>JARYHS010011408.1:51635249-51818593 GCA_031002005.1 Vandiemenella viatica
TTGCTCATGCTGGGAGCATTGGCAGCATTGGAGCTCAGCTGAGCGGCAGGAGCAGGTCTACGCGGCTTACGCCACTTGTCTGCGTCTTGTTCTGCATCTCTGGTTGCTCTTCTTCGGTCGGATTTGAGCTGAGGAGTCGGCATTCTGGTTTTGGTTTTCACAGAAATTTTTGCAGCCCGCTTGGACTGTGTGTCATCTTTATCATTTGTAGTGTTCTCTGCAGCACGCTTACGTGAGACAGAGGCCTCTTGTTCCATCACTGTGTAGTCCACTACACATTCCGTAGTAGGCGTTGAGTCCAGGTCTGCAATCTCCACCAATTCCATAGCGTCGGTAGAGGTCGGCATAGACGCCGCTGACGATGACATGGGCGTGTAGTGCTGGCCCTTTGTTGTCACAGGAAAGTCATTTGGCTGATCCTCTGGTGGGGCGTGAGTTGCTTCTATCTCCACGTTGTAACTGTCACCACGCACTCGAGTAACAGTAACAACCGCAGCAGGCTTAGACGTCATTTTCGTTACCGATGTCGCGGACGCGAACGGCACGGAAGCCGACGATCGCGAACGTGACGGCGGACGCGGCCCGGCGGTGCTGCCCGTGCAGCTCGACGCGTTTTTTTCGGCTTCGTCGTAAAAACACGATAGAAAGCACTCGACTGCAATCCACGAAATGAATGGCCGATACGCGGTATACGAAGTCGCGCACTCGTAAATAGTCAATCACTACAATTGATTACACACAATCAACAATTCAAACAAACACACATCAAAATACCACGTCACAATACCTGATTCATATATACATGGTGATCCAACCTGACTCCATGAACACCACCTATGATGAATTCGTGTTGATTATGAGGTGGGGGAAAGAATTGCTTGTTGAAGACTTGAAATGTAAATATCTTGGCTTAACTGGGCAGGATACATTGGTCAGGCAGTAGAAAGTTTCAAAATTCTGCACTTGTTGGAGAGAGTGATGAGGGGATGTACGAGAGAAGTAAAGGAACCCATATTTTGCATATCAAATACAGGAGTTGGAGAGGATGCAAAACAGGGCTGCTAGATTTGTTTCTGGAAATTATCGCAGAATGCAATCAGTAAAAAATACGATAAAAAAATTAAAAAGAGCTGGATGTGATTCATTGTAAGACAGGAGGACAGTGAGAGGTTCATGGAAGTGTACAAGTCGTACATTGGTGATGAGTCATGGAAAGATATTGGTGTAATAATTAGAAGTAATGCATAGAAGGAAAAGATGACCATGAACACAAGCTGGCACCTATGTAGGAATATTTTTTGGGTAAGGGGTTATCAGGGATTGAAATAAGTTACCAAGAGAAATGATGAATAATTTACCAAAAATGTTGATAGAATTTAAAGCTAAAATTTGCAAACGGTAAATGTAGGTGGGTGCAGGAAAGAGGGAAGATGGGTGTGCAGGGAAATTGCCACCGGAGCTTGTGTTTCATTGCAATTTAATTAAATATTATTATTATCAATATTACTGTGTGGCTTTTAAACCTCCCTCACCCCGCATGGAGTTTAAGGGGGCATTCAGAAATTACATGAAGTAAAATGATCTTCACAAGGATTACAAGTCATTGTCATTTGTTCAAAAAGGAGTCCGATATTCAGGGATACATATCTTCAATAAACTCCCAACACATATTAAATGTCTAGCAGATGATAAGAATAAATTCAGGAAAAAATTGAAAGAATTTTAATTGACAACTACTCCTACTCTGTCGAACAATTTATTTCTAAGGTATCTACAAATAACTGCAAGTAGGTTGTGTAAATGTTTCCATAATTAATTTACCATGTATGCTATGACTGTACA
Organism: Vandiemenella viatica; assembly: GCA_031002005.1. NCBI lineage: Eukaryota > Metazoa > Arthropoda > Insecta > Orthoptera > Morabidae > Vandiemenella > Vandiemenella viatica. The sequence goes on from JARYHS010011408.1 coordinate 51,637,092, forward strand.
TCTCCTGGTGCATGTATTATTTTGTTATGGAATTGTTTAATGTACCATATATGCTATGACTGTACATCTACTGGTGTACATATTATTTTGTCATGCAACTGTTTATCTGTAAATTGACAACTTTCCACATCCCACAGAGCCAGTATCATATTGGGGTCAATGGAAAATGAATGTATTGTATTGTATGCTTCACATTAAATTATCATGTAAGCCTTCTGCCCCAATCCTTGAACAACTAAGTCGACTTCTCTTCATACCACCTTTTTATATTACATTTCATTGTTCCACTGCCACTACACCTCCTGCTATGGAAAGTGAAAATTATTTGTACCTTCAACGTGAAAATGCTGCATGTAACCTAACCTTCCTATGTAATCAATTTGTATTTTGTATACTATTGACAGAGATTATGACAATAAGAGAAACACTTTAGGGCAAACACTTTAAATCAAAATATATACATAATATTAGCGAAATTAAACACATCGCTCACCAAAGTTGGAGGCAAGAAGTCTGAAAAAAAAACACAGAAAGAAAACAATTTCACAATATTTCTTTGTCCTTTAGACATATAGTATGTGTATCAAGCTAATGGTCAGAATCAAGTTTAATTCAGTCGAATGAATTGGTGTGTAAACCAGTTTATATTGATTCTGCTTTATATCCAAATGAGGGAACACCTAAATTACTGTGAAATTGGGTGCAATATTGCTTTTTACACAAGTAAAACAAGTAAACAAGGTAAAATTTATTGCAGTGGATCAGAAAGTGATTTCCTAGATAGAAGAATTTCTGCAAGGTAGAAAACAGAAAGTTAGGGTAGGAAATGCGGTATCAAAAGAAGTGGAAGTAAAATGCAAGTGCCACAGAGTAGAGTATTGGGACCATTGATATTTATTATTCTAATGAATAATTGTGTTGATTGTTTACTATCAGAATTTAGATTGTTTGCAGATGACATAGTGCTATATAAAAGGATCCAAACAGTTGAGAATTGTAAAAAGTTGCAGGGTTGTATGGACAGGATATCTAGTTGGGTTGTTAAACATGGGATGAAGATAAATGCAAAGAGGAGTCAGCTTATTAGACACACAAATAAAAAAACTAATAGTTTATTATGATTATAAGGTGGGAAAAGAATTGCTTATTGAAGACTCGAAATGTAAATATCTTGGCATTACATTTGATAACAAGCTTAACTGGGCAGATTACATTGGACAGGTGGTAGGAAAAAGATTTCAAAATTCTGCATTTGTTTGATTTTTTTTTTTTTGGTAACAGTTTAACGTCCCTTTTTAACAACGTGGTCTTTAGAGACGGGAAAGGATGGGGGCAAGGAATGGGAAGGAATTTGGCCATGGCCTTTTTGAAGGAAGCATCCCGGCATTCACCTGGAGTGATTTGGGGAAACCATGGAAAACCCAAATCTGGATGCCCGGACGGGGATTCGAACCGCCGTCCTCGCCGAATGCGAGGCCAGAACGCTATCCGTTACACCACCACGCTCGGTGCATTTGTTGGAGAGGATGATGAGGAGATGTAAGAGAGCAGTAAAGGAATTGGGTTACAAAACTTTGGTCAGGCCAGGGGCGGATCCAGGAGGGGGGGTCTAGGGGGCTCAGGCCCCTCCCCCCGTAAAAGATCTAGATCCATCTCCGACATTGAAATTTTGGAAACCTTTTTTTTTTTTAGCTCTACGGATTTGAGGCCCGAGGAGACTATAAATACTACCTTTTGCCCGACTAGCTTCTTTGTCCAGTCCATTTTTCATAATGATCTCACCAAGGTACTTAAATTTTTCCACTTGATTAATGTCCCCATATTTGGTTTGAAGTTTCGGTGGAGCATCCTTGATGTTAGTCAGTAATTTCGTTTTCTCAAAAGATATCTGTAAACCGGTTTGATCAGCAATTTCCTTCAGCAAATCAATTTGGATCCTAGCAGTTTCTAAGTCATCTGATACGATAGTGATGTCATCAGAAAAATCCAGAGTTTCTATTGTGATCCCTTTAGATTTAGTTCCTATTCTTGATGGGCTGTAGTCAAATAAAAAAGTATTTTTTATTTTATTGTTATTTTATATTTTCTGTTGTAATTGTTTGCCTAATTTCAAATAGAATAAATAATGGGTTTACTTTTATTAGCCTTGTTTATTTTTGGAATCCTCCTAGCATTTGACTGAAGCGATTTTGGAAACATATGGAAAACTGTTTGGACAGAATTAAAATCAAACCCATATCCACTCAAATGATTAGCTCACTAATCTTATTTGAAATTAAGAAAATATTAGGAAAAACAACCTGTCATTTACCACAGATAGGGCAGGAAGGCCAGTCAAACACAAAAACCACACTTAACAATATTTTGGTTCGTAATCTTCATCATGCAAGAGGGGAGACCTATGGCACATGGTGACCTACGTACGATTCATATCGTAGGTTCCAAAGTGTACACATCTTCCCCTCTTGCATGATTAAGGTTATGAACAGAAATATTGTGAAGTGTGTTTCTTGTGTTCCTCTTATACTCCTGCCTTCATCTGTCGTGAGCGATGGGTTGTTTGTTATTTTCACTGTCACCATTACCCAATTATTTGAAATTAATCTAGGTTTTGATATAACTGAGTATTATCTTATTGGATATGCAGAGAGAGAGAGAGAGAGAGAGAGAGAGTGTAAAATTCCAATAGAGAACTGACTTTGAAAAATGTTGTCATATTTAATATGTAACTTAAGTATATTATGCCCTTTGTTTTTTATGATTGAAAGGCAAATCAATTAATTTGAAAATACAAGTGTTATACTAATACTCAATATTTATACAACAACTTACCTATGTGAGTTAGCAATAAGTTGCTTAAATGTCGCATGGGTGCAGGAAGCCAATGTATGCCATCTTGTGTCCTCCTAATCACAAAAATAATTTCATATTCATTGAAAGGAAAGAAAATTAGATGCATAACAAAATAAAAATTAGGATAGGGGGAATAAACCATTGCTTACTTCAGATAACATGACAGAATTGACACACAAACACATATGGAAAATTTAATTATTGGCTACGTAACACTTTCACAGCAGTGGGCTATATTCTACTGCTGAGGAACTGTAATATATCTGTTAGAGTGTTTCACGTGTGTGTGTGTGTGTGTGTGTTTTTTTATGTGCCGATGCTGTTCTGCTGTCATCTATGGTATGCGACGGTTTTTTACTCTAACCTCTAACTTCATTTTCAGAATTGTATACCACTGGAAATAGTACACAATCCAGGTAATATGATCTCCATATATAGTACTCTCAATATTTTGAAGTCCCTTCAAACTCAACAAATATTCTTCAAATTTTGGTTCAAATACAGGTCAAGTTGTATTTCAGCTAGATCAGATCATGTAATTATGACCTTTGTCCCTGAAACTCATTTTAGTAATTTTTATATTGTGGAATGAATTGCTGTTTTAAATCGACTATTAAGCCCCAAAGAATAAACCTGGGCAGCGTCTGAACCTGTCTGACAACTTTGAACTATTCTAGCTCTGTTTCTGTACTCAAAACAAGGGCATGGGTTTAAACCTAACAAAAAATTACAAAACAACACAGCTACTTGCCTATGTATTTGCATACGCATATAATAATGTAGATCAAGTACATCATAACCAAAAGATACAACAAGGTTTCTTGCAAACAAGTTAGCTTCCATTACTTCAAATCGGAGTGTGTGTTTCAGAAATTCTACCTGCAACAAGAGCAAGCATAACTCTGAACAATATTTAATATCAATATAGAAAATTCAAAATGTTGACAAAAACTGCAAGAGATAAGATCATTAATACTTCTAAAATACAGGTTACAAATAAATATTCATATATATTTTCTTGGATTAAATTTAATGTTAGAACTAATAAATTCAAGAAAACTATGACAGCAAAAATGAAAAGGAAAACCCTTTAAGACAATATGAAATAATAATTTTTAATGTATCATGTTTTTATAATGGACTAAAAAGTATAAAATAATTTCCCTAATTCTTATGAAGGATAAAACCACATACAGATTTCTAAATTCTTCTAAACTGTGCTGAAAATTTATACTTGAAAATTGTTGATAGCTATTAAAATACTTGTAAGACTGGTGACAAAAAACTTTGGGCACATGTAACAGATAATTGATACATTAATAGCGCTACTAACAATTTTATTGCACCACAAATAATGTTAACTGATAAGTTCTTTCATTAATAACTACTCTCTACACTTCTTATAGTTATGTATTCCATGCGCCAAATGTTTTTCGTCACCAATCTTACAAGTGTTTTAATAGCTATCAAAAATTTCCAAGTATAAATTTTCAGGACAATTTTGAAGAAGTTAGAAATCTGTATTTGGTTCTATCCTTCATAAGGATTAGGGAAATTATTTTATACCTTTTAGTCCATTATAAAAACATGGTACATTAAAAAGTGTTTTGTATTTTATTATTATTTTCTGCTTTTTAGGGTTATGTGAGTGAAAATTTGTAAGGTAAAGGTCATGGGGTTCAGATGGCTCCTGCCGCATCCCGTAGGATTCATGGAGGTAGAGCTCTGCACTACATGTACAACCTTTGGCACTAGAATGGATGTGGCGGAGTCAGCGCCACTAATTGATATTAAATACTTTGATGACATAATCACAGAGAAATGCTACAAATTCCAGTTTTTTTAATATAAAACGTTTAATTGAGTTATTTCCATCCTAGGGAAATAAGGAACAAAACAAAAAAGAATTATGCATATCCATCGTTTGAATCATAAGTTATGGTCTGTAATTAGAACAAAAATCCTGTAGATAAAAGCACTTATAGTTCTGCCAGAAATCTTGAGGCAGCATTTCCAATTTTTCTTTCCCTAAAAATATTATTCAGACTATTGCAAAAATTTTAAAAAAATTATCCTAATTGGTTCATATAAAATGTACTTTCAGTTGTTACCGAATTTTCCGCGCAACGTTTCCATTTTTCTTCCTCTGGAAACCTTATCAGACTATTAAAGACATTTTAAAAAATATCTAAATTGGTCCATAGAAAAAAGTACTTACAGGTTTTCCTGAATTTTCCAGGTAACTTTTCCAATTCTTCTTTCTTTAAAAACCTTATTCGGACCATTACGAACATTTTAAAAAAATTAGCCAAAACGGTACACAGAAAAAAGAGTTTCAGTCTGTTCAGAATTTTCCAATTTTCCAGACAACTTTTCCAATTTTTCACTAACTAGTAACTCTATTCGGACTATTACGAACGTTTAAAAAAATTAGCCAAATCAGTCCATAGAAAAGAGTACTTTCAGTTTTTCCAGAATTTTCAAATTTTCCAGACAACATTTCCCATTTTTTCACACTTTTATGTATAGTCATCCCATTCTGAGCTATGGTCAAAATTTCAAGTCTCAAGCTCTTCGTGAAGTTAGTTTAAAATCAATTACTAAATTCCACCCAGACAGACAAAGCCCAAAGCGAGTTGATAAAAACATTTTAAAAAAAAGAGATGGATAACAAACCCAATGTTTACTGAAGTAGGAGACAGAGAGGTTCCAATCGTACAAACAAAGGACAAACACAATTATGCATTATTTCAGGTGACCTTGCAGTCATGTAGGATAAAGATGAGGCACTTAGCAAGACATGATCTTTGTAGCAAGATTCATCAAATGCACTGTTCGGGAAAAAAAAACCCCTTGTAGTGGGCTTATCGCATACAGTACTTTGTCTGGACTGTGATCATGTCTGGTACCTTTACAGATTCTGTTTAACATTCGTCAGTACCTCGTAATTACATCAAGAGATAAAGCTACGTTCCCAAAATAAAACTCTGTAGACTTACCGATAAATTAAACATTATATACTGTGCAAAAGGTTTCTTACATAAACTCAGTACCAGCATAATAGAAAAGCACCAGACTTCTACCCAAAATAAATGATTACAGGCTAACTATCCTTACACAGTAAGCAACTTCTTCCTAACCCCTAGATATATATTAAAGTTAAAAGTACATCTTGAAAAAAGAGTGAGCCTGCATCACTGATGCGTCACTACTGAAGTTTCCTGTTACATCTCTGGTGACCAACACGCTGTCTTCCCATTTCAATTTCTGCCGAACAACTGCCACCCCTCATGGCCAACATTGTCTCCTTATATTCATATTGGACCCAGCTGACTCAGCATATGCATGATTTGACAAAGGGAAACCTTATTTTTATTCTGATCATTCAACAATTTTGATATGTTGTGAATCATATTTTAAATGTAAATTTTAGTTATGAGAGTCTTTCTTCTAGGTGATGTGGTTTCTGAGCTAATATTTCCTGAAGCTTTAAATCTGTCATCCGTCTTACAATTCTCGAGTCTGAACTGATTCTGCTGTCAAAATATTCTATAAAAATTTCCTCAACTTTTAACATATAACATGGCTTGATCCAAAATGTATTTGACAGTCAAAACCTAAGCCAGACTTTTTTTTTACTTACTGCTTTATGCTTCATCAACGGCTAAGGTCATCAGAGGCGGGATGGGACTGGGGACAAGGAATGGGAAGGAATTCAGCCATGGCCTTTTTGAAGGAAGCATCCCGGCATTTGCCTGGAGTGATTTGGGGAAACCATTGAAAACCCAAATCTCGATGCCTGGACGGGGATTCGAACCCACATCCTTACGAATGCAAGGCCAGAATGTTAACCGTTAATCCACAACGCTCAGTCCTGACTATAATTGCAAAGTTAGCTGAAAACTTTGATGTCACTTCTCAAAAAATATGAGGGCTACCAATCTGTAATATATGTCAAACATTTCTAAATTATCTATCTGATGGTACTATTATTTAATCATTATTCATTTCCATGTTAATCCTTTGTTTCCGTACTGACGCTTTGCAGCTACCATTACATTTAAACTTCAATTTCACTTTTACAGCTTCAATGTTGTCAGAATCTCTAAGAAAATCGCTCTGTGTGTTCAGTGAAAATTTATCTTTAATTTGAATGTGGTTTCTATGCCCTCAAACCCATATTTACATAGAATGTCTGAATTTCAGTCAGTGAAATCACTTATTTTGTCTAAAAAAAAATTTCCTATTAGTTATTGACTATCTTTCCATATGTTGTGTGTTATGCCGAACATTTTTAGCTTGAAAATTAAGTCTGCTAAGTTAAAACTGATTTGGTACAATCTTTTCCGCGTAGTTGTGAGATTACCAAGTTCATGATATCTCCTTAACACAATTTACTAGACCTCAAGTGTTAGACCTAATTTGAATTATAATTTCATTCTACAACTCTGAAAATGAATGTGACCAAAAGGCTTCTAAAAAGTTCTCTCTTTACACTAGTTTCAAAAACCATACAAAATAGATAAAACTCTCCTTACTGAAATGTTTTCTGACTTTTAAAACTACTGGAAAAGGTTTCCAAAATAATTTCTTGCTGGTTTTAAGTGTTTTAAGGACCCTTTAACTGTTTTTGAAGGTATGCTGACAAAATTAAGGTTACATGACAGCACACTTATCAGTCTTGCTGTGTGCTTCATTTCTTTCCTGTATAACTGATCAGTGAACACTACTACTTGAATGTTTACCACTTCATAATCAATGGTTTAACTTGATATTCTGATCTATAAACACAATTCAGCGAGAAAAGATTTTTGCCTAACAAAATTTTTTCCTGCATTGGGTAAGTTGTTTAAGAAAAAAAGAAGCAAGGCACTTATATGAGCTCACAAAAATAATAATACATACAATATACAAACCTGTTGAATTAAAAAACCACCTCTGCATGAACCTGATATAGGTAAAGTTGTGGTCCATATAACACAAGTTTCCTTTGGAAGACTTTTCCTAAAAACTCTCATCAACTTTATCAGATTGTCTTTATATTCTGGTACACCATTTGGACCCCATCTGATAATGAGAAAGTCTGAATTACAAAAACACTCATGTCTATTAAACTGAAAAATATTTTAACAAGGAGAAACTAAACAGAAAATATCATACTGGACGCACACAATAACCCAGGTATTAAGGGAATTTGAGTAATCAACCTTGCTAAAACCTAGAAAAGAAGGGAATAATTCCAAAGATTTCCTGTTAGCTTTCACCCTGGTAAAAGTTGCTCCAGTCAATTGCTGAACCTTATGCAGTTTATTTAGGATAATTTGAGATCTGTGAGTTATTTGATACTGTCAACCATCAACTACTCTTGGCAAGGTCTAAACCTGAGATATCTTTACCCAAGCTCATTGCTAATCTTCTTGAGAATCATAGCATTTTGTTGACATCAAAGACATGTACTGTCCTTGATGTCAGCAAAATCCTGCAACTGCACATTTATATAAGGTACAGAAAAATGGTTTACTCCAAGGGAGTGTACTGACCCCAATACTTTTCAACATATCTAAAAATGATCAACCATTGTATCCAACTACCAGGAGGTTCTTGTACACTGCTGAACTCTCCCTGACTATATAGCAGCTCAGAGCACAAAACTTGAGCCTGTGGAAAGAAATTTATCTACTGCCCTTGAACACCTGTCACATAATTATAGGTAAAACCTGTTTAAGACCTAAGCATACAGAAACTGAGGTGTGTGCATTTCACTTAAAAAACGGGAAAGCTCAACGTAAGTTGAAAGAAATGTGGTCTGCGTAAGAAATAATGTTCTGCTGGGAAACCTTCTGTCTCAGCTTCAACCATGACCATGCCTAGGATAGCTTCAGTTCATGCTTTGATACATTAATGAGGTTGCCACTTAGCTTGATAAAACCCCAAACTAAGAAAGGTAGTAGATAATAAAAGACAAAAGTCTATTCTGGTAGATGGTCACTATATTCTTCAAATTTTAGCAAAGTAACCGAACTAAATTGGCATCAGATAATGTTTCCGAAGATGAAAATGCAGTTTCAACTAACACATTTGAGACAGACCAACCTCACTACCCCTAACTGATTTTACAGTTACATGAGGTGTTCTATTTTCTCCATATGCTATCCTCAAAGTTATACATGCTTGCCCATGATCAGCAACTGCCTCACTAAAAAACTAACTTGCGCCTAGTGTTGTAAAAAAAGTTTTTTATTTCTGACTTGGGGAAAAAAAAACATGAATAAAAACTGAAAAAAAACCATGTGCATATCTTAATTTTTAAATCTACTATACTTTTCTGGTTCAGTAGGAAAGAAAATTATGAAAATATTGTCAACATTGACTGAAATTTTCTTTTACAATCGGCGACTTCCCCAAGAGGCTTGGTTGCACGAGAAGGAATCCCTGTTCCCCGTTGGATTGATACTCGCTATTTGAACTAGTGCTGCCAACCCTACGAATTTATCTGTAGACCTACGGATCTTTTAAAAAAATTAGGAATTTTAAATTTTTCTTCTGTTTTTTTACCTCTTTTTATTACTTATTGTGCTTTCCTTATATTCATATTCTTGTTAGACTTTCAGCATATAGTGATACTGAGTCATTAAGTTGTCAGTAATTATGAATCGTTTCCATGAAACAGTTCGCGTAAACCAACGATTGAAAAAGAAATAAAGCTCCTATTTTGTATAATAATAGATTTAAATTCAAACTTAAAAGATCTTAATACATAATTATCAGTGCAGTCTTTATGCACAATGTGTACTTTGCTCACAATTTAAAATTGCAACATCAAAATCTTTTGCGTACAACACAAGAACAATCAGTAAAAGAAAATGTAACTACTTCTGAAGTTATGGATATAGAGGAGACAGAAGAACAAACAGAAAATTCAGACACCGACCGAACTAGTGTTGGTAGTGCTGATACTAGTGAATCTGATCTGACAAAGAGGATGAATAAAATTATGTTACCTTTGTAAGTACAGTTATGAATAATTATGTAAGACATTATATGATTCAGCAAGATTTAAAACACACATGTAAAATGTAAGACTGTCTGCGACCTGCGACGATACGTGGGAATGCTCAACTTTTACCGACAGCACATTCCATACACGGCTGACGCACAGGCTCCACGAAATGGTCTTTGGCAAGGTCTCACAGTAAAGAGCTCGACTCCAATTTCATGGACACTGGACCTTCTCCGAGCCTTCGACAACTACAAAAATGGACTCGCCCAGGCCGCCACTTTATCACATCCCATCAGCTCAGCGCCCCTGGCTCTCATCGTAGATGCCAGCCAAACAGTGATTGGTGCTACCCTACAGCAGCTTTCTGAGCACCCCTGGCAACCACTTTTTTTTTTTTTTTTTTTTTTTTTCATGCAAGCTAACGCCTTCCCAGCAGAAGTGGAGTGCCCACGACTGAGAGCTCTTTGCTGCTTACCAGGCAGTCAAGTACTTTCGACCCATGGTGTAAGCTCGCGACTTCGCCATTTTTACAGACTATAAACCACTTACCTATGCCCTCGGTCCACGTACCAAGAACACTGACACTTGCTTGCCACAACAGTTTAATTGTCATGAATTTATTTTGCATTTCACCACAGACATCCGCCACATTTCTGGCCTGGTAAATGTTGTCTCCGACTGCCTCTCGCAGATCAGTTCCATCACAACCTTTTCTCCACCTGACTTCACCGCTTTGTCCGAGGCCCAGGACACCTACGAGGACCTGCAAGAACTGCTACATGGTGAAACGGCTCTGAAACTCTCCAGATTACCCATTCCTGGCACGGACATCTCGCTTCGGTGCGACACCTCCATGCCAACAGCACGGCCTTACGTCCCTGCACCATTCCAATGGCATATCTTCAATGCTTATTGTCTCTTAACAGCGAGGTCTTTAGAGACGAGAAAGGATGGGGGGCAAGGAATGGGAGGGAATTCTGCCATGGCCTTTTGAAGTAAACATCCCGGCATTTGACTGGAGTGATTCGGGAAACCATGGAAAACCCAAATCTGGATGCCCGGATGGGGATTCAAACCGCCATCCTCCCGAATGCGAGGCCGGAATGCTAACCGTTACACCACCACACTCGGTACTCGCAGTTGTCTTGGTCGTATCGCGGAAGTGCTTTCCGGAACAACACGCGGACCGGCCGTATACCAAATGGACTACGCTAGTGGACATTTAGTCTGATACAGCTTTCCAGTATTTAATGTAACGTGCATGTATTGTGTTACTCGTGTGTTAGAATATATCTTCAAAACATATCAAGTTGACTTGTTTGATTGTAATGAGTTTCCCGTGTCAGTAACATTTGTATGTGAGGCAATCCTGCCCACAACATTATTCCTTGAGGCCTCAGCAATAGTTACGCCTGCATCTGGTGGGTCCTGGTTATTTTGAGCCTAATGCATAAGATTTGCAGACAGTATCGACAACTATTACATTACATGGCAGGTACCGACTAACAGCTATAAATATACCGCCACCATGGGAATGCAACCTATCCATACGGAAAAGGTTCATGGTACTATTAAGGATTTCTGCAGAACTTATATCTGGTTTTAACCAACTTTCTGTGCCTATTATGGTATCAGCATCTGTACTATGTATAACATTTTCAAGTTCAGGCTGTTTATTACAAACACTTCTGCAGTTAACTACTAGAACTTTTAATTTTCAAGATAATTTGGAGTTAAATTTATTTGGGCTGTCCGAAGGTGAATTTCCTGTTCAGGGTCATCCTCTCTCAGCCTAAATAATTCCCCAATGCACTCCACACAGCCCCTGCCACCCGTGTAGCTGATTCACGTGTGTATTGCACACCTGATCTATCCAAGGGATCCCTACTTGACTCAACCCCAGGGCGAAGATCAAGGAATCTGTAACCATGACTATCACAGAAATGCCCCTCAACATAGCTCTGAACCAGAGGTTTACAGTCAGTTCTATCGACAATGCCACAGACAGTAAGCTAAGCCGAAATCTTGTGGCCAATGGAGACAGAGTTCACCCTTCCTGCAAGTCGCCCAAAGGAAGAGAGGATAACCTCCGACTGTAGGCGGCAAGCATTATTGGTGCAGACACGAGCCACAATCCGCAGCTGGCTACACCCCGTCCGTTTAGTGACATCCAGGATGGCCTGTTTCACATCTCCAATCAGACCCCCCACAATACACAATTAATGGATACCAGATTTCATCCCCGACCTATTCACCATTTCCCTAAGGGGTTCGATAAACAGCCTAGTGCTAGAGCTGCCGACCACTAGAATCCCCTTCTGCAGTTGCCCAGACCTAGTGGGCTGCGGGGCTGCCAACTCGCAGGATGACAGTTCCAGACAATACGTCGAACCGGTTGGACAGTGGTCCAAGCTTGTCTTCCTGGGAATCAGGTTTGTACGACTGCCCCCGCAAGCGGCAACGAGGTCCAGAAACCATGTGCCAGTCACTACCAGGTACAGCCGCACAGATTCCAACATCTCTACCTATACTGCAGGTATAATGACTGGTAGTGGAGAACCCATGAGCCACTTAGCTTATATAGGGTCACCAATACAACATCTACTGCACTCACTTGTGGCAGCTTCCAACTGTGTAACTCTCGTTAACAAAGCTGCTAGCTGGGTGTACAGATCAGCCACCTCAGCCTGCATCTGTACGCAACAACTATGCGACCGTTCATCACACAAAGAAAAGCAGAAATATACGGTAAAAAAAAATCGGACTCACTAGGCGTTCTTGATAGCAGGCTTTTTTGGCAATAAATAAATATACAAAGCTGAAGCTAAAATTATGTACAAACTTTAAAACTTTAAATTTACACAGAAGTTAGTACTTCGCCTAACAGTTACCGGAAAATGAATGACTACTGATGCTGGTAATCAAATATGCAAGATTGAACAAAATCTAACAACACACTTTAAATTGAACTATCAGAGAAGGCAGTACTTCACATAACGGTTGCCGAAGGTGTTCCTCAAGGAAATGTAAAAGGATCTCTTTTTTTAAATTAATTTTTACAGACAATGTTGAAGGAAATGTTAATAACAGTTTGAGATTGGTCACTGATGGTGCAGTCACCTATACAGAGTAAGAAATTAGGCCAGCTGTTTAAAAATTTAATGTGACATGGACATTATTTCTGCCTGGTGTGATCAATTACAATTTACACTAAACCCAATTGTGTATTACTAACAAAAATAATCCATTTGTTCTGGAACGCAAAGTAAACAGATCAGTTACCAACATGGTGAACTCCCTGAAGTATCTGGCCATAACAGTACCAAAGCAATACGAAATGTAACATGCACATAATGTCTGTTAGGAAGAGCTAATTCTAGGCTCCAATAGACAGACAAATTTTGAAGGATTGCAATGCTTATACAAATGAGAGAGCGTACAAAACTCTTGTTCATCTTAATTTGGACTACTGTGCCATTTGGGATTCTTGTCACAAGGGATTAATTGATATTATAAAGTACAGAGAAGAACCACTCAATTTAAGACTGTTCACCACAGTCCTTATGAAAGCATCACAGAAATAATTAATACATAGATTGTGCTGGGATTGTTTGGCAGACAAAAGATGTAGATTTCATTTGAATTTATTAGCAAACATAAATAACGCCTTTCATTTACAATTGTGGTGAAATACTTCTACCAACCAATCTGGGTTGCAATGACAGAAGAGAAAGATTAAAGAAATTAGGTATTGTATGGATGGTTATATGAAATATTTATTCCTCCATACTATTCATAATTGAAACACACAGAGCTAGTTTTGATGCAAAGCACCTTCTGCCCCCACAATGTTGTGTATTGCAGAGTATAGATGTAGATGTAGAAAATGGATGTATTGTGTTTAATTTGTATAAAGTTTTAATTGCCAGTCTAATGTTTCTGAAAAGAATAACCACAAATATATGTCCCTTATGATTAATTTACTAGTCACAAATAAAATTTCCACTGATATTTTTGTCACCCTACCACTATTATTGTAATAGTAAAAAACAATCATTCATGTGGCTGAATTGGCTGCAAATGTGTATTCTCAGCCACATGTTTGTATTTTCATGAGTGATGGCATGGTCCAAAATATTGTTTTCTTTGTCTGTATAGGTTGTGCATTTTTTTTTTTTTTTTTGGCCACTGTGGCCCTCTCTTTCCTTTAACTTTGGTGAGAGATGGTACAACATTCCATGTATCTCACAATCAACAGAATATATACACATGGATAATGAAAACAAAGATACTGCCGTGAGGGGTATTTGTCAACCAGATACTCCGCCGTAGGCATGATTTCCTATGGTCCTTCCCTGAAATGCATCTCCTTCTTCCCAAAATCCTACCCACTGCTCCCCGCACTTGCTTCAGCAGACCACCCAATCTGTATAACATCTTGGTCCACCTGCAGACTCTCCTAGACCTCCACAGGGATCTTTCCCTTGTAACAGACTTCGCTGCAAAATTTGCAGCATGCACCCTGCCACGACTACTTACGCTAATCCTATCACAGGCGAATCTTTCCCTATTATTGGACATGCTACGTGTGCTACCACTCACCGTATTTACCAACTCACCCGCCTCTATTGCACTGCCTCTTACATTAGCCTCACCACTCAACGACTATCCTACAGGATGAATGGCCACAAACAGTTTATATTTCCAACCCAGACCATCCAGTGGCAAGGCATGCTTAACTCACATAATTCAAACAACCTGAACACCTGTTTCACAGTTAGAGCCATTAGAGTTTTTCCAAATACCACCACTAGTTCAGAACTCCGCAGATGGGAACTAGCCTACCAACATGTCCTCGACACCAGACACACCCCTGGCCTATAACTATGTTAAACCTGTAAGTTGCTATCTCTCATTTCATTTTACAGTCAGTTAATTATATATGTACATTTCATTTATTCATTTTATATATTTTCATATATATACTAGATGGTACCCATGACTTTGTTCATGTTTGTAATGAATTTGTATTGACAGCTACTGACATCTAACAACCATAGTGCACGATGGCAGATGCAATGCTATTACCAGACACAAATGCCAGTCATGTGCGCTATGTAGTTCAGGCAGCAAAGTAAAATTTACGGACACACATATCTTTGGACGAAATATGAAAATATCCTTGATCTACCACTTTCAACCACCATATCTCCTACAGTTACCGAAATTCGGCCAACGTTGTGATCGATGGGTGACTGTGTGTTACTACCACACACAAACACCAGTGATCTGCGATAGATAGTTTTCGCTGAAAAGTGATACACCATGACACATGTGTCTTTGGCAGATATATGAAATTCCTACAGGTCGATCACTTTCAACCCCCATATTTCCCACACCCCCATAGCTACCGACATCTAACAACCATAGTGAACTACAGGAAATACGATTCTACTACCACACACAAACACCAATGGTCTATGCTATGTAGTTACAGAAGAAAAGCGACATATGCGGAGACACATGTCTTTCGTCGAAATACGGAAATATCCTTGATAGGCCAATTTCAACCACCATATCTCCCAAACTATCACAGTTACTGAAATTCAGCCGACGTTGTGATCGAAAGGTGACTCTGTGTTACCACCACACACAAACGCCAGTGATCAGCGATAGATTGTTTTCGCTGAAAAGTGATACACCATGACACATGCGTCTTTGGCAGAAATATTAAATTGCCACAGTTCAACCACTTTCAACCCCCATATCTCCCACACCCCCATAGCTACAGACATCTAACAACCATAGTGCACTACAGGAGACACGATTCTATCGCAGATCACTGGTATGTGTGTGTGTGTGTGTGTGTGTGTGTGTGTGTGCGCCCGCGCGTTTGTGTGCGTGTGTGTGTGTGTGTGTGTGTGTGTGTGTGTGTGTGTGTGTGGTAGTAACATCGAGTCACCTTTCAATCACAACATTGGCCGAATTTCAGTAATTGTGGGAGTGGGGAGGTTATGGTGGTTGAAAGTAGCCGATAAAAGATATATTTGTATTTTGACCAAAGACGTGTCTCTGTATATGTCACTTTTCTGCCACAACTACATAGTATAGAGCAGCGGTTGGCAACCTTTTAGCAGGCAAGGGCCACAATGTGGCAAAATAAAGTAAAGGCGGGGCCGCACATACACAGTAAAAATGCGAAATTCAGTTTTCAAATTTTATTAATACAAATGAAGAAAAGTTGCAAAATTGATCTTAGATACTAAATTCAGTGTGACGTTTGAAGTTGCATTTGACTGGCTATATTTTGTATGTCAGCTTTCATGTTAGAAGTTGAAATATGTAATACATCTCTCAAATGCTCGTCTGTGAGACGAGAAGCGTATTTAGTTTTTCGATAATTGACGATTGGAAAAGTTCGCTCGTATAAATAAGTGCTTCCAAAAATTGAAGTAACCTGCTGAACAAGCTTTATCAATTCGACAAAATCGGACGGCAAGTTACCATAAAATTTGACCAAATCATTCATCTCATAAAAGCTGTTTTTAAGAATCTCATTGGATTGAAGTTCAATCACATTCATTTGTAAATTACTGGATACATTCACAACATCGCATGGAAAAGGGTTAGCAAAAATCTTCAGTTTGTTCAAAACCTTCTCGAAATCACCAAATCTGTCAATGAATTGACCTTGTAACTCCATTAAAATGTCTTTCATTTTCTCACTATCCCAATTAAAATCAATACCAGCTTCCTCAACAGCCTTTAGAGAATTCGGGAAGTGATCTAATTTTTTTTTCATCAATATGATTTATAAAGAGCCCGATTTTAGTTTGGAACACCTTTACGTCTGAATGTATATCAGATATTAGTTTGTTTCTCCCTTGAAGCTTCACATTCAGCGTATTTAATTCATGAGTTAAATCTGTCAAAAATCCAAGATCTATTAACCAATGAGGGTCCGTTTCCGATTCATAAAATTGATTTCTTTTCTGAGATCAAAAAATCTTTTCAGTACTGCACCTCTACTTAACCATCTTGCTTCTGAATAATAATGGACATCTTGATGATCTGCTTCCATTTCGGATAGAAACTCTCAGAATTGATGATGTGTCAATCCATTATTTATGATATAGTTTACAGTGGATATCACGATGTCCATTACTTTTCTCTGTGATAAGACGTTGTAACATAACGCATCTCGGTGGATAATGTAATGAAAAAATAACGGGATTTTACATCCTATCTCTGCCAATTTTGTTTTAATTCTACCCACCAGGCCGTTGTTTTGCCCACTCATGTTTCTACCTCCATCAGTTGTTAGATGTACCAATTTTTTCCACACTAATTGCATTGACGTCAGTGCCTGTTCTAAGTGACAAAAAAATCTTCCCCCATATTCGTTCCTTTCAATTTACATAACTGTAAAATTTACTCACACAAGTTGAAGTACTTATCAATTCCACGAACAAATACTAGAAGCTGGGCAGTATCTGACACATCATTACTTTCATCGGTAGCTAAGGAGACCCATTCAAATTGTTGTGCTTTTTCCCAAAGTTTTTCGCATAAATTAGCACCCAAAGTTTCAGTGCGCCGGATACAAGTTCTGGCAGATAAGCTTATATTTTCAAATTTCTTTTCTTGATACGGGCATACCTCTTCAGCCATAGGTAAGGCACATTGATTTATTAATTCGCTGTCGGTAAACAGGTGCCCAGATTTGCAAGTAATTCCGCCACCCTTAAACTCGCACATATATTTGACTTGTTACTTTGAATTTGCACAATTTGTTGGTTCTTGAATAAAGAATTGAGTTTGTTAATTTGTTTTTCCGGGAATCACCAACTAGGCAGGCAAATTTTGCTTTATGCTTGGTATCATAGTGACGTTATATTCTTTTTGTACAGCAAGGGGTTTTTGGCATATTAAGTATATCGGCTTTCCATTGCAGTTAATAAAAAAGAATAAATCTATCAATGCATCATTAAACACTCTATTTTCTTCAATTAACTTCTTTTTTGTAGCGATCAGTAAAACTTATAACCAACAATGCAAAATACGCGCCGTAAGAATAAAAGCCGTGTTGAAAACATGTCACTTAATTTCGCTATGTAATTGTATGAACTATCAATATATCTCACACTTACCCAACTGTAAACAAAATAGTAGGTACTCATAGGTCACAGAACAATAACTAAATCGTGGATACAGGGACGTGGGGGCGGCATGCACACATGAAATAACTTGTTTCACTCAATGACACAGCCAGCGCGGACGGACAGCGGGCGAGCGAGAGAAGATTATTGTCAACGCTGACCTATTGTTTCAATAGGAGAGAGTAGGGGAATTGTTCCCGCTCGTACTTGTCTTGCTCTGTTCGCGTAGTTCATTCGCTGCACTGTTAGATTGCATTCATTCTTTTATGCATTTACATTTTATTCTTTTATAATATGGGCTTTCGATATGATTTTTATAAGACGGACACGGGCCGCAAATAGAGAGGTCATGGGCCGCAAGTGGCCCGCGGGCCGCGCGTTGCCAACCGGTGGTATAGAGCATTGGTGTTTGTGTGTGGTAGTAGAATTGTGTCTCCTGTCGTATGCTTTGGTTGTTACATGTTGGTAGCTATGGGGGTGTGGGAGATATGGGGAAGTGGTCGACCTGCGGCAATTTCATATTTCTGCCAAAATGCACGTGTCTTGGTGTATCACTATTCAGCGAAAACTATCTATCGCAGATCACTGGCGTTTGTGTGTGGTAGTAACTAGTGTTGTAAAAAAAAAGTTTTTTTTTTTTCTGGCTTGAAAAAAAAAAAAAACATGAAAAAACTTTGAAAAAAAACGTTTTTTTCTGGAACACGTTTTTTTTTCACAACTACTAAATCTCAAATTTGTAAGGCAGTTATCGTTTAAAATGACTGTTTTAGAGTTTATTCTAAGTACTTATCTTAGTTTAAAATCTACTATATTTTTCTGGTTCAGTAGGAAAAAAAATTATGAAAATTGACTGAAATTTTCTTTATGAACGGGGATTTCCTGAAGAGACTAGGTTGCGCCAGAAGGAATCCCCATTCCCCATTGTTTGGATTGTTTTGAAATAGTGCTGCCAGCCCTACAAAATTATCTACAGATCTTTTTAAAAAATTAGGAATTTAAAATTTATCCACGGTTTTTTGCCTCTTTTTATTACTTATTGGGCTTTCCTTATATTCGTATACTTGTTAACTCTGAGAGTATAGTGGTACTGACTCATTAAATTGTCAGTAAGGGAGCGTGCATAAACCACATAGCTCGATTTTGGCCTCCTGTGAACCCCCTCTCCTCCCCCACGTAGCATTAAAAGCATTTAAAAGACCGTAATACAGAACTATCGGCGCAGTCTTTATGCACAGTGTGTACTTTGCTCACAATTTAAAATTACAATCTCAAAATCTTTTGCGTACAATACAAGAACAACAAGTAAAAGAAAATTTAAATATTTCTGAAGTTATGGATCTAAAGGAGACAGAAGAAGAGACAGAAAATTCCGACACCGATCGAACAAGTGTTGGTAGTGCTGATACTAGTGAATGTGGTACTGACATAGAGGATGAATAAAATTATATTACCTATATAGATACACTTATGAATCATTATGTGAGACATTATATGATTCAGTAAGACTTAAAACACACTTGTAAAATGGAAGTTCCTTAAATAAAACTATAATTTAACAAATATATTGTTTTCTGAAAAAAAAAATTGAAAAAAAAACACGGGTGCTAGGTTTTTTTTCAAGTTTTTTTTTCACAAAGCTGAAAAAAAAAACATTGTTTTTTTTTTCTGTTTGCAACACTAGTAGTAACACAGAGTCACCTTTCGATCAAAACATTGGCCAAATTTCAATAACTGTGGGAGTGTGGGAGATATGGTGGTTTAAAGTGGCCGATCAAGAATAATTTCGTATTTCGACCGAAGACATGTGTCTCCGCATATGTTACTTTTCTGCCACAACTACATAGCCTAGACTATTGATGTTTGTGTGTGGTAGTAGAATTGTGTCTCCTGTGGTGCACTATGGTAGTTAGATGTCAGTAGCTATGGGGGTGAGGGAGATATGGGGGTTGAAACTGGTCAACCGGCGGCACTATCAAATTTCTACCAAAAACGTATGTGTCCCCGTGTATCACTTTTCAGCCAAAACTATGAAGCACAGATCACTGGTCTTTGTGTGTGGTAGTAACACAGATTCACCCATCGACCACAACGTTGGCCGAATTTCGGTAACGTTGGGAGTGTGGGAGATATGCTGGTTGAAAGTGGTCAATCAAAGATATTTTCGTATTTCGTCCAAAGATATGTGTGTCCGTAAATTTTACTTTGCTGCCTGAACTACATAGCACAGATGACTGGCATTTGTGTGTGGTAATAGCATCGAGTCTCCCATCATGCACTATGGTTATTAGATGTCGGTAGCTGTCAATCCAAATTCCTTACAAACACGAACGAAGTCATGGGTACCAGCTAGTAGATATATAACATTGGCAAAGGGCAGAGGTAAGGAGAAGAGGGTTTCAGTTCTTGCAATCTAAATATTGACCATATTTTTCTGTCTATTTTACAGTTTGCGTGTGTAACGTTCCATCGATATCATGTAAAAACTGTGGGTATATATATGAAATATTGACAAAAATTTGGGAGTTGGGGTAAAGGGGGAGAGCAGTTTGTTGTTTAAAATCAAATGTAAACAGCATTTTTCTCCTGGTTTTGAAGTATACAATAGCAAAGTTCCATCAAAATCATATAAAAAGTGTGGGTTTCAAGAAAGGTCATTGAAAATTAATAGCGGAGGAGTAAAGAGGCAGTTTGTTTTGAAGTACACATGTGCAAACTTCCTTCAACATCAGATAGGAACTATAGCTTTGTATAAAGAACATTGACAATAATGAAGAGGTGAATAAGGGGAAAGGGATTGGGTTTTTGTGAAACTAATGTGCAAATTTTCATCAAAATCGAATAAAATCTGTGTTTTTTTTTTAAATTATGAGTGTAAGGAGTAAGGGTGGTTTTGTGATGGAAAAGGGGAGAGGGAATGGGTTTTAGTGAAACTAATATCTACAGTATTTTTCTATTTTTTTTTTTTAAGTATAAATTTGCAAAGGTCCATCAAAATCGGATAAAAATGTGGGTTTGTGTAAAAATTACGGGGGTGGGAAAGGGGAGAGGGGTTGCATTCTTCGAAACCGTATGTAGGTAGTATTTTTCTGTTTGTTTTAAAGTATACGTGTGCAAATTTACATCAAAATCGAATAAAATCTGTGGGTTTTTAAAATTATGGGGTGTGAGGGGTAAGAGGGGGTGGTTTTGTAATGGAAAGGGGGAGAGGGATTTTTTATTTGTAAAACTAATGTCTATAGTATTTTTCTATTTTTTTAAAAAAGTATGTGTGTACAAAGTTCCATCGAAATCGGATAAAAAGTGTGGTTTTGTGAAAAAATTAAGGGGTGGGAAGGGGGTGAGCGGATGTATTTTTGTAAACCATATATAGGCAGTATATTTCTGTTTGTTTTGCAGTGTACATGTGCAAATTTCCGTAGAAATCAGACAAAATCTGTAGATTTTTTTAAATTATGGGATGTTATGGGGAAAAGGTGATGGCTTTTTGGAAATTTTATTTAATTTAATTGCAATGGAGCACAGGCTCCGGTGGCAATTTCCCTACACACCCATCTTCCCCCTATCCTGCACCCACCTACATTTGCCCTCTACAAATTTTATCTTTAAATTCCTTCAAAGTTTTCGGTAAATTATTCATCATTTCTCTTGGTAACTCATTCCAATCCCTGACACCCTTACCTAAAAAAGAGAATCTTCTCTTAGGAAACATCTCCGAAACGCTCTCAACTCACCAAAGTTTCACTGTAATCGGATGAACGGTTTAGGAGCACATAGAGAACAAACAAACTCAGATTCATTTATATATCTAAGATCAAATTGTCGTTTTTAGTATTTTCCTTGCAATTTTTCCATTTTTTTCTCACCGTTTAAACCCTCCCTGAAGGTCCACAAATATTTCAAGATCAAAATTAGCCAAATCGGTCCAGCCATTCCCTAGTTTTAGTGAGACTAACAAACAGCAATTCATTTTTATATATAAGAAGATATAATGCTTATGAATAGTTCTTGAGTTATCAGAAATTAAAAATCAATTATATGTATAGTTCCTTGAAGCTTTTGTTACATTTTTAATCTGTCCCAGGCTGCTTTTCAACCTAATCACTACCATGAAGAAGAGAACAAGTAAACTTTACATGGTGAGACAGTCAATGTATCAGTGCAAGTGTTTTAGTCCTGTTGCAGTTAAAACTGAAGGTAAATTACAAAATTGTTATAATTTATGCTACAGGTAATTTGAATCCTGAAATAGACAATGTTGTTATCATCCAAAATGTATTTAGAGATGCATTTCATGTGTTTAGGTGTATCTATATTGTTTGATTTTGTAGCGGCAATATCAGTATAGACAGCGATTAGGTAAAAATGCAGCCTAGACTAGTATGTTCTTGAACATAAGCAATTCAATTGTTGTTAGTAATTAATCAGCTGCTTTAATGAGCAACATGTTAGGGACGACGTGTATCATGATGTAAACTACTCCTGAAAACGAAACATCCATTGTGCATGTCCAGCCTGTATGTCATTATGACTTTGGTGACACATTTTCTCTGGTTCGAGGCCACATTTGAACCTAACCACTCAATTTTGAGATTCGACGAAGAAAAATGGCTCAATATGTGGGTAGTTGCTTAGAAGTAATTGAGCAAGAAATACATGTTATTACCAATGACAAAGGAATGTATTCATTGGTATTATGAAAACTTACCAGTGATTTTAGATTAGTTTTTGCAAATGCTACTGTTGGTGGCAAAGATGTGTTTAGAGATAGCTATCAATTGTACTGTCAATGTTATTGCAGATGGTAACTTTTGTGTTGCCTTATGTCTAACGTATTTTTTTTATTATTATTATTTCGCTTTAATATGCACCTTTTATTGAAACGTATGCCCTCAAGAAAGTGTTCCAAAATTCTGACCAAAAGACAATCGATTGTCAATATGCCCTTATTAAACTTTAAACAATAATGTTTCACGTGGCTTAAATCTAATATATAAAATAGATGTGTGTGTCCCTATATTCCATTCTGCAGCCTCCACTACCAAGTGCAAACCACTGGTGTGTTTGTGTGTGCGCGGTAGCAGCATTAAGTTTCCCATCATACACAACGTTGGCCAAATGCCAACAGCTGGGGGTGCGTGGGAAATGTGGTCGATCTGGGAAATTTTCAGATTTTGACCAAAGACATGTGTGTCCATACATTGTGCTTTGCTGCCAAAACTACACAGTGGAGATGACTGGTATTTGCGTATGGTAGTGGCCTTGAGTCTCCCATCATGCACTATGATGATTGCATGGTGGTAGCAGTGGGGATGTGGTAGATATGGTGCTTGAAAGTGGTCGCTCTGATATAAACAGACATGTGGGTCCCTATATTTCACTCTGCAGCCAAAACTACTAAGCGTAATCCACTGGTGTTTGTGTGTGTTAGTAGCCTCGAGTCTCCCAACACGCACCATAGAGGTTGCTTGTTTGTAGCTATGGGGTGTGGGAGATATAGTGGTTGAAATTGGTGGATGGAAGGCATTTTCATATTTTGAACAAAGAGGTTAGCCCTATATTTTACTTTAGAGCCATAAAGACCCTGTACATATCACTGGAGTTTGTGTATGGTATAAGTCTCCAGTCTCCCATAGTGCACATCATGGGGGTTCCATGTTGGTAAATACCAATCAAAATTCTTTACAAACATGAATGAAGTCATGGGCACTAGCTAGTTTCTTATATTTTATATATTGTATTGTGTTTAAATAGTAGTCTAACAAAAATACTTTCTAACATCAGTATGAAAACTAAATATAAACGAAAGGAAAATTTTCAAATAAAATTTATATTTTTTGCTTCTCCATGTTAACATATGGTACTAAAATGAAAAGAGTAAAGCATTTCTATACATGCCAATATCAGCACGTATAAAGCAGCCGGTAAATGCTAGTTCGGCTATATATCTTGAAGACTAACCAACATTTATACCTTCTCGTGTTCCTACGCAAAATCCTCCTCACATTTCCGGACCATCAAAACAACATCTACAATCACTTGAATTATATGTTAACCAAACAAATATAAAATCAATCTTGCAAGAGCTACTTAATTTTGCGACTATACCATCCAAACCCACAAACAGTGAACAAACCAGAAACCATTCATGTGACTGGGTTGAATGCAGGTGCATATGCAAATCTAGCCCCGAGTTTTAGCTTTTTTATTCATTAATAAGAGGAAATACTGAAGTATTACATTTCTGTGCTATTTTTTAGGGTCACAGCTCACCTCCTTTCATCTTTGGAATTGAAGGCATAAAATTGAAATTTCTTGGTATTTCTTTTAGAAACAAGCACAATTTTGCAGGATATATGGACGGGTGTTAGGGAGAAGTTTTAAGTTCCTGGATATGTTAAAGATGGTGGAAGAACAAAAAATGATGGAACTGGGACATGAAACCTCAATAAAATTTCTTGCCCTAGTATGGCACATATTGTGGAAATCAAGTATAAGACTCAAAGGTGGTGCAAAGAATGAGAAATAGGTCTATTTGATTCTTGGCTGCCTGGGTGGCGCCGCGCCATGTTCATGCTACAATGAACATGAAAGCCAAGAATCAACTGACTCTGGCCACGGAAGCCTACGATTACAATAGATCTATTTGTTGTAATTACACATGAAAATTCAGTAACTGATATGGAAAGGTGTGTTGGGAACCTACTAGCAGTCATATTCTCCATCACAAGTCACAATAAAAATAACTGATATGAACTGAAATTGGTTGGTACAGGGATATGAATATTTCACAAGAGAAATAATGAATAATTTACCAAAAATGCTGAAAGAACTGAAAGAACTGAAAGTTTATTTTTTATGTTCGTTTTGGGCTGTATACTCCAAAATAATTTATCTTAACACATTAAACATGATACATTAAAGCAATAACAAAATGTCCACAACAGTGACTAATAAACCTGAAAATACTTCTAATTTAATTTAGCTGTGTTGGAGGGCACGCTCCGGTGGCAATTTCTCTACACATCTATTTTTCTGGTTTCTTTTACCTGTTTAATTTTAAATTTATTCAGCGATTTGGTAAATTATTCATCAATTCCAGAGGTATTTTACTATTACTATTATTATTATTACTCCATGATTCACTACAAATGTGTGGCAGAGGGTGCATTGCACCTATCCGAAAGGGTAATAGTTTGGAATGGATATAAGGGATATATCAGAAGGTGCCCATGGGCTATTGTGAGGAACCATCCCAGCATTCGTCTGGAGTGATCTGGGAAAACCATGAACAAACCAGATCAGTATGGCCAGAGCAGTTTATTGATAACAACTCCTGTCTGATTTTAAGTTTACTTGCCTGGCAATCCCTTTCTATTCAATTCCCTAATCACTTGTGGAAAGATGAGTGCAGAAATGAATCAGTTATGGGCCTGGTTTCTCTTATCTTATTTTTGCGGACATTCCTAGATATGAATGTTGCTGGTAGCAATATTTGTTTGCTTTCATTCTGAAATAAGTCAGTTGTGAATTTTTCAATTAGCTTCAGTGTTCCAGGTCTTCCCAACCTAACTCCTTCAACATCACACTTATGCTTACCCTCCAATTAGATATATCCGTCATGAATTGGGTGGCTCTTCATTGGACTTTCACTAATGCCTCCATTAACCCCTTTTGATGGGGACCCCATACAAAACAACAATATCTTAAGTGAGGACACTCTACTGACTTGTATGAAATCGATTTAACTTCTTCAGTACATTGTTTTAAATTAGGACCTAGAAATCAGAGTATGCAATTTGCTTACCCAATTAAGTTTTGAATAAGCTCATTCCACGACATATTATTATGAATTGTTACCTGTAGGTATTTACCAGAATCTACCATTCTAAGGGCAATATAATTAATTGTATATTCAGAGCTAAATGGTGTCACCTTTTTACTTACATGCATGGCTTGGCACTTTCTTAGGCAATAGGGTTATAAAAAGAAAATTTTTTACACTCCTATGCCTGAAAAAAGTGTCAGCTTGTGGTCATTGCAATCTTTTTCCTTCCATACACCTCTCTCAATTCTTCCAGCAATTTCTTCCATACCTTATCACCAATATACACCTTGTACACTCCTAACGTTCTAAATATGCATAGTTTTTTTTTTTTTTTTTTTTTTTTTTTTTTTTTTTTTTTTTTTTTTTTTTTTTTTACAACTGTGCCTACATTCATCTTCAATTTTAGCCACTGGTTTACTTAATACTCTAATATCCATCAGAACTGCTTCATGATCACTTATTTCTTCAATTACTTGAGACCCTTCAAGATAAGGCTTTATTGGGAATACATCCAACATGTTGTCCCCTGCTCTACCACTTACATAAACTCCCCTATCCTTACTAACATATTTGCAAATGTATGTTCTTGGGCTACTAATCTTATTTCCTTCCCAAATAACATCTGGTGAATTTCAATCCCCACTTACAATGACCATTCTACATTCACCTGTAAACACTGATTATTTATTTAGTTTCTCCCATTAGCCTCATGTTCATCCTTTCTTCTTCCACTGTGTTAGGCAACGAGCACTTTAATAGCTCTTTTTTAACACCCCAGAAATCCACTCCCAGCAATTTATGGCAATGTGCCCAAAAACCAGTGAACTATGGTAGTCTTTACTAACCAATATGAATACTCCTCTGTCAATTGCTCCTTTACTTCTGTGATACACTCTGTAATCATCAGGGAAAATCTCATTCTCTAGCACTCCTTCCTTTAACCAAGATTCCACTCGTGTTACTTCTTGTGATTTGTGTATCTCTGTTAAGTTACCAAACTCTATTACTTTTTTCATCATGCTCCAACAGTTAACAAGAGCTTTATAACTGGCTTTGTGATATTTCCAGTGTTAAACTTCATTTTCCCAGTTGTGACCTCATCTCTGATCGTATTATTGGCTTTAAATGTTTCTTAGACATTTATGTTTTTTTGTTTTTGTTTTTTGTTTTTTTCCTGCAGTGTACCTTTGGTCACCTAGTTTAATCACCTCATCAGCAGCCTCTAATCAAAAAAAGTCACGTTACTGATCCCACCACAACTGGAAGTGGGCTAACAATATTACTGCAAGAGAACTCCCCGACACAATCAACAACATACCTCGGTAACTTAACAAGGCATCTTGATGACCAGATACCAATCAGATATGAAAGAAAATAAATTATTTAGCTAACTGAAAAACAAATTGACCAACATTAAACAGGTTAATCAGTAACAAAATATTAACAAGAGCCCCTTTATTATTTTTGAAAATAAATAAACACTATAAAAGGCCAATTTGGTTTCTAAATCATTGTGATGTTGATTACAAGATTGGTTCCACCACTATAAATTAAATTATTATTTGAAATAGTTTTGTTTGTTTGTGATAACATAAAATTTTTCAATGTCTGAATATAAAAACTTTTCCTGTGTCATTTAAAGGAATTAACAGCTTACCTTGATATATCCCACAAGCAGGAGTTCACAACGACAACATCTGGAACATCAGCTGCAGCAGTTCTTATGCTTTTTAACAATTCTTTAATGTCTTTTGAATAACACCTTGTAATAAATTCAAATCGTAGATGGACATTGTTATTCTGTAATACACAATTCTCTTTAAAATCCATACTTCATGACCAAAAAGATTGATTCCACTTCATGATGGAAGATACTTTCTATGCCAGTGCAATTCAATTTATATGTAGGAGGTTAGAACTTAAAAATAATTTATTCCATTACTCATAAATCTACAAGAATATATTTATTTTCTATTGCCCATGAATAAATATTTTCCCTGTCTGAAGTTATTTGTAAAGAGAATTACTAAATAAATTAGCAATCTTTCTATAGATTATTTGCATATATTTTAATTGGAGAAAGTAATGAAGCATCACCCATTTTAATGTTGAATCAGAATAAAATGGGGTGCATGTAACAAATGGATCACCCAAGCCTCCATGATATGATCACAGACCGTTTAGAGCATATTTAGGCAGCTATGTATAACCAGCAGTAACCACTTGTATGACAATCATCTGAAGAAAGCCAGAGTAAGATTATCTTATTGAACTCTATGTTTCGGCAATACCATTCCATCCAGAGAATCTGAAAAACACTGACAATGCCTACCCAATTATAGGATACTAGCAGAGTATCCAGTGTTGCCTGGTGTAATTGGGATTGATTTACCTATATATTATTTTTATATTCCCGATGTGAATCATGTGTACCAAATTTGGCACCAGTCATTTCAGAAGTAAACTAACCATTTATATACCCAAAAAATTCCAAAAATGGGGTGAATTGGATACTGTGATATGGAAAGTCAATTTACATTTTGGTCCAGTCTGAATTTCAATCTAATCACAACAGTTGTTAATAGTTGACGCTCGATAATTGAAACGCACACCACTCACGCATTAATACAAACCACATAGATAAATCTGTATCTGGAATATATCTGTTACAGCATTGTGCAGAAAATAAAATGTAATCTTCAAGGGTTATGCGCAAGATTGTGTTTTAGAAATATGAGCTTCTGGAGTCTCCGGTTGTCATGGTGGTAACACCAGACATGAAGATAGTTGCAGAATTAGCCACCTAAAGCTCGTCTTTCTACAACACCATCTGGTGGAAAACCTGTGAAGATTACATTTCAGCAACATGCTGGGAAAGACTTTATTCACATATGCAGAAAATAGATTTTTAATGGATTTTCACAACTTGAAAGCTTGGGGTCCAAATTAAAATTTGATGTACATGTTGAGACACTTATTTTATGAATACTCTGGCAAAACTTGAAACCGCTGAATTGATTGTGTTTAAATTTAAAACTGTGGGTTTCTATAAAGAATATTGGAAATTAAGAGGAATGGGGGTAAAGGGGGAGGGGGTTGGACTATTGTAAGCCAATTTAGATAGGATTTTTCTGTTTGTTTTAAAGTATACATATGGAAAGCTCCTTCAAAATCAGAAAGAAAATGTAGCTTTGTATAAAGAACATTGACAAAAATTAAGGAGGTGGAAAGGGAGAGATGGGTAAGGTTTCCGCAAACCAATTATAGACAATATTTTTTAAGTATACATGTGCAAAGCTCCATCGATATCAGATAAATACTGGAGGTTTGTATAAAAATTAAAGAATGTAAAGGTGGAGAGAGGGTGGAAATTCTTTTGGCCAGAAAACTTCTCTATGAAATGCATAAATGTGCCAGCTTTCAAGATGATCGGTCAAAGTGTGTCGAAGTATATTGATCTCAGATATATTTATATAAAATCATCCATTTTAATATATAAGATAAATTAATATTTAATGATGAAATTTGTAATAGTTGGAGAATAAAGACAAATCTGGAACAGAAAAATCTTGGTACAATGTCAAGATAAACCATTACAAATAAAAAATACTAAAATATCTTTATCACTATCCATTCAATTTAAAAATAATGTCCATAATTACCTCATATTCCCTCACTTCTATGTAATCCCTTCCTTTATGTAACTGTCCACCACTAATTAAATTGTCACCTAAGAATGTTTCTTCCAGCTGAAATATGAGTGAAGAATTTAAATTAAATCTTATAAAACAGATTAACAACTCATTCATACATACATTTAACAATAAGGTTCACAACAAACTTAAAAAAATGTTCTCTTAAGTTACTAGTTCTCTTAAGTTACTAGTTCTCTTAAGTTACTAGTTCTCTTAAGTTACTAGTTTAGAGAACACATGATAGATCAGAATATCATTTATTACTACATCCTGAAAATTTATAGTATAGATTAATTAAATTTGATGTAAAACTTACAAATACTTGAATAATCTGTTAGCTGCTTGGTTACTGACAAAAAACCATTTTCAGACTGCTTTTTATTTTGCCTCCTGACTGATTTCTTTAATGAAAGAGGTTAAAGAAAAGCTAGGGATATTATGTCGTCAAGTAACAGCTCAACATAGCTTTCTCATTTAAAAGTTTAAAGTTATATCAAGTAAGTTCAGGAGATGGAAGGGCTATAAAAATGATTTAATGATGATGTTTATATTATGTGTTCAAGTAGCTAATCTGATAGTTTTTTGGGGAACTTGGCAAAAGTTTTCAATTTAAGGTCCAAACATTGGTGGGGATGAGATGGTCAACATCCACTTGTGCATGGTTATAAGCAGTTAGTCATGTCCATGTCAAAGCATTGTGAAGTACACAGGAAGACTTATCAGACATCTGGCCTGAAAAACAGGCTCAGTGAGATTACATCGATTTATGGCAGTGCATGCGGATTAATATCTACCATAAATTTGTGGATAATTTTGAACATTTAGCTGTGGATTACGTTTAGGTTTACTTTGGTGTGTGTGTGCTTGTGTGCATGTGCGCGTGTGCGTGCGCGTGCGGACATTGTTAACTGAAATTAACTCAGTATTTGAGAAAGTGTGGAGCATAATACTATCGCTATCATAACAAATTTCCTTTGGATGCAAATAATTGATTAAATTTGAATGGTAGCCATTTCTGTGGGTATACTTCACGTGAATAAAATAAATTAGAAGTGAACAGTGCTCAAGTGATACATAATGGAATAGATTGCAATTTTCACTAAGGAAGTAATCCTTTCATTATTCTGCATCCTTTTCTACATCAGAAAGTGTGCGTCCCATGCTGGCACCTGTGTAATTAGGTTAATAGATATTTTGTGATTTTGGAGCATAGAACAATTACATACAATAGTAAATTATGGTTAGCTATAAGAAAAAATAGATTTTGATACAAGCTTTTATTTATTTCTAAATAAATAAGTCTTGCGAAAAAGATTTAATGATTAATTCATCAATTGTGTGAAATAAAAATCTATTTTTTAACATAAATATGGATAGATCCACTCAATAACAATAATAATTTTAGTTTTTTAATTGATAATTTAAAGTTTTGAACTAATTTAACCATTAAAAACTAGTAAATTTATCACAACATTTAGAGCAGCTACTACACACGAGTCAGATTACACAGTCTGTGACCATTTAGTGATAGGTTCTGTTTCTGTTTAATATTCATAGGAGACAAAGAAACAAAGAAAGATAAAATTTTATTGTGAAATATTTGTTCCAATTGTTGATGGCATTTAATTATGCAACTGAAACAGTATGCACAAATCAATAACTCAACAGCATTGTGAGCCGCGGGTCATCCAAATATGAGTTTATAAGAAGTAAATTAAACCAAGGGCAGATTAAAATCAAACAAAATACTGAGGAATAAAACTGGAATTTATTCAGAAAGCAAATCTCAGCAATGAATACCTAGCACTGTCTTAAACTAAAAAAGAAGACTGTTCTCTTTATTTATCAAATGGAATAAACAAGTTACAAACTGCCTCATAACAAATCATATCAATTCAAAACTTACCCTGCGAAAACCTATACTGTAACATTGTATCAACATTTACAGGATATTACAATAATAATGGGTTAAATTCTAGGTGGTTATCAATCTTTTTATCATTTTAAATTTTTAAACACTATTTAGGCATCGACGAGAGAAGAACATATATTACGAAAACACAAAAAAGTTCAATATTTCGGTTATTAAACCTTATTCATGACGGAGAAAATGCGTCATGAGGCTCAGGAGGTGTGCACACGCCAAGGGTTGCTCGATATTATAGTCAGCTTTTTTTTTTGTGGCGTATTATTTTTTTTAACCATTGTGTTGTCGGTATTTGCAGTTGTATCTGCCTGTAGTCTCTTCCCTTGTGTTGTTCACTGGATTGCCACATATCATTCCAGGCCTCAGTTGTTTCGTGGCGAAATAATGAGATTAAGTCACTTCCTATCAGACGTTCCATATTTTATAAAAGGATTTTTTTGGGAATTCAAACCTTAAATAGCAAAAATATCAATATTATTTCTACAGCATGTTTTTATTATTATTATTAAGAGCCATTTATTGACTTTTGACACATAACCGAAATTGACAAATGGCATATCATTTTAAAGACTAAGGTTTCCAATTTGGTAAAATCACAAACTGAGAAAGAATTTTTTGGAATTTGGTGGTTAAAGTGGTTGCATTTATGAGACAGCTCAGAGCCAAGGCCCTAGATTGCAGAAGCAGATATCACAGAGATGTCATTAACTGTTTATACAATAAGTAGCATTTCGCATATTTTTTCTGCAATGGAAATATTTTTGTTTTGCAATAGAATTACATTGTGAAAATTTTATTTGCCCAGCAATACATATCAAAGAGATGTTGATATGCTGTGTTCATTTTGTTCAAGTTGGTTTTATTCTGTTAAGCTCAGTGACAGTTTGTCCTACATAAAGTGTGTTTTAAATTTTTTCCTAACTTTTTCATAATTTAATTTGATGCATTCCTATTACATTAAAAAAAAAATATTAGCTACAAAAGTGTGTTATACTTTTAATTATATTACAAGCATTCAGCCCCACTATTCATTGTATTTAATTTGCGAAATTTTCACACGGTTTGTCTAATTTATTACTATTACTATTATTAGTTAAACATTTTACACTGTGACATACTTTCAAGTGGATGAGGTCGCGGGTAACTGTTAGTGAATTACAATTGCTGGATTGTTAACAATTAAACTAACAATGTAATCTTGGTTATATTTGGCTTTCACGCACTGCCAAGGCTCTTGAATGTAGGGTTACCAGATGTCCTCTTTTACCCGGACATGTCCTCTTTTTTGGACCGTAAAAATGGTCCGGGCGGGTTTTGAGAAAAATCAAGGAATGTCCTCTTTTTTTTAGTTCCGTTTTACTACTGCCTGAACTTGAAAGTGTGGGAATAAAACTCTCCCATCTGTCAAAATAGTAAACCCTAAAGAATTTAACCTTCATGCCAACAATGTGATATTTTATCTACACTTTTCCTTTTTCTGTCTCGTCACTGTGTCAAGATATAGTTACGATTTCTGAACAATAGGTGGCGAGGCAATTATCGTGAAATACGAGCTGCAGGGCGGCCGGTGAAGAACATTATGTACGCAACAATGCAAAGTACTTCGGTAGTCAGCTCGGCTTCTAGAATCATTGTTTTCAACTGCTTTACTGTTAGTTGCGTTTTGGTTGTTGTGAAGTGAAGCAGTTTTACTGTTCAAGTGAAATCATGCCAAAACGCAAATGTGTCTTCAGTGACGAATTACAAAAACGATTTCCTGACTTTAGACCGGGAAGAATTAGCTCAGAGGCAGAATGTCTTATCTGCCCATCAGGAAAATTTGTTTCAGTTGCTAATAAAGGTAAGATTTATAACCATGGGACCGATTTTACGTAAATATCGTATGACACTGGAAATTTGCGTGTAATAGCTCAGATTTTCTTACACTGAATAACGTATAACACGCACAATTATTAATTTGCAGGGGGGCTAGACCTAGAAGCTCACAAAAACACTGAAAAACACAAAATGCGGATACGTACTGCAGCATCTTCATCCAAAGTTGACGATTTTTTTTTGCAAAAAAGTTTTCCAAAATTAATGATCTGGTCCATGCAGCTGAAGGCACCCTATCTTTTCACACAGTCAAGCATCATCAAAGTTTTAAATCAATGGACTGTACTGGAAAACTGCAGAAAGTGTTATTTACAGACTCAAATATAGCGAAACAAATGTCATGTGCTCGCACTAAAACAGAAGCCATTATTAATTCTGTATTGTCACCTCATTCTGTTAATGCTTCTATTGACGCTTTGGAGTGTATTTCATGTTTTGGTGTTGCAACAGACGGCAGTAACCATGGTTCTGTTTCCAATTCTAATTCAATACTATGACTTTAAATCTGGGGGAATTCAAACAAAAGTGATAGAACTTAAAAGTAGTCCAAATGAAAAATCTGAAACGATTGCATCTTACATATGTGATACTCTTAGAAGTAGAGGTATTAATAATAAATGTTTTCTGGGGACAATACAAATACAAATTTTGGTGGGATTAGTGGACTTGGTAAGAGGTCGGGAAATAATGTTTTCGCCCATCTGAAAAACAATTTAAATGATAGATTAGTAGGATTAGGCTGCCCTGCTCATGTTTTACATAACTGCATTCAACATGGTATTGATGCAGGACTCACATTAGATGTTGATTCCATAGTATTAAAAATATTTAATTATTTTTCTGTGTACACAGTACGTACTGAAAGTCTTAAGGACTTTTGTGATTTTGTAGATGTACAATATAGGGAAATATTGTGTCATTCTAAGAGTAGGTGGCTGGCCCTTTTTCCTTGCGTTACGAGACTAATTGAGATGTATCCAGCACTGAAATCATATTTCAGTTCTCAGGGTGAAATTCCAATTCTGATTAAAATGTTTTTCCAAAATGAGCTTAGTGAAGCACGATTATGGTTTGTTCATTCTCTTATGTCATTATTTCAACATAATATTTTGGCCCTAGAAAAAGAGAAAAATTCACTGGTAGAAATGATACATATTCTTGAGGGTGTGTTGAATGCTCTTCAGGAAAGAAAAATCCAGAATTTCAAATCTTTAAAACTAAAAGAAATTTTGAGAAAAAAACGTGATGAAGGTTATGGTTCTAAATGTGATATGCTAGAAGGAGAAATAGCACATGTTTCTGATGCAACAATTACGTATCTTAAGAAATGGTTGGTTCAGTATCAAGAGTTTTTGGTATTTAAATGGATGGGTCTGAAGAATTCTCCAAATTGGGGAGATGTGGAACAAACAATTCTGTACCTAAATGAAAAACTTAATATTAAAATAGATGATGTAAAGTGCTTTGATCAGTTTTGCAATTTTCAGAAATTTTTGAAAAACCAGGCTAACGTTAATACAGATCAGTTGTCAAATGATATCTGGTGTAAATATTTCCGAGAGTCAAAGAATGGTGCTTGTTTCTCAGAACTACTAAAAATTGCGGAGTTTTTCTTTGCTATTCCCAGCCACAATGCTAGTATAGAAAGGATTTTTTTCATTAGCAAACAGTCAGTGGACCAAAGATAGAAATAGACTCAGTGTTGAGTCTGTTAAGGGAATTATAAGTGTGCAATATAATTATAAGGATTTATCTTGTGTACAGTTTTATAATTATTTGTTGGAAAATAAGAAATTACTCTCAGAAATTGGTTCATCAAAGAAATATCTGAGTACTTCAGGGAATAATGATGAAGATGAGAAATGTACTAATGATGATTTTTTGTAGTTGATATTAAAATGTGCCACAAATTATTGTAAGGTTGCATGATTTAATAAAACGAAGTAATATACTACCTATTGTAGACGTTTCATTTGCAAAAAGTATAGTGAATTATGCATATGTTAAATATTTTTATTTATTGTGTAGTTATAATTTATCTTAATGCAACATCCGTAAATGTTGAGAAACCCACAACACTTTTGCAGAATTTAGTATTAATCTAGAAATGTCCTCTTTTTTTAAGACCATCTGGTAACCCTAATTGAATGTGTTCCAGATTGTTCAGAGCATTACAAAGTCAGTTTACAGTCAGCTAGTCCATGGTGCAACAGCCATTTTAAGAAAATATTAGGTTGTAAAAGTGGTTTTCAAGTAGGCAACTTGGCTTTAGGCAAGGATATTCATGCATATCTCAGTTGGTGGGATATATGCAAGATATTTCAGATGAAATGGACAAGGGAGGCCAAATTGATAGCATAGCACTAGACCTTTCAAAGGCTTCTGACAGAGTGAGCCATAAAATGTTAGTAAATGAGGTAAAAACTATTGGAGTGGATGAAAAAGTGATTTGCTGGGTAGAAGCATTTTTAAAAGGTAGAAAACAGAAAGTTAGGGTAGGAAATGCAGTATCAAAAGAAGTGGGGAGTGCCACAGGGTAACATATTGGGACCATTGCTATTCATTATTCTAATGAATAATTGTGTTGATGGTTTACTATCAGAAATTAGATTGTTTGCAGATGATATAATGCTATATAAAAGGATCAAAACGGTAGAGGACTATAAACAGCTGCAGTGTGATCTGGACATGATATCTAGTTGGGTTGGTAAACATGAAATGAAGATAAATGCAAAGAAGAGTCAGCTTATTAGATACACAAATAAAAAACTAAAGGTTGATTATGATTATAAGATGTGGAAAGAATTGCTAGCTGAAAACTTGAAATGTAAATATCTTGACATTACATTTGATAACAAGCTTAACTAGGCAGGACACATTGGACAGGTGGTAGGAAAAGGTTTGAAAATTCTGCACTTGTTGGAGAGCTTGATGACGGGATGTTTGAAAGAAGTAAAGGAATTGGATTACAAAACTTTGGTCAGACCGTTGCTTGAATATGGTAGTGTAGTATGGGACCCACATTTTGAGTATCAAATAATGGAATTGGAGAGAGTGCAAAAAGGGCCAATAGATTTGTTTCCGGAAATTATCGCAGAATGCAATCAGATACAGATATGATAAAGAGCTGGAATTGGATTCATTGCAAGACAGGAGGATTTTTTTTTTTTTTTTAAATGTATTTATGTCTCTCAACATCGAGGTCTTTAGAGACGGGAAAGGATGGGGGGCAAGGATGGGGGCAAGGAATGGGAAGGAATTCGGCCATGGCCTTTTGAAGGAAGCATCCCGGCATTTGCCTGGAGTGATTTGGGAAACCATGGAAAACCCAAATCTGGATGCCCGGACGGGGATCGAACCGCCGTCCTCCCGAATGCGAGGCGAGAACGCTATCCGTTACACCGCCACGCTCGGTAAAGGCAGGAGGAGGTGTAGAGGGTCATGGGAGTGTACAAGGCTTATACTGGCGATGAAGCATGGAAAGATATTGGTGTAGGTATGAACAGTAGTGCACGGAAGGGAAAAGATGACCATGAGCCAAGGTGGCACTCGATTTCAGGCACAAGGGTGTGGGAAGATTCTCTTTTTTAGGCAAGGGCGTCAGGGATTGGAATGAGTTACCAAGGGAAATGATGAATAATTTATCAAAAACATTGAAAGAACTTAAAGTTAAAATTTTGAGAGGGCAAATGCAGGTGGGTGCAAGAAAGGTGGAAGATGGTGTAGCATAACCGATAGTATAATAACATCCTCGAAGTAGGAGTTCCATGTCACGGGCCGGTTAATACTCTTTTAAGGAGGTTTCCATAGCAACGAGAAGATACACGGATACTAAGAGATTGCTTAGAGCAGCGGCTAAGGAGAGCTTGCATATTGAAGAAGTCCGATAATGTATTTAAAACAATGTACTTAAATAATAAAAGAGTGATCTGAGTTGTGCAGAATAACGGCTGAAAGATTAATTATTTGGTTTAGCCGCCCAAAAATCATACTATGATACGTAATATAAAGATAACGATATAAAGAGAATCACATCGTTACTGCAACACGGCACATTTCGTAATGAATAATCAATCAACTGCTTTTAAGATGTGTGCTCCATTGCAATGTAATTAAATTTAATAAAAAAAAACTTTATAATGCTATGCTCTACCTGGATCTTAGGTTAATATTTCCTTCTGTTTTGAAATTTTTTTGATGTCTTGATTTACACAAGTTTTATAGTGAAGTAATAAAAGAAAAAGGGATGATTATTCAGTTAATTGTTATTCACAGTGAAGTTTCCTGCTACTACTAGCCAATTTTAGGCATCAGGCAAATAAATACATTAATAAATAAATAAAATAATATAAAATTAAATTGGTGGAACTACTTGACAATCAGAACAGCACAATCATTGGACTAAAAATAAAGGGTAGACAGGCAGCAACAAGAGGATCAAGTTTTAAGAAAGGAAGCCAATTTAATGAATTACTAGAACCGAACAATAATATTTATTGTTACAACAGTGGGAACACCATTGCTAATTTTAATTGGTGGCATTTCTCTCAAGGATAAAATATATATATATATATATATATATATATATATATATATATATATTTCGGGACTGATGGTAAATGTGTGGCTTCTAGGAAAGGACAGAGAAAGGAAGTAATAATTATGAAATGTCGTTTGGCTGATTGCACAGAAATCTCAGTATACAATGAATTAGGAGACAAATTTGTAAGTACCGATTGAAGACGAGAGACAAATACTGAGGGCAATTTTAACATCCTATCTTTTTTTTTTTTGCTGATAAAATTTAACATAAATTTTCACTTTACTTTTGTACATATTGAGATTCAAATGCTATACTTCCATTAACTACCCATTACTAATAACAACTATTTATAAAAGCTAATTGCCAGCAACAAATGCAACAGATTCTACACAATACACTACCTTTGATTTAAGTTTAGGTTTTTCTATCAACGTGTTCTTCTCCAAAAGCCACACCAAATCTTTATATAATGATCTCATATCTGAAACAGAACACACATCACATGGTTAAAAATACCAATTGTTTACTGTCATACCCAGAGCATAATCATAATGTTACAAAGGAGCTGGGAGAAAATTTAATCTTTGTTTCCTAGGCATCCATTGTTGCTATTTTTTTCCTTTTCATTGTAAATCCTTTGCCACTACAGTTTTATTTTGCTTGTTATTATTTTCTTTTATGTTTATACTTCTTATTAACTTAATTCAATCTGTTTATCATCAACAGTTTGCATTTCAGATACAATAAATACTGTATGTGCCTATATATTGTTCTTCCTATTTAACTTTTATACTATTATTACTACAACTCCTGATAAGCAGGACATGGAATTCACAGGGTGGGTACCAAAGAGCAAATATTGTATATGGTTTCTGACTACATGACAGTTGGAAACTATGGTAGTGTAAATTAAGATTTGGTCAATATGAGAGAAAGGCAGGAAATAAGAAAATTACTGAAAGCCATTAGACCCAAAAACAAATTCATATAATAACAATAATAAACACACATGATAACAGATTAAAGAAGAAAAGCAATAAATTAAAAAATGTACAAAACAGTAATTACAAGTACAGTATGTGTTGCTTCTTGCAGTTGAGTAAAGGAAACAGTGGAAAAGAAAGGAAAGTGGCAGAGGAAGGAGAGTCTGAAGAAAACTGAGGTCAGGTAGGTACCTAGTACCAAATTGTACTGCCAGGTCAGCTCCCACAGCCAAACTTCAGAGAAATGTTGTGCACAGTAATCTCTTGGTCCTATGGGCGGAGCCACATCAGTTTATTAAAACACTAGCTGGTACCCACGACTTCGTTCGTGATTGTAAAGAATTCATATTGACAGCTATTGACATCTAACCACTCTAGTGCACGATGGGAGACTCGATACTATTACCACACACAAGTACCAGTCTTCTGCGCTATGTAGTTCCGGCAGCAAGGTAAAATTTACGGATACACACAAGTCTTTGGATGAAACACGAAAATATTCATGATCGACCAATTTCAAACACCATATCTCACACACTCCCACAGTTACCGAATTTCGGCCAACATTGTGATCGATGGGAGACTCTGTGTTACTACCACACACAAACGCCAGTGATCTGCGATTGATAGTTTTCACTTAAAAGTGATACACCGTGACACATGCGTCTTTGGCAGAAATATGAAATTGCCGCAGGTCGACCATTTTCATCCCCATATCTTCCACACCCCCATAGCTACCGACATCTAACAACCATAGTGCACGACAACAGACACGATTCTACTACCACACATAAACATCAATGCTCTATGCTATGTAGTCGTGGCAGAAAAGTGAAATCTACGGAGACACATGCCTTTCGTTGAAATACGAAAATATCCTTGGTCGGCCACTTACAACCACCATATCTACCACAGTACCACAGTTTCTGAAATTCGGCCGCTGTTGTGATCGAAAGGTGACTCTGTGCTACTACTACACACAAACGCCAGTTATCTGTGATCTGTAGTTTTCGCTGAAAAGTGATACACCATGACACTTTTGTCTTTGGCAGAAGTATGAAACTGCCACAGGTCGACCACTTTCAACCCCCATTTCTCCCACACCCCCATAGTTACCGACATCTAACAACCATAGTGCACTACACGAGATACGATTCTACTACCAAACACAAACACCAATGTTCTATGCTATGTAGTTGTGGCAGAAAAGTGACATATGCGGAGACAGTCGAAATGCGAAAATATACTTGGTCGGCCACTAACAACCACCATATCTACTACAGTACCACAGTTTCTGAAATTCGGCCGCTGTTGTGATCGAAAGGTGACTTTGTGCTACTACTACACACAAACGCCAGTTATCTGTGATCTATAGTTTTCGCTGAAAAGTGATACACCATGACACTTTTGTCTTTGGCAGAAGTATGAAATTGCCACAGGTCGACCACTTTCAACCCCCATTTCTCCCACACCCCCATAGCTACCGACATCTAACAACCATAGTGCACGACAGGAAAGATGATTCTACTACCATACACAAACACCAAAGGTCTATGTTATGTAGTTGTGGCAGGAATGAGAAGTATACGGAGATAAGAATTTTTGGTCGAAATATGAAAACGCCCTGCACTGACCAACTTTAATCATTATATCTCCCACATCCCCACAGCTATCGGCATTCGGCCAACGTTGTGCACGACAGGAAACTCCATGCTACTTCCACCCACAAACATCAGTGATCTGTGCTAGGTAGTGGTGGCTGAAAAGTGAAATATAGGAAAAAACACGTCTATTTTTATATATATATATTGAACATTGGATAGGATAAAAAACCACCGCTTACCAAAGAAGGGGATTCCAGCGGCGTTGGTACACGAAAAAAAAAAAAAAAAAAAAAAAAAAAAAAAAAAAAAAAAAAAAAAAAAAAAAAAAAAAACACGAACACACAAAGAATAAAATTTTCGAGCCTGGCTCTTCCTCAGTAGAAGTGAGATGGC
This sequence comes from Vandiemenella viatica, assembly GCA_031002005.1. NCBI lineage: Eukaryota > Metazoa > Arthropoda > Insecta > Orthoptera > Morabidae > Vandiemenella > Vandiemenella viatica. The sequence continues at coordinate 51,677,949 of JARYHS010011408.1, forward strand.
TGCACGCAAGCGCTGCTGGCAGCCAACTGCGTGAGCCACAATTTCGGTGGCTCATGGTGGGGGAAATACATCATGGCAGGAAGTGAGGGAGGGGGTAGAAGAGTACAGGCCGGAAAACGGAGATGAATGGCAAGTATAAAGCAAAACTGTACAAGGTCCTGACGCGGAAGGGTAGTATACCTAAAAATTTAACTTCGATAATCATTAAAGCGTTAAATTTTTTGCTAATTTTATGCAAGTTAAAATTAACCATTAAAGTTAACCATACAAAAGCAGAACTGATGTTTACTTATTGCAATAGACATTACTGCAAGAAATGCTATGTACCGTGGTGTCGAATCAATAATATGGCTATCCAATGTCCTTCTGGAAATTGAGTTTTTACTGGGTTTCAACATTTTAATCAGTTTCTCAAAAGTACAGGATTCTTCAACATGTAGTGGAATCATGTTGGCAATGAAAAGGTTTACAATACATCGGTCCACACCAGCTTGGAATTCGACAATGCCAAATAATTTATTAAAGTAAATGTTTATTGGCAGATGGAAATGAAAACAAATCATTTCTGCTGCTATCTACATCAGAAAAAGCCACAGCACTTGAAGAAGGCTTTGAATTATTTTTCTTTTTTCCACGAGTTGGTCCTGCTTTTTTTTACTTTTTCTTCAAATTGTTCATATTTTGATATATGCATCCTCTTCATAATTACGTTATTTAAGATTATCAAGGCTAGACACGTGAGCCTTGATTGCAGAAAGTTTAGGCAAACACAGTTTGCATTCTTGATTTAAATGCAACAATCATAAATGTGGCCAAGGATTTTTAAAATTCTCATTGTTATTGTTAGCATTGCTGCTTTCGCTAATGGATTCAATGTCTTCAGTTTTAATGACGTAATCATGTAACGAATGTCAGTTTAATTTATTTCACTAATGAACACCAACAAATACCAACTAAAAAGTAACATTTTCCTGGCAGTATAAAAAGTTAGATTATAAAAATATCAAAATCAATCACCAATCGAGTTAGAACCGAGTAGTGAGTGCCGATTTGCAAAGGTAAAATAGAAATGCTCCAAAACTCTAGCTTTCCTGCTCACACCCACGCCATGCCTAGCATAACACTTGTATATGCATCACACTTGCACTTCGTATTGCCTAATTCGTTCACCATCCGACTCGCCGAAGGGTCGAGCGTGGCTTGGTGCGCAATTCAAATGTACCAAATACGTCAACTACCAATGTAACGGACTAAAGTTAATGGTAGTTCAATTTAACAGAAGTTAAGAAAACCATAATGACTTTTAGGTTAATTATTAATTTTACTAACTTTGTTAATTAGCAGATTAACAGTTTTTTGCCCAGCTGTGCTAATCAATCCCCAATGAAAAGTGATGTGGTGTCAAAGCTTACTGGTATATCATTATCCTTGAGCCATCTATTCATGATATACCACAAATTTAGGAGAATTTGGTAGAAACAGTGTTCCTCAGACTCTACAGCTTCTCCGATACATACTTTGCAAGTTCATATGTAAAGGATTGAAAAGTATGACTGATGACAGTGGCAAACAGTCTTTGAAGAATTTTAATAACTCAGTCTATACAAGGAATCATTTATAAATAATAATAATAACAGCAGTTGTGTATTGATTCATGTGCTACAGCAGGACAGTAATGATTCTGAGTGACCTTTCATCCCATTCTATGGTAAAGTAATGTGCTGACTAGCCCTCAAGCACATGGGCCATGGCTAAGGACCCCATTATAGTTGCAAGAGATGCAACAACAAGGAAGATCTCATGTGTAAGCAGACTTCTGCCCACCACATACTCCCCTGCCAATTAGGAGCGTCGAATGTTTTGCGCATTTGTCACTTTGACCGTGGGGCCGATGGGTGATCGCCTCACGAACCATGCCACTAATGCATGTGTCTTGGATATTCCATGCTGGGGTCCACATGAGTGACAATGGAGAATTCCACCTTTGCTGGGACCACATGGCCAGGACCATGAGACATTACTTGTGGGGCAACCATCACTGTGTGCTGACATGTACCTGCTAGCAACAGGGTTCTTCACCAGTTGTTGACCATGTGACCACACTTGGAACATTATGACCCTGCATGCAGTGTATGTGATCTCCACCATGTTAATGCATGAAAGTTTTACATTGCTTTCTAGGCTGTTGTGTTGAAGTGATGAGAAGCTGTGATTTCTGCATACCGCTGCGCTGCCATACTCGGTCGGTCGATACAGGATGCCAGACTTACGCTACTGCATCATTCTCGTAATGTAAACTTTGTGATAACATGACCACTGTGGTTCATGTGCCCTGCCCAGAAAATACCCTGAACCTATTAACATAGGCAAATTTCAGATGGCCTCCACATTATTCTGTTCCTTGCAGTGCCATACTGCGAGAGGTCTTATGCTCTTGCCAACAGTTCGTGTTAGCTAGGTGTGGCATAGCTTTGACTGAGAACAATACTGCAATAACTGCATGCCACACCTCGACTTTTTTGTATCAGTTATGTTCATGTGTTTATTGTATCAGAAGTTGTGATGCCCACAATGTTCTTGTAATTATCGGAATCCTTTGTGTAGAATTAAATGTTGCTCAAAGTGTAGTTTTTGTAATTATTTAACTAAGGATAAGAACCCCTCTACATCCCAAGTTTAAATGTTAACTTTGTACATTTCTAGTCCATCCTTATTGGTGTTAGCGACAAAATTAGTGGTTGTTGCATAAAAACGTCTGTTTCATGGGTTGAAATATTACAGTAAATTCATGTGGTTGTGATGACCCAGTGAGACACTGTACTTATCAGCTTCGTAATCTGACCCTATTGTAGCTACCTAGCAAAAACCAGCAACTCTACCGGGTATAGCAGACCTATAGTTTAACATGGAATCTAGTATTATAATAAGCAAGTCTGTCATGTATGACGTTATCTGTTACGTCATGACATCACTATGATGTCACAAAATGACATCACGCTTTAGGCCATTTTTCTTGTTTTGCACATTATTTAATAACATTTCTAAGCCTCTGCAAATAAATTAACAGACAGAACACTAAAAAAAGTATGTGTTGCATTTAAATTGTCATATCAATCATTAGATACTTATGTTTACATATTATCCTTTTGATAAATAGAAGTATTCCTAAAATTCTTTGTCCATAGAAATGCAAGATAATTTTTTTTATTTTCGAACATCAGTCTTAGCGAAAGCTTTGATTACATTGTCACTTAGCATGGGTAAGAATTACAACTGGCATTTAAAGGTACAGCAGAAGGCGTAAATAATTTAGTTTTTTTTTTTTTTTTTGAAATAATTTAAACTGTGTCCTATTATTGAAATTATTAAATCATTTGAACAGAAATAGTTGCACACTGATTGTGAATAATTAAAACAAATATTACGTGGTATTATTTAAGTTTATAAGATTTATTTTAATCTTATTTGCTTTCACTTAATAATATTACTAAGGCTTTATTTCCGCAACATGTAACTATGTCAGTTACTCAAACAGTAATATCGGTCTGAATCACGGATAACAAAAAAGAAGGTGTTAAACCCCTTGAAGATTTTTGATCAAATTTAGGTTTTTGTGCAATCACTGGGACTCGTCAAGGAATTATCGTTCTGGTCTGAAAATTGTTGCATACATTTGTTAGAGTTTGCCATTTGTTATCGTATGCGACCTCCAGCGATACTAATATTACGTGCAACAAAATGCATCAATGACCAAAAACAATGAAAATCAAACCAACTTTGTTTTAATTATAAAGTCCATTAAGCTACAAAAGGAAGCATCCATGTCCATTCTGGTCCAGGCTACATTCTAACCTATCCACAGGCACTGCTAATGATTCTGCTCAAAAATCATGATAATTAAAATGTTTAATAAATTCAAATTTCTAGCGAATTATGCTTTAACAACAAGAACCAAACACCATTTTTATACATGTTGCATTCCAACTATAAAAACTAAATTCCTTCGTTTGCTAACAGTTCAAAGTTGTTGCAGTATTTTTGTGTGTAATTTGTTTCTATATTTATATTTTTGATGGCTGTGATCGCAATATATTCCTGAATAATATCGTTCAAACAACGTGTGCAAGATATTTTATATTTCGCTATACAGCTTCTCCAAGTTGCTACAGCACTTTTTGAGTGAAGTTTATATATATATATATATATATATATATATATAAGAGCAATATAATCTATCAAATAACGTGTGTAACAATTTTCAGACCAAAAGGACAATTACTTTATGAGTCCGAGTGATTATGCTAGAGCTCAAATTTATATAGCGATGCATTATTGCCACAAAAATGTGATACAGTACATTTATTAATATGCATGAAATTGGAGTATTGTTCTTCTGATGGCAAGATTAGCGTAGTATGTTGTTAGGTTGAAATGCAATCTGGACCCAGATGGAAATGGAAACTTTTTGTTACAGCGCAAGGTACGAGGAATTACATTGAGTTTTATTTTATAATAATTCTATTTAGTTATGCAATTGCTAAGAAACAAATTGTCAGAACACTTAAAGAAACGTATGTACTATGTTTAAATTGGCATATTAATTATACTGAAATTAATGAAAGAAGTTCCAAATTGATCACGATGTACGTGGCCTAACCACAATTAAATATTACGTGGCATAGTGCAAGTTGTTAAGATTTATTTTTAGCATCCTTCATTTTCACTGGGATCATTATTTCAGCTGATGTAAGCTGTGTCAGCCGTTAAAACATCAATCTTCATCACGGGTAACAAGAAAGAAAGATGCAAGAACCTGTGAAGATTTGAGATCAAGTTTATATTGCGATGCATGGTGACACTGACATGCGACACAGGGAATGTATTAATTCGTGTGTGATTGAAGCTTTGCTTTTCTAGCAGCAATATTAGCGAAGATTTTGGTTAGGCTAAAATGCAACCTGGACCAAATTGACAACTGAAGCTTTCTGCTACAACACAATGGATGATAAATTACAATGAGCTCTATTTTATAACAATTCTATTTAGTTAAACAACTGCAGAGGAATAAATTACCCTAACACTCTGTTAAACCTGTCATTTTTGATGGGCTTTGGGGCTAGTCTCACATAATTATAGCAAATACATGTTTTTTTGAGAAGTGTATGGCTCAGAGTTCATTAAAAAAAGGATTATATCACTAGGAAAGATCAACTACTATATTTTTACTAGCTTAGTAGCACAGACCTGGTGCTGTAAATAAGTGGTCGGCAATGCGCGGCCCGCGGGCTGCATGCAGCCCATGACTTTTCTATTTACGGCCCATGTCCGTCTTATAAAAATCTAATCAAAAACCCTTATTATAAAATAAAATATAAATGCATAAAAGAGTGAACACGATCTAACAGCATGGACAGATTTATACTTTCTTATTAATTGCAATGGAAAGCCGCTATGCTTAATAAGCCAAAAAAACCCTTGCTATAGCAAAAGAATATAACTTCAAACGTCACTAAGATACCGAGCATAAAGCAAAATTGGTGTGCCTAGTTGGTGATTCCCGGAAAAACAAAATCAACTCATCCAAATCTTCATTCAAGAACCAAAAAAGTGTTTTTTAAGGTGCAAATTCAAAGTAACGAGTCAAATATATGTGCGAGTTTAAGGGTGGCGGAATTACTTGCAAGTCTGGGCACCTGTTTACCGACAGCGAATTAATAAATCAATGTGCCTTACCTATGGCTGAAGAGGTATGCCCATATCAAGAAAAGAAATTTGAAAATATAAGCTTATCTGCCAGAACTTGTATCCGGCGCACTGAAACTTTGGGCGCTAATTTATGCGAAAAACTTCGGGAAAAAGCACAACAATTTAATGGGTCTCCTTAGCTACCGATGAAAGTAATGATGTGTCAGATACTGCCCAGCTTCTAATATTTGTTCATGGAATTGATAAGTACTTCTACTTGTGTGAGGAAATTTTACAGTTATGTAAATTGAAAGGAACGAATATGGGGGAAGATTTGTTTTGTCACTTAGAACAGGCACTGACGTCAATGCAATTAGTGTGGGAAAAATTGGTACATCTAACAACTGATGGAGGTAGAAACATGAGTGGGCAAAACAACGGCCTGGTGGGTAGAATTAAAACAAAATTGGCAGAGATAGGATAAAAAATCCCGTTATTTTTTCATTGCATTATCCACCGAGATGCATTATGTTACAAAGTCTTATCACAGAGAAAAGTAATGGACATTGTGATATCCACTGTAAACTATATCAGAAATAATGGGCTGACATCGTCAATTCCAAGAGTTTCTACCCTAAATGGAAGCAGATCATCAAGATGTCCTTTGTTATTCAGAAGTAAGATGGTTAAGTAGAGGTGCAGTACTGAAAAGATTTTTCGATCTCAGAAAAGAAATCAACACTTTTATGAATCAGAAAGGTAAATCTGTTCCAGAGGTAACAGTCCCTCAATGGTTAATAGATCTTGGATTTTTGACAGATTTAACTCAAGAATTAAATACGCTGAATGTCAAGCTTCAAGGGAAAAACAAACTAATATCAGATATGCATACAGACGTAAAGGCATTCCAAACTAAAAACCGGCTGGCTCTTCATAAATCATATTGATGAAAAAAAAAATTAGATCACTTCCCAAATTGTCTAAAGGCTGTCGAGGAAGCTGGCATTGATTTTAACTGGGATAGTGAGAATATGAAAGACATTTAAATAGAGTTACAAGGTCAATTCAGTGACAGATTTGGTGATTCTGAAAAGGTTTCGAACAAACTGAAGGTTTTTGCTAACCCTTTTTCATGCGATGTTGAGGATGTATGCAGTAATTAACAAATGAATGTGATTGAACTTCAATCCAATGAGAGTCTATAAAATGCCTTTTACGAGATGAATGATTTGGTCAAATTTTATGGTATCTTGCCGTCTGATTTTGTCGAATTGCAAAAGTTTTCTCAGCAGTTTATTTCAATTTTTGTGAGCAAACGTTTGCAATCGTCAATTATCGAAAAAAAAATATGCTTCTAGTCTCACAGATAAGCATTTGAGAGATATATTACCTATTTCAACTTCTAACATGAAAGCTGACATACAAAAAATAGCCAGTCAAATGCAACCTCAAACGTCACACTGAATTTAATATGTAAGATCAATTTTGTAACTTTTCTTCATTTGTGTTAATAAAATTTGAAAACTGAATTTTCCCATTTTTACTGTGTATGTACGGCCCTGCCTTTACTTTATTTTGTCACCTTGTAGCCCATGCCTGCTAAAAGGTTGCCGACCGCTGCTGTAAATAATTCTTATTGTTGGTTTCAAATCATTTACCTACAATAATTTCTTTTATCCACCGCAGACTACGTTACAACCTCTTTTTTTAAAATTAAATTGAATTAATGCAAATTTTAAAACCACAAAGGTTTTGAAACAAGTCTCCATTCTGCTGGTCATCCGATGCAGAACATGTATCAATCAATTGTGATGTGGTTGATTTTTAGAAAAAAAAAAAGTGTAAGCTGTAAGAAAAAAATAATGAACTTTCAATGTGATGATATATTTTTCCAAGTCTGTCAACAGGTAACCAATTCACAGTTTTGTCACCTTTGTACCTACCCAGGATCTGGCTTTAATGCAACCCAGCTGGCAACTTTTCTCAAATTGACACTTAAATTTTCTAATCACAAGTATTTTTAGTTCCAATTTTCACTAACTTGACAAAAAGTTCAGGGCATATGCCTGCATCAGTTTTTCAATAATGTGGCTGCCTATTTTTATTATAACAATAAAAAAGGCAGCGTAATAAATGTGGGCCTCTTTAAAATCTAGAATAATAATAATAATAATTTTACGTGGTCATAATGACCTGGTGACAGTGTTTCTATTGGTTGCGCATTCAACCCATCATAGCCGTCTTAACCTATCCCAGCAATACTGACGGGTACAGGGAGCCTACAGTTTAACATGGAATCCGAACCCCGGAAGTGTTCTGGCATACTTCACATTACACAGCAAGCTGGCTAGAGGTGAAGGGCAGGTTAAGTGCCTATGAAAATCTCCGCAAAGACAGGGATTTGAACCAGGGACCTTTCAATCTCTAGTCAGACGCCTTAACCACTGAGCATCCAGGCCCCTCTAAATCTAGAATGGAAACTTGCTTCAGACTTGGTGACAGCAGCTAAAGTAGTTCTATGACAAGTAAAATCTATACTGAAGTTGGAGTTATGCTTGTGACATATTAATAGCGGTTGAAGCAATATAGGTAAAATACGATGACGGTACAAGATACCACTGAATGGCAAGTGACAGTTCTCCAGCCTCAGCACAGACCAGGGTTACCAACTCAAAAAAAATTTTCCCCCTAAAACTTAAGTCAAAACCCCTAAAATTACTAAAATTAAGTGAAAAACACCCTAAAAAAAATAAATACTATATTTTTATTAGTAATATTTTGTATTTATAAATTATTCAATATTTCTAATACCATTTCGTTTTGTCCTGACTGTACAGAGATTTTGAGATCATACATTTAGACTTCACATTTTAGTAGAAGCATTAAATTTTATGCAAGATCCAACGTTTCGTTGTAATGTGAATCGGACCATCATCACACTTTGTAGCATTTCAATAGATAAGATATTACGCAACTTATTTTTAACAATATTATAGATTGAAAAGGCTCGTTCAACACTCGCGATCGAAATTGGAACTGTAATTAATGTTAGGCCAAATTTTGAGATGTTTTCAAAACGTTTCCAGCCAGCTCCATCAGAATCATCGTAGACTTCTGAATAAAAATCAGCTGAAGAGGTAATTGTTGCCACAAATATGAGTCCGCTGAATGTAATTTATTATTGGTTTTATGTTAGATTTGACTTGAGATGTAGCAACCTTTGGGTGCAAATCAGAAACCATTTTCAATATTGCTAAATTGTCTGGAAGCCGTTTTTGGATCTGTTCTACTAGACAACATAAAAAAATTTTAGTACAGTAAAAATAAATCTTCAAATAATTTAGTGGGTTCAACATTGTCACTTTGAAAAAGTATATTTAATTGTATCACACTTTTCAATTCGTTTTTCAGAAAAATAAAAAAAAGCTTTGAATGGTAGTCTCCTCATGATATCGTGAAGCTGTTCTGCGATGCAACATTTGTAACATTTGTCTTCAGTCTTAGCAATTTTAGTTCGTCCCACTGCTCTAACATTAAACACTGAGTCTATGCATTTTTTCAAATAAATATTTTATTCTGTATTCAGAAAAATATATTCAGCCATAGAGAAGTCCGAATTCTTAGTAACGAGGATCTGAACGAGGATTTGATGTCGCAATTTAAATATTCAACAGATAAATACAAGAAATCATAAACTACCTACAAAAAAAAACCCTAAAAATTCCCCTAAAATTATAAAGCCCCTAAAAAAATCCCATCACGCGTGTATTCCCCCTAAATTTAGAGGGAAAACCCCTAAGTTGGCACCCATGGCACAGACTGGGTGTAGAGTTTCCACGTCATGTTACTGTTCATCAGCCTAATATCTCACTCAATAGTGGGCACTTCTCAAGTAATTGTGCAGCCATATTCAAGCCTCAAATATTTATAAAGCCAGAAGTGGCTTACAACCTAGGGGCAACCATGCATACTTCTTATTTATCATGAGACTTCAGGGTTATGGATTTAAGACTCGTTCCTGATGGTTAGTTCGCCCACCGAGTTACAGTATTTCAATTTAATGTGCATGTGCTTCTGTCATTGCTACCATAACTGAATCCAGTAATCCTATCAGATAAAGGGAACGTGCAGTTTTACATGGAATCTGAACCATTGAGCATCCTAGCATACTTCACATGAACAAAACAATGCTCTGCTGGAAGTGGAAATTAGTTTTAATGCCTACAAAAATTGGAGCCGAGACCAGAATTCAAATCGGAGACCTTCCGATCTTCAGTCACGTGCACCTTAACCAACCGAGCCACCAGGCTGCTTTTAGCTCTGTACAAACAGTATGCATCTAATTTTCAGTAGATAAAATATGAAATCATTGTGTAGTGACTATTCATCAAGCCTGCTGTGATGGAGTTGCAACTGCATTTCAGCATCTACACAATAGGCAAACAGTATGGAAGCAGTTTATAAATTGGGTGTATTGAATATAATTCTTTATTATAAAAAACATCTTAACAGTGATAGCAAAAAGTGTAATACTTGATAAAATAGTCCTTGAGGAACACTGTTTTCTTGAATTGTTAGATCACAATGTTGCTTCTTGTATCAAGTCAGATATCTTTAATATATTTCTATTTCATGTATATTGTTAAACAACTCTTTAAAAAGAGGCAACTCAGTTGTATCACATTACTGTCCTTTTACATTACTAAAAATTCAGTTTTAAAGAGGATGGTTGAAATGGAACAAGCTATATCTACATTAGAATGAATAAATGATGATATGGAATGAAATTGAACCCAACAAAAACTGTAGCACTGAAAATAAGCCGAAAGAACACAGACTGCCATTTAAAATTACAAGACCACCAGGTTGAAGTTATTGACCAGTTCAGTTACCTGGGGAATGTAATTGCTGGTAACAGCAGAGGTGAGTTAGAAATAATGAATAGAGTAACCAAAGGAGCAAACTTCTACAGTATTGTGCGGGGTTTACTAATGGATATGAAGGTTCCTGCAAGAACAAAAATCACCCTGTACAAATCATCTCGTTCTTATTCTCACATATGCTCTGGAGACATGCACACTAACATCAAAGCCCCTTAGCAAGATCCAAGCCTGTGAAATGAAGTTTCTTAGAACTCCAGAAAATGAGACTTGATCATATAGAGAATGATGAGATTAGATCGAACCTAGAATTAAGGGAATTCATGAAAAGGATACTTCGGTCATCTAGACTCAGAAGTGAGTAAAAAGCATTATGTGTGTAGTTAGCAAACTTTTCACAGAGAACTATTCAGCAAGTAAGGAATTTTATCATTGGCCAGTGAGTATTTATACACGATGTCCTGTGTAGTCATCAGTTAACTCTGCATGAAACAAACTGTAGTATGGAACTAGATGTCATCTTCACAATGATTACAAGTCATCTTCATTTGCATAACAAGAAGTTAGATGTTCATGGATACACATTTTGAACATGCTCCCAAGACATCTTAAATGTCTGGCAGGGGCTAAGATTAAATTCAGAAACAATTTAAAAGAATTTTTAACTGAAAACTCCTACTTCAAAGAATTTCTTTCAAAGGGATCTACAAAATAAGTGTCAGTATCTTGAATAAATGCAGTCATTCCTGTGTGGCAAAAATCATGTCAGGCTAAGACAGTGGATACTGTGCTCCTCAGAAAATGCTGACTTATCATAGGATGCCTCAGACCATTGCTACGGCAAAGGTGAAGATATTGGCTGGTATTGCTCCTGGAGACATATGACAGAAAGTTGCTACCAACACAGCAAGGCTCAAGGTGGCAGAAGACACCCAACACCCTCTACATGGTTATGAACCAGTGCCATCAAGAATGAAGTCCCAATTGAGCTTCTTAAGACACTAAATACCACTGAAACGAACACCACACAGTGAAAGAATATCAACCTGAGTGGAGAGTGTGCAACACAACATCGATTAACATTGGCCAAGCCAAAGAGGATCTACCACCTGGGTCTGAACAACCATGATCCATATAGAAGTTGCTGAACAGACATAGAATTGGAGTTGGCCACTGCAAAGACACTCTTGCATCATGGGATACCTTGGAGAACAACCAGCTACCACGTTTCTGTAGCAAGATCGAAACTATTGTACATTTACTATCATGCCCACAACTTGGAATAAATGTATCTCAGTCAGACTTTCAGTTAGCCAGTGACAAAGCCATCGCATTGGCGGAAAAACGACCTTGTATCTGATGCTGCCATCGACATGAAAACAAGAAGAATGTGTGTATTATTCTATCTACTAGTTTATATGTATGTTTTGTTGAGAAATGAGTTTGCTATAAATTGATTCCTTTCCTCATCCCAAAAAGTTATTATACTTCGATCTGTGGATGGCAACTGAATTTTCATCAGTATCTTTTGAAAGGTTCCATTATCGTGTGTTGCCTGGCATCCTATTCGATAGGCTGTACTTATTTTGGTAGCAACATTCCTTCTACTGCTAGCTCATTAGAACTATCTTAGTTTTGATGGTGGAGCAAAATTGTTGCCATCTGTTTGTGAAACATTTAACTCGTGTTCTCTGTGAAAAGTGTACTTTTCTTTGTGAAATATGTAGTTAATGAGGCAGAGTTTGGAGACCATCCTAACATTTGCATATTGATTGCAGAAAAATGCCTAAAACCCACTATCAGGAAAATACATGGGTCAGGGATTTAAACCTAGATCAATTGTACCTTCCAAATCCAGTGTGGTGGCACCTTAATACTCGCAACCTCTTGTATTACAGATATGTTCAACGGAGTGCAACCTGTATGAGTTCCACCATAGTATGCTACGACTCCTTCACCATCTTCCTCAGAACACTCTCTATACTGCAACATGAATATTAATTCTAGTCCCTGCATCTTACAGTATCACTAAACTCTCCTCGATGAAACCCCTATATAGTGATTTTACAGACTATTACATCACGAAGGGTTACGATGGCTTTGAAAACACTTGTGATAATATAGTGGAGAGGAATTTCTTGTCGATAGCAAAAATTATCTTACCATATGCTATTTACATAAACTTATTTGTACATGTCCCATTGGGGAAGGTGATAGGGAGAGGTTTCAAACTGCTGCATGTATTGAAGAGGAAGAGGAAGAGAGTATGCCAGTGTCATGAGTATGATGGAATTAAAATTAAAGCCAAACAATTGCTTGGCATAGTTTGGGACCAACATTATTTGTGTCAAATGCCATAGTTAGAGGATGGTCAGAAAAAATTGGCTAGATTTTCATTTGGAAAAATTACTATTGAATATATTCAGTAATCTATATGACAAAAGACTTGGGTTGGAAAATCACTGAGGAATAATAGAGTGGTTGACTTTCCACTTGTAATGATGTATGGGAGTGGAGTAAGTTAAGAGAAGCTAACAAACAGTTTGCCTGAAACAACAAAAGCATTTAAAGCAAAACGCTCTAGCTAGAATATAAGTTTGGAAACAATTAATTAATAACACTAATCAGATCACTCAGCAAAAAACTTAAACTCTGACTTCAAAACGGAACAATACAGTGTTAGTCACCTTCTAATTATATCCATCGTAGTCTTGCACTAAACTTTGGTGTGTGCACACCTCCAAAACCATATGGCTCATTCCTTGTAACATGAATAAAACACAAAACTGAAGTACTGCATATGTTTTTGTTCCTCACAAATGTTTTTCACCCATCTCAGCCTTCAACTTTCGTGAGTGATGAGTCATCCTTTGTTATTTATATTGCCTACAAGCTATTTTCTTTTTCATTAGTATACATCATCTAATCATTATCTGGAATAAACAGATTAATGATACACACCTCAGTTTCATTAGAATAAGGCTAGCAAAAATAAACCCACCACTTACCACAGATGAACATAGGGGGGGTTGAAAAGGAAGAACATAATTCACAATATTTCAGTGCAAACCTTAAGTGTAGAAGGGACATGAATAATGGTGAAATAAAAACTCTTGGAAACTACTTAAAACACCAGGAAATACTTAAAACCAAATAAGTAACTCAAAACTATGAATGACATTTGTAAAATGGAGAAAAACAAAACTGCCATAAGCACTGAAAATAAGGTAGGATAGGGAAAATATTCCATCACTTACCATAGGTGAAGGCCAGAGTGTGAGATAAACGTGCAGAATTCACAATATTTCACTTAATAACCTTAGTTATGTATGAGGCGAGACATATGGCAGAAGGGAAGATGTGACCACATCCCGTTCTGCTACATGAATGAATCAAAGATGGAACACATGGGAGGGGGTTTGAACCAGTGGTGGGGGAGAATGTTAACCAACAATAAACATGGAACAGAACAATTTCTGTGATGATCAGTCCAAGTAAAATGAAATTTGTTAAAAGAAGTTGATACAACAGTAAATATGTCAATAAATAAAACTAGAAAGATGTCAAAAATATACTTAATTAAACAAAGGAAAAAGTAAACGGCTGTAGGCAATATAAATTACAAGGAAAGGGAAAATGAATCATCACTCACCAAAGTTGAAGGCAGCGATGGGAGAAGAACATATATCACGAACGCAGAAATATACACAATATTTCGGTCTTAAACCTTCATGTTAAAGAGAATGAGTCATGTGGTTCAGGAGGTGTGCACAAGCCTAAGTTTGTTACATGACTCCTGTAACAAACTTCGGCATGTGCACACCTCCCGAACCACATGACTCATTCTCGTTAACATGAAGAAGGGTTAAGACTGAACCCCGTCGCTGCCTTCAACTTTGGCGAGTGACGAGCCATTTTCCATTTCCATGTAATTTAAAAATAAAGTTATATACATATGTGTAAGAATGCATATGAAAACTGATTGTAAAATTACAAAATAGTAAGTGACAGGTTTAGCGTAAGTTGAGGCCATAGGTGTGTATGGTATCCAGGATGAGTTGATAGGCAAGTTCCCATTAATAGAGTTCCGCAGAGTGTTTGAAACAGGTGTTGAAATTGGAATCTTGTGAGTTGGCGTGAATTGCCACAGGATGGTCTGTGTTAGAAGTATAAAATTTTGCCTGTGCATGTGGAATGTCCAATAATGGGAAAGGATTAATCTGTGATGGGGTTAGAATAGGTAGTGGTGCCTGTTCTAAGAACTACTATTCCTTTAATTCTCAAATTCATCGCCCGATATGCTGAACTGCCATGGGTTCCCTCATTGCTCCATCTTATGCCAACTTCTTTCTGGGCCGTCTGGAGGAAGATTTTCTGAAGAACTGCCTCCTAAGCACACTCATATGATTCAGGTGTATAGATGATATATTTACAATCTGGATTCACGGGGAAGACCACCTCCTAGAATTCCTCAACTCACTCCACAAGCTATTAATTTCACTTGGTCATATACCCAAAATTGTGTAACCTTTCTTAAAGTGAATATCACTATGACGGGGTGCCCTCCATACCTCTGTGCACATCAAGCCAACTAATTTACAACAGTACCTGTACTTAATATACTTTTCTCGGGCTTCCAGCCGTGTTAAGATGTCACATTCCGCAAATGTGACATCTTAACACGGCTGGAAGCCCGAGAAAAATATATTAATATTCAACGCCGTGAAAAATTACGATCCTACAGTATTTGTACTTGTCATCCCTTCCACACCAAATGTTCCCTCTCATACAACCTTGCAATTCACGGCAGATCCATCTATTCCAACCATGAATAACTTTCCAGGTATTCCCAAAAATTATCCCAAGCCTCCATTTCCTGCTGCTACCCCTATGATCTCGAGAAAAAGCTAGTTTCTGATGCTATCACCCACACCTGTTTTGCACTTCCTAAAGCTGACTGCGGACAAATGTTTGTCACCCAGTTCTTTCCTGGTCTTCAATCTATAGCAAAATCATTCATCGTGTCTTTTTTCAAAAATACTACCCACTGCTCCCCGCACTTGCTTTAGCAGCCCTCCTAATCTGAACAACATCTTGGTCCACAAGTACTTACCTTCTGACTCTCCTAGTGCTCCACAGAGATCTTTCCTCTGAAATATGTATGATGCTGTAAAACATGCAGTATGCATCCAGCCACCAATACCTACTGTAACACCATCACAGGAGAATCCTTTACTATTGTTGGACATGACACGTGCACTCCCATTCACCTTATTTATCAACTTACCTGTTTTCACTGTACTGCTGCTCACTACTACAGGATGAATGACCACAGGCACAAAGTTCCTACTTCCAACCCAGAACATCCAGGAGCAATTCATGCCAGTTTACTTGATTCCAACAATCTTACTTAACACCTATTTCATGGATAGAGTTGTCAGAGTTTTTTGGACACCACCACCACTTCAGAACTCTAAACCTGTCACTATTTTGCAATTTTACATTCAGTTTTCACATATATTTTTAAAGATAAGTATATATT
The DNA here is from genome assembly GCA_031002005.1 of Vandiemenella viatica. Classification (NCBI taxonomy): domain Eukaryota; kingdom Metazoa; phylum Arthropoda; class Insecta; order Orthoptera; family Morabidae; genus Vandiemenella; species Vandiemenella viatica. The sequence goes on from JARYHS010011408.1 coordinate 51,694,056, forward strand.
TTTATTATATCTTTTTAGTTTTATTTATTTACTAACTCTTATAGCAGATCAAAATTATATTTATCAAATTTTATTTTACCTAGACTAATCGTTACAGAGATTATTCTGTTCCACGTTTACAGTTTTCTTTCGCTATCATCGGTTCAAACCCCAACCTCCTGCATGTTCCATCTTTGTTTCATTCATGTGGCAGGTCAGGATGTTGCCACATTATTCCCCCTGCCATACGTCTCAGCACCTATGTAACTAAGGTTACGAAGCGAAATACTGTGAACTAGTGTAAGCCCGTGACCGTTTTTTTGCGCGTATTGTCATGGGTCTAGAATAGTTCCAGTTGAACTGAATTGACCAAATATGAATTTGACTTGTGTTTCATGGTGAATAAAATCTCTTGAATTTAAAGAACTCAAAAGTATAAATAGACACAGGTATTAAACATGGACAGGGACGATAGCACTATCGTATACTTTTTTCAAAGTTCGTAGACTCGAACTTACTGAGATACAAACCTGACTTATATTTGATCCCTAAAGTTCACTCTGTATAATTAGAAGAATTTCTGTTTGCTTCGAAAGCATCACATTTTTTATTGAGGCTGACCGTTCATAATATAATCTTTAGTCACAGTATCTGCACGACCAGAAAACTTAATTCAGATTCCAGATTATTAAACAGTTTAGTAACTCTGATGAAATGGGATGCCAGAATAGTCAACTCTGTAACATACTTGGTCTTATGTCCTCCTCAAATAACCTAATAACTCACGAATAGCAAAAATGAACAAAGGCCATTAACGAAAGTGGTCAGTAAAATACGTAAAAAGCAAATAAATCTTAATGAATAAACTTTGGTCAAGCAGCAACATTAGCGAAAGTTTTAAATAATTTGAAATTTAGCCTAGGCCGGGATGACAATTGGTAATCGTGGTTACAGCAGAGACCATAAGTAATTCAAGTTTTATATATATATATATATATATATATATTTTGCTATGATTAGCAACATGTTACTGAAAAGCAGTTCCACGTTTTTTCAACCGTAAAGTTTATCAATGTGTTTTTAATTATCAATTGCTACTTGCTACTAAAATGAAACATGATGAATATATTATGGTAATTAATTACGTAGCAATAGCCTAGCAATTAAATTGTGGACTTAACCTCGAATTTCCTCTAATGACATCTTTGGTCGCTGTTAATTTGAAAGCGAAGGCTGACACGTGACACCGTCCTCCAGCCAATAGCTATCGAGGTGAGTGAGTGACCTTAGGAAATTATATAGTAGATTTTGTTTGCCTTCTTCTGTGGAAAATTATGGATAAGAAAAACTAAAATATAATAATCAATTAATATTGAAGTAAAATCTTTATTAAGTTGCATTTTCATTCATGGTTACCCTTAAAAGCAAACAGAAATCAATCTGTTTCTTTTTGGGGTGGGGGACTCATTTCAATCCATGAAGCAGAAGATAACCTGAATAAAGCTAATGAACAAAACTGAAGTGCTAACTAAACTGAAACAAATGTGAAGTTTTTCATTCCAAATGCAAATATTTTCTCATTATGCTAAACTAATGACATTACTTAATGCTAGAATATTTAATTCAATGATAGGCGAAACTGAGTGTTGGAAAATCTCACCAGAGCACACACTTCCAAATCAATCTTGGTTTCTTACTCGCGGAAGTTGTGATTTGATACCAGCTCTTTTAAACTACTTTTAATATTAAATAACGTGTAGAAATATTTGTCTGGTGGTGTATTTAGCGAATTTGAGTGCAGTAACACTGTGTAGTAAAAGTATCATAGTTTAAGTAGTTGAAAAAGGTTTTGGTTCGACAAGTTTGAAACACGTGTGTCTTGTTTAAAGTATACTAATACCCGTTAAAGGGAATTAATATTTTATCAGTGAAGGAAACAAGGAGTTACTAACAGGTTTATTGTTAAAATTGGTTTGCTTGTGTGGTAAAAGGAGAAAGGTGTGCCTTGTGCAAATTATATTGCAAAATAAGGAAAGGTATTTATAGGTTAAGTTTCAATTCTCTTCAAGGGCTCATATTTGTTTTGTTTTGTATAATATGTCAATGAGCATGAAGTGTGGTGTTCGTTTTCATCCGAAATGTTGCTACATGGAAGCTGAAAATGCGCTTCACTCCCCTTGGAAAAGTAGCAAGGAAAAGAGGGAACTAGAAAGTAGGATCTCTTGTCTCGAATCCACATTGGCTGAATTAACTAAAGAACTCAATGTTTTGAAGGCTGAAAAAGCAGCATTAAATGTTAAGGAATTAGAGTGGATTACAGCCAAAGCTGGAGGGAAACACCAGGACCTGCATTCTACAAATTTTCAGTTGGAAGTTTCGAATGCTTTTGGGGTGTTGGAGAATCTAACTGAGGATGTATCAGATACCACAGCAGGGCTGTCTCATTGCAACAAAGCTGTAAAAAAGCACACATTATGCAAAGCTCGTAAAAAGAAATCCAAGAAGGTGTTATTGCTTGGAAGTAGTCACGGTAGAGGCTTAAGTGCAATGTTACAGTCAAGCTTGGGCTCTGATGTTGAGGTGTGCAGTATATTTAAGCCTAATGCAGAACTTGGCAATGTTGTGGATGAAATTTCAAACCTGGGGAAAGATCTTACTAAAGAGGATCATATAATTATTGTTGGGGGTCCTGGAAATAGTCTGTCCAGAAATCTCAATTATTGTGTTGAAACAGACATTGACAACATTGCTAAAAACACCACTCACACCAATGTTGGTTTTGTTGACCTCTTCAAACGTTATGATCAACCCTGGATGCGTGGTCATGTACAGCGTACACAGGCAGATCTGAAGCGTGCATTGTGTCAGGCTGACCGAACACACATTGGTCTGATAGATGTTTCTTGCATAACACGGAGTGACCATACCTCCCATGGACTCCACCTGAATGTTCGGGGCAAGCAGAAGCTAACGCAACTGATTGCCAGTAGCATCAGGAGAGGCAGGTTGGATGTGAACCCCATCCCAGTGGTAATTGGTGGTAGGACTCAGTCTTTTTTAGGCCAAACGTCAAGAGTAGGAAAAGTTATTTAAGAAATGTACATAATGATATTACAGTCAAAAATAAAGAATTTCAGTCTAAAATAGCTTTGTTCCATCAGAACATTAGGGGTATCTCAAGCAAACTTGACGAGTTGATAATATCTATAGAAGAAACCCAAAATCATTGAATATTAACATAAATATTGTATGTCTGACAGAACATCATCTGAAGAATTCTGAAATATGTCTCCTCCCATTTGTTGGATATAGATTAGCTTCATGTTATTGCAGGTCAGAGATGAGAATGGGTGGTGCAGCAATATATGTAACAGAAAATACTGAAACAAAATCATTAGATGTAAAGTAAATACTGTATAGAACAAGATTTTGAATGTTGTGCAACACAGTTAGAATTAGAAAACAAATATCTTATAGTGCTGACAGGTTTATAGGGCTCCCACAGGAGACTTCAGTAAATTTTGTAATAAAACTTGAAGCGGTTCTACTAAATTTATCACGAACTAAAAGGGAAATCATCCTCTGTGGAGACTTCAACATAAATTTTGCTGTAGAATGTAACCAGACAGATTATCTTCTAGGAATGCTTAGATCATTCAATCTCTATCAAACTGTAAATTTCCCAACTAGAATACAAAAAGATATTAGTACCATTATTGATAACATTTTTGTTGAACAAAATAAATTAGAAATAAATGGAACAATTCCAATGGAAAATGGTTTGTCAGACCATAATGCTCAAATAATTACTTTGGATATTGTGGGAAATGAAAATAACAAAAGGAAAGGATTTGTCAGAGTTAGGCCATTAAAGAACAATTCAATAAAAACATTAAATGATGAACTTCTCAATGAGGACTGGAGCACTGTTTATAAATTAAAAGGGGTAAATAATAAATTCAATTACTTTCACCAAAGGTTTTTGGAAATTTACGAAAGGTGTCTCCCTACAAAACTGGCTCCAATTGGTCAGAAACGAGTAAACAAAAATTGGGTTACAGTTGGTATCAAAACATCCTGCAGACATAAAAGAGAATTGTATGTAAAAGTTAGGAATACTGATAATATGCTTCTCAGACAACATTACAAAACTTACTGTAGAATTTTAACCAAGGTAGTAAAAGAAGCTAAACGTTTGGCCATAAACGATGAGATTAGTAGTTCAGATAATAAGATAAAAAGTGTTTGGAACATTATTAAAAGAGAAACAACTGTATCATCCCTTGAACATAAACCTATATCTATAAGCATTAATGATAAACTTGTAAATGACCCCTCGTATGTAGGAAGTGCTTTCAATAAATACTTCTTAACAGTTGCTGAAAAAATAAAAGGAAAATGTATTGGGAATATGGATGCTATAGCAATACTTAAATCCTTGTCACCAAAAGCAGCACCTATGTCTCTATTTCCCACCAGTAAAATGAAATTGAAAAAATTATTAAATCCCTCAAAAATAAAAATTCATTTGGTTATGATGAGGTTTCAACCCATGTAATGAAACAATGTAACACCAGCATTAGTAGAGTTATTAGTCACATTTGTAATAGTTCTTTTGAAGAAAGTATCTTCCCTGACTCACTCAAGAAGTCAATAATCAAACTGCTTTATAAAAAGGGTGATACCACAAAGATTGAGAATTACAGACCCAATATCACTTCTACCAGCATTTTCAAAAATCTTTGAAAAAGCAATGTACAGAAGGGTGTATGCACATCTACAAAAGAATGACCTACTCAGTAAAGTACAGTTTGGTTTTAGACAAGGCGTTTCAACAGATTCAGCAATTTTTGCTTTTGTAAACAATATACTGGAATCAATGCATAAAAAACTAAATTCCCTAGGTATATTCTGTGATCTTGCTAAGGCTTTTGACTGTGTTGATCATGATATTCTACTAGGTAAATTAGATCACTATGGAGTTAGTGGTAAGCCAGGACTTTGGTTTAAATCATACCTGGAAAATAGAAAGCAATGTGTAGCACTGAAAGATGCTAATACAGGAGATGTTATAAACTCAGAATGGGGTATAGTTAAATGTGGTGTGCCTCAGGGTTCAATTCTTGGCCCTCTGCTGTTCTTAATCTATATAAATGATCTTCCACATATACTAGGTGATAATGAACACATAGTGCTCTTTGCAGATGATACTAGCATATCGTTGAAAGATCCATCAGCACAAAACCTTGAAAACATAGCAAATGATGCTATAAAGAAAATTAACAGGTGGTTTAATGCCAACAAACTAATACTTAATGTAGAAAAGACACAGTTACTTCAGTTTGTTACAAAAAATAAAACAAAGGACAGCTATAATGTGATATCAGAAGGGAAAACAATCAATGAAAGCAGTTTCACAAGATTCTTGGGTGTATATATAGATAACAAACTGAACTGGAAACAACATATTCAACAACTTCTTAAAAAACTGAATTCTGCAACATTCTCACTGAGGGTAATATCTAGAATAGCTAATATAGAAACCAGAAAGTTAGTATATTTTGCATATTTTCATTCCCTGCTCACTTATGGCATCTCATTTTGGGGAAACTCGTCACAAGCACAAAGGGTATTTAAATTACAAAAGCGTGCTATAAGAACTATTTGTGGAGCAAACCCATGGTCGTCGTGCAGAAATCTGTTTAAAAACCTGGGTGTTCTAACCATGCCAGCAACAGTATGTATACTCTGTATTATCATTTGTAGTGGAAAATCCGGAACACTTCAATCTTAATGCTGACATACATAGCCATAATACTAGGAATAAATATAATATTCACAAGGATTACAAATCACTGTCAATTGTACAGAGAGGGTTAACATTTACTGGAGCTTCCTTATTCAATGTCTTACAACAGAAATTAAATGTTACCTACAAAAACCCAACTACTTTAAGTCCAAACTGAAAGAGTTTCTGCTTCAGAACCCATTTTACTCTGTGAAAGAATTTTCTTCTTGGAATTTGGTAACTAAGAATGACTGATAAAATAGTATATATGGTGTATGGAAGGGGAAGGTGACAGAGTTGTCCACAATTACTAAAATGATATATGGTTTTTCTTTCTGTTGAAACTTTTGAGAATTTAAGTAATTATTGTGTTTACAAAATTCCACTCATATATAGTAACTAACATGGGATAGCATGCATTCAAAAACTGCTGTGAAAAATTATCATACTAACAGGTTGTTAAGTAATTGACTGCTTATGAGTTGTTGGTAATATAATTGATATTGTTAATAAGTGTGTGTACTGTTCCACATAAATAGCAACTAACATGATATAATATGTAGTCACAAATTACAGTGAAACTTATCATGGTTACTGGTTGTAAGAAAATAACTGATTATTAGATGCTGGTAACAAGTGTATACACTGTTCCACATAATAAGTATTAATTAACTCGGGATTGTATTTGTAGATAACAGGAGATATTGGTTATACTAATGGGTTGTAGCTAACTTGTTGTCAATATATAATAACATTATCAATTATATAGTAATATTGACATTACAAATAAGTGTATGTACTGTTCCACATCCCCGAGATTATTCTCACATGGGATCAAAGTGAACATATCTATCTATCTATCTAATCATCCACAGTTACAGTCACAGACCAGGTCTTAATTTATAGGCTGGTTTATCATTATTAATGGGGACTACCTATATATATAAGATGAATGTATGTATGTTTGTTTGTTTGTTCTTCATACAAATCCACAGTTTTCATCTGATCTCGATGAAACTTTGCACATTTATCCTTTGAAACAAGGAGAAAACTACTGTCTACATTTGGTTGAAAAATTATCTGTATAAATAATACATGTTGTCTCATAATTTCGAAATACTACTGAACGGCGATAGACAGACGCGTTGGATATGGAGGTCTCTCTACTGTTTTTCCGTGTAGCGGTCATGTAGCTCAGTGGCTAAAGTGCTGGCTTACTAATGTTTAGGTCGTGGTCTCCGGTTCAAATCTCCGTGGAGGCTAAGATTTTTAAAAATTGTTTTTCATCGTAAGTGTCATGCCTGGGCTGTCAGTTATTCGGATTGAATGTTAAACTGTAGATATTACAAATTTAGGGGTGCAATGCAAGGCAAATCATAGATAGTCTTGCAATGCTGTAGATGTATGCTTTTTTACATTATAATGATCCCTCAGGGGTTGTTCGCAGTCAGTGTGTGTGTGTGTGTGTGTGTGTGAGAGAGAGAGAGAGAACTGCAGTAATAATACTATAAATACGGAAGTAAGTCTGTCTTTTTGTTACGTTTTGACGACTAAATGGCTATATCGATACTGATGGAATTTGACAAGAATATCTGTATGAAGGGTACAGGACGTTTTTTCCAGTATGATTAACAGTTGTAGTCACGAAATTTTGAGACCTTATCGAATGGTGACAGCAATATGTTGGAAATTGATTCTCTTTAAGAGACAGGTTCAACGGTAAAATGATATAGTGATAGCTTCCCTGTCATATTATGCCGACTCGGTGTTGTTTGGGACCAATCCTTTGTTACCAACAACTTTCTATATTCAATTCTGGCAAAAAATTCTTAATCCATGCGTTCGAAGTCACGAGTATGAGCTAGTTCTATATAACTGTCCACACACTAAGAACAGAAACAAAAGTAATCACTGCAGCTTAATGGAGGATACTGAAATATCAGCACGTTATATAATTACTCAAACATAAAAGAACATTTGGTAATGTAAGGAAAGCACTTATGTTTTCTCACACTCTGATATGCTTGATGATATCATTAATAGCAATGTTAGTTTACAAAGAGGATTTTCTTTTTTAGTAAATGATTACTCAAAAACAGGGGCATTAGGCTATATAAGATACTTCGGCACCAGAGAATGGCAGTATAGCTGGAAAGAACCAAGCACCCTTCCCCTCCTCCCCAATTATGAAATCAGAATGTCTTGCCCTCCACGACCTCTTGGGACTGGGTGGATGCAACTATATTAGCCCATGGTAGCCTTGTGTACAAAAGAATATTGGTTGAACAGTGAGCCAAATTTAACTATCTGAGAAAAGATCTGTATACCAAATGCAAAGTAGTCAACCTAACTGGAAAACAGTTCAATGAAGCAACAGAAATTTTGTCCAAGGGCTTGAATTTTACCCCGGTGCCAGGAGCTTTTCCCATGAAGAATATCATCTGTGCCATTCAACAAGCCATCAAAAGCCGATGAAATTTGAAGGCAAACCTGTAGAATCCTGGAAAGAGCCAAGCCTGCCCCTCTCCCCCAAATTATGAAATCAGAATGTCTTGCCCTCCATACCTTGCATCAGATTGATCAGATTGTAGTGTTGGCAGTGGATAAAGGTAATGCCTTGGTCCTTCTTACATCTGGTCTGTATGATGCCAAGATAAGGAAACTACATGAAGACACCACTTACAATAATAATGATCCAACTCCTCGAGGATTGAGAGGAAGACAGTAGCTGTCCTGTAGAAGACTGGATTTCCATCTGAAATCATCAAGAGCCTTTGACCTCATGCCGCGAGGTCACGCAGACTACAGCCTCCCCATAAGGAAGACATACCTTTTGACTAATTGTTAGGGCCACAGATGGTGACTAAGTACATGATGCAGATGCTTAGGGAATCATCCTCAAGTCAAGAACTCCTCCCAATTCATTAAAATGCTCCAAAAGATGCAACTTTCGGACACTGATACGGTCAGCTTTAATATAGTCTCGTTATTTATCAACGTTCTTTTGAGGGACACTATACAACTGTTACACCATCTTTTTGAACCTAATATTGTAGACCTCTCCAAGCTGGTTCTTACTTCCACTTACAGTGGGAGATTCTATGAACAGACTGATAGTGGTTCCAGGGGGTCACATTGCCATTTTAGTTGTCAATCTGTACATGGAGGATTGAGGATAGAGTAATTGAAGGGTTTATCCTTAAGCTGACATACTTCAACCTTTATGTAGATGACACATTTGTTGTTTGGCCACATGGCATACAGAGTCTTTATGAATTGCTTGACCAACTCAATGGAATTTATTAAAATATCTTATTCACGACGGAACTAGAGAAGAAAGGCAGCTTGCCTTTCCTTGTCATTCTTATTCAAAGGAGACCAGATGGAACCCTTTCCCACAATGTGTACTGGAAACCCACACACATAGACCGCTACTTACATCCCAGCAGTTTTCACCATCTGACACATATGAACAGCTTACTGTTGGTGCACAGAACAAAGAAATTTCTGACACTGATAGTCTGCCGGCTGAACTTGAACATTTGGATATCCTTACTGCTGATAGAACAAGAACTTCAGAAAAAGACAAAGAAACGCCTGGTGGAGCCAAAAGATCAGACAAAGGCTCTAGCCTTCATCCCATATGTTCGACATGGAATTAAGAGCATATTCTGTCGTCCTGCCAAAATCCATGACTAGCTCTGACCTGTAAAAGATTATCTGAGGTTAAAAACACTGGGAGTCTACAGTGTACCATACTAATATATTGGTCAGACCAACTGCACCATCAAGGTTTATGTGGCTGAGGATCAGCACAACATCGGCTGTTCCAGTTGGAGAAATCTATGTTGTTGTTGTTGTTATTTGTGTTTAAGGGCGCATCGACGACGGGGTCATTAGCACCCTAACAAATACCAGGCGTGACGTGGCAAAATTGCTGTCTGTGTGGCTGACTATAAAGGGGTCGGCCACAGAGACAGCACAATAAAATACTACCATATTAACTAAAATACCGTCTGTGTGGCCGACTGTAAAGAGATCGGCCACACAGACAGAAACGTAGAATATAAAACAGACTATGGCTGTAAATTGGCCATAAAATATAAAAATACATAAGTTAACTGGTTGGCTGTACAAGGGCCAACCAGTTTAAAACATCCAACTAGCTGGCTGGCTGTAAAAGGCCAGCCATATAAACAAGGCCACAAGTAAAAACAGTACTAAAACCTAGGCCGATCTGCCCAAAATTTTTGGGACAAGACCGGCCAAGCAACAAAACTTTAAAACCTTAGCCACATTGTCATTGTCATCGTTTAAAATAAGGGACAGATCATTGCCTAAGCCAACGTCTGCCCTTATATCTAAAAACAGTACGCATTCGGTTAAAATGTGGCGTACCGTCAAAGGTACGCCACAGGCATCACATTCCGGAGGGTCCTCTTGGCTGAGAAGAAAGCTACGAGTCAGAGGACAGTGCCCTATACGGAGGTGAGTTAGGAGGACCTCATCCCTCCTCGTCCGCTGGAAGGAGCTGCTCCACGGCTGAACGGTCGGTTTGACCAGCCGGAGCTTATTATGCTCCACTTCCAGCCACTGCCTCTGCCAAACATCAAAAACAAATCTCTTCGCCGCCGAGGCAAGGTCTAACTTTGGGACTGGTTCAAAGTCAGTTCTGACCTTGTCGCAGGCTAACTTGGCAGCTTCATCAGCTGCCTCGTTCCCTCTGATTCCCACATGGCCCGGTACCCAGCAGAATAACACCTCCTTTCCACGAGATTGAAGGGAAAGGAGGGCGTCCTGGATGTCCTGGACTAGCCGATCTGCTGGATACATATTTCCTATGGCCTGAATACAGCTGAGGGAATCACAGCATTTGATGAACAACTTATCACAGATTACTTTCATATGCTGGAGCGACTTCAACACAGCATAGCATTCGGCGGTGTATACACTGCCCCTGCCGTCCAATTTGATGGAGAAATCTACAGTCACGCAGCAAAAAAATTGAAAATGGCTACAAAATGTACTTCAGCAATGTGAAAGTGTTGGCAAGGTGTTCATTCTTTTGAGATTCAGTTATAAGAGAAGCCATAGAAATACAGCTGAATCATGACAGGATTAACAGAGACTTGGGTCTGTGGCTTAGTGACGCCTGAAAGGTGGCTTGGTCTTTACTTACACAACCACATTTCAAACAAAAGGATAGTGATGTGGCACTGAAAATATAACCAGCTCGCAGTTGGATTATTGGCTACTGAGCGTTACGGCGACAATATCAAGCAGCAGCCAGTGAACTACAGAGCTGGGAGGGAAAGGGGGGGCTAGGCCATATAAGAGATGTCAGTCCCAGAGGATGGCAAGGCAGCACTGGTTGGCACAGCGTGAGCATCAGATCTGGGGATAGCCAGCAGAGTACATTGCCGTAAGCCTACCTTTCATCCACACAATCCTACAGTGAACCCGCAAGATTATATTATTAATGGGGAATATATAAGCCAATAAAAAGCAAGTCTTGGTCATGTTGTAGCCCTGACATGCAGTGACATCACTCTATGATATCACGCTACGATGTCACACTTTTTGCCTTTGTTGCTCAACTTATGACCAGAGATGTTGTTCTAGGTTATGCACACTATTTAATGACATTTATATTTAGCTAAGCATCCAAAATAAATTGTCAGAACACTGAAAGAAAAGTACGTATTCAGTTTAAATCGACATAATAATTATTATGTTGCTTATATTAATTTAATATTCATTTCAAATAAAAGTAGTCATTAAAATATTTAGCAATAGATATGTAAGTAAAGGCTTTAATTTTCGATTAGCAACAGTTTTGAGTAGATTATTATACAACCGGAACTTCACGTTGCCACAGAGGGCATCAGTAGTTTAGTTTTTTTTGTAAATAATTACATTACTTTCAATAATGTCACAATCTATGCGGCCTAAACCACAATTAAAATTAATATTACGTGACATAACATAACTTGTTAAGATTTACTTTTAGCATCCTTTGTTTTCACTGGGATCATTATTTCAGATACAAGTATGCAGTGTCAGGCATTAAAACATCGATCTTCAACACAGATAATAAGAAAGAGAGATGTAAGAATCCATGAAGATTATGGATCAAGTTTATATCGCGATGAATGAATACGCTGGCATACAATACAGAGAATGTATAAATTCGTGTCTGATTGAAGCTTTTATTTTCTAGTGGCAATATTAGTGGTGATTGTGGGTAGGCTGAAATACAACCTGGACCAAGTTGATAACAAACTTTTTGCTATAACCCACAAGTGACGAGAAATTACATTGATAATAAAAAATAAGTAAATAAAATAATAATAATAAAAATGAATTGTCAGACCACTTCATTTGAGGCTACTTCTATATAAATATACTGAGAACAGAGACAGAATCAGCTTGCTGAAGGGCACTGAAATATCGGCATGTTATATAACTACGCAAACACAAAAAACATTTGATAAATTAAGGAAAGCATTAATGTTTTGACATACTCTGATATGCTTAATAATATTATTAGTAGCAATGTTACTTTATAAAGTGATTTTTTTTTTTGAGAAAATGATTACTTAAAAATCCTTACACATAGAATTACTACACCATGCTTTATCATTCATCACAAACAAACGGAACTAAAGTCACTATCAGGTTTTTTTAGATTTTTTTACAGCAATGAGCCTTGAATTGAAGAAAAATTCTCCATTCTAAAATAGTCATTCATTTTTGTATAAAACAATTAGATATAAGTCTTTGTCACTAAACAAACCAAATTAATTTCACCTACTAAACCATTAAACTAATCACTCATATATTTGTAAATTTGTTAAGTAACTTACTGGAATCTCCCAACATAAGAACATACTTATTACATAACAATTCTTTTGCGTCTTCTTTTAGGAATAAGTCGCACATTTCAGTATGTAGGTTCTTTACAGCACCTGAAACAGAGATGACAAACAGCAAAAAATAATTAAAAATCTTCCTTAGACAACCAAAAGGAAAGTTTAATCTATCAATACATCTGGACTTTGGTTTTGCATACACATTCCAACAATTTGACCAAATATTGTACAACAGTTGATCTTCTCAACCTGGAAAGTAAAATTGTTTGCCCGACAGCTTGATTCCCGAAACCCTTACTGGAATGCATTCCACTTCAAATATCTGTAGTGCAGGTAGGCTAATGCAGAAATGCTAAAACTGTCATAGAATGACCAGAAAGGTCTCATTTCAAGTGCACTAAAACTTAATTTGAAATAAATACAGCATGGGGTGTGCAAAAAGGGTGCATGTAACCTATATATGCTTTACTATTTTACATTACTGGGGTAACATATAGTCTGTAAAATGAACTGAAAACCATCTGGCAAAGCCATGTGTAATGGTCAGTTAAAACTAAACCAATGACTAATATACCAAATAGTTAACTCACATGTCAAATTTATGGAGCAACATTTTATATTTGATGATTAATAATGTAGACACATGACAAATTCATTGCTCATAATGTTAAGTAATCTCATTTCTTTAAAAGCTTATTTCAAGTAGCACTGACACAAATGAAACTGAATGGTGAAACTCCCCCCCCCCCCAACTTTGTTCTCATACATAGACAAATGTTTTCCAAGATCTGGAAATGTACCCCACACAATGGTATGATTGCTATCATTAATCACCTCTGCCAAAGGAGAGGTTAACTATTTATATTTTTTAGTAATCTAGTTGCCTAGAGGCAGTGGCATAGCTAGGTCAACAAGGGCCCCGGTGCAAAAAATTTATTTTGGGCCCTCAGGCCAAGGGCCCCCTGAGCTAAGGATGGGGCCCTTGAGTTGAGCTTAGGGGCCCCCTGAGCAGTGGTTGGGGGCCGGCTCGTGGGTGCACTGCACCACCTAGACCCATAGTAGCTACGCCCCTGCCTAGAGGGCAAGAGAAGGTATAGGAGATTATGAGGAAAGGTCTGGCATGTTAACTGTTGGTGCAGTTTGCAACAATGTTTCTTTGTTAACTGGGTTTTCTATACTTGCTTATATCAAAGTATTGAACAAGGCTAGATGTTAATACTGGTTTGAAATGTGCATTATCATAGGAGCGGATCCTGGATTTTGTTTTTTTTTGGGGGGGGGGGCCCTTGAGCGGACTTTGGTTTGGGGGGGGGCTTGGCTTGAGTGAATTTTGGTTCAGAAGGCTTGCCTTCAGTGGATTTTGGCTTTGGGGGGGGGGGGCTTGAGTCGGGAAAAAGGTAGTATTTATAGCCTCCTCGGGCCTCAAATCCGTAGAGCTAAAAAAAAAAGGTCTCAAAACTACAATGTCGGGGGTGGACCAAGATACTTTTGGGGGGGGGGGGCTTCAGCCCCCTAGCCACCCCCCTGGATCCGTCCCTGCATTATCACAATTAACACCAAATGTTCATAAACTTATGAAAGATAAATATTGCCAGATTTCTCATTTGAACAAATTATCGTATTTGTTCAGTAATATATTTAACAAAATCTTATAAAACGCATTTTAAGTCTATTTTTTCTTAACTTAGACCATTTTTTTTCTTTGTACTTCGATATAACATTATAGGGAGGCATAACCACAAAGTAAAGAGGGGGAGGTGCACGTGTTAAAGGTTGAGTACCCCATGGGCTAGAGGATATCCAGCACATCCTAGAGCAAAACATATTAAAAAATGTTTGTAACAAACCTTAAATTAAATGAAGTCTGAGAATTTAACATTTTTTTGAAATAAAAAGAATAGGAAATACAGTTTGTGGATGACAAGGGAAGGAAAGGGCATCAAAAGAGCACATGAAGTGAAATTGAAAATCATGGCTGCAACTTTCCTCATATAGAAAATTGAAAGAAAATAACTGATATTTAAGACCTGGTGGTAGAAAAATTCAGGGTAATGGAGAAAAGAAAGTTGAAACTAAAAGCAAATGACTTAAAGGTAGGTGGAAGGATATTTGAAACACTAGAATGTCAAAGGGTAAATAGGTAGAAAGTGTTAGTATAAAAAGACAAGTAGGTGGGGTGCTGAAGTGAGAAAGAGGTTGGAGGGGAGGGGGCTATAAAAAGGGAATTGAGGAAAATACATTCTGGGAGATCAGCTTTATATGATGGTATGATAATTGGTATGATTAAAGCTGTAGGAAACCTTGGGTTTTAGAGAATTAGGATGTTATTAATTTATATCGTGGGAGTGGGTAAAAACAAAAATAAAGCAAATATCTTTTAACTATTTATTTATTTTAAAGAAAAACGAGATATTTATATCAAAAAGAAAAAAAATTAATTGAACCAATCACTTCCCAAAGTTGATGACAAAAAAAATAAAGACAAAAGAATTAATATTTATTATTTTTATTTATCAATCTTGTTTCATGGATCCCTGCTGAGGAGGAACCTCTGTGATGTGAAACATGTCATTGTAGTGGTGTGGTTCAGATGTGTACTACACGCGTGAATCGGTTACATGGGTGGCAGGGGCCGTGTGGAATGCACTGGGTGGTTTTTTAGGCTGAGGGAGGAAGACCTGAAACACGAAATACAGTTATGGGCAACCCAATCAGATGCAACACCGGAATGTACGAGGAATGTAAAAGAATCTTGACGGTTAAAAGTTCTCGTAATTAACTGTAGAAGCGTTTGTAACAAACAACCGGAACTTGAAAAAGTTATTTGGAGCACAGAAGCGGATATCGTTATTGGTACAGAAAGTTGGCTAAAACCAGCAATAAGTTCCACCAAAACTTTTCAAGATAGCATGAACATTTTTCGTAAAGACAGATTACATTCTCATGGAGGTGGGGTATTTATAGCTGTGAGTAAATTCCTCCCATGTAATGAAATAGACGTCGATACGATCTGTGAAATCATATGGATTAAACTCAATGTTGCTGGGTCAAAGCTCGTCGTAGGCGCCTTCTACCGTCCACCCAACTCGGATATAGCTATCACCGAGAAAATAAGAAATAATGTAAATAGTATAGCTAGCCGTTTTCAGGATCATGCTATGATTCTGGAGTCGACTTCAATCTGCCTTATATCGACTGGCGTAATTATGTTCACATTACTGGTAGCAGGGATAAAGCAGCTTCTGAAGTAATTATTGATTTGTTGTCAGATAATCATCTCAAGCAGCTAGTTAATATACCTACGCGGTGTCATAATGCCAGCAAAAACATTTTAGATTTGCTGGTTACCAACAGCCCAGAATTATTCACCGACATTTCAACGATGACAGGAATAAGCGATCACAAAGCAGTAATTGAGACTATGAAATTAATGACCAAGCGAAAAAGGAGGAAAGGACAGATTGTATACAGCTTCAGTAATTCCTCAAAGGAGTGTTTTAGAACCTACCTGAGGAATAATTACCATAACTTCAAGTTAACAAAGGACACCGTTGAAGAAATGTGGCATCGATTTATACGTATAATCAGGGAATGTATGGAAATACATATACTGAAGCGGACAATAAAGGGGAAGAATGATCCACCGTGGTACACATGTGAAGTCAAAAGATTACTCAAAAACAAAGGAGGATACACACACGCTCAAGAAGGAAGGGGTGTTGCAGTGATTTAGAAACATTAGCCGAGTTAAGAGGACGTGTTAAGAATGTGATGCATGAGGCCTTCAACGATTTTTATTCCAACTCTCTCTCTAATAGTCTCACAGAAACCCCCAAGGAAATTTTGGTCATATGTACGAAAAGACAATTGTAGCAAAAGCAATATTCCAGCACTAATTCGTGAAGGTTCTGAGGTTAATGAAAGCCGCGATAAAGCTAACGTACTAAATACTGTATTGAAAAATTAATTTACTGATCAAAATAAGGATAGTATTCCCGTTTTTCCATGCCATGTTGAGTTGGTGTTGGAATCATTACGAACAGCTATCATAAAGCAATTAGAGCTCCTGAAGTGGGGGAAAGCACCAGGCCCACATGGAATTCCAGTAAGAGTATTTTTAGAGTATGCGGTGGAAATTGGGCCATTTCTGTCAGATATATTCAGTAAACCATTAGAAGAGCGAAAAATACCTTCAGACTGGAAAATCGCGCAAGTAACTCTGATTTTCAAGAAAGGTGATCGAAATGATCCTGGAAACTACCGTCCCATATCTATAACATCTGTTTGTAGTAGTTATGGAGCATATTATATGCTCGAACATTATGAATTTTCTAGATGAAAATAATTTGCTTACAACAAATCAACACAGATTTCGGAAGAAAAGATCATGTGAAACACAGCTGGTCCTATTTACACACGACGTAATGAAAGTTATTGATGCAAATTCACAAGTAGATGCAATTTTCTTAGATTTTCAGAAAGCATTTGACTCTGTGCCACATAACCGCCTTTTAGTGAAGCATCGAGAGTACGGTATATTGGATCAGCTTTGTGCATGGATAAAGGATTTTCCAACTGGTTGGTCGCAGTACGTCGTCCTTGAAGGAGAAAGTTCTTCTAATCTAGATGTTACATCGGGTGTACCTCAAGGAAGTGTAATAGGACCATTTCTTTTCTTAATTTTTATGAACGATCTCGGAGACAAAGTGAAAAGCCTTTTTAGATTGTTTGCTGATGATGCGGTTATTTATAGGGAAGTAAGGAATTTGGCTGATTGCCTAGAAATTCAGCATTATCTGGATGTTATTTTGGCATGGTGCGCTGAGTGGCAACTCACGCTAAATTCTAAAAAGTATAAGACCACGAGTATAACTAACAAAAAGAATCCGATTGTTCAGAAATATGAGGTAAACAGTAGAGTTATTGATATGGTCAGTTATACGAAATATTTGGGAGTAACTGTACAATGGAACATGAAATGGGACTTACATATTAATTCGTTAGTAGGTAGAGCTAATTCTAGGCTTCGATTGATAGGTCGAATCTTGAGAAATTGTAATGAACAAACAAAGGATATAGTGTACAAATCTCATGCGTCCACATTTTGACTACTGTTGTGCCATCTGGGTCCCGTTTCGTAAGGGGTTGATCGACAGGATAGAGAAAGTACAGAGAACAGCCGCTCAATTCGTGACCGATTGCAACAGTCCTTATGAAAGCGTCACAGAACTGATTAGTGGACTAGGCTGGGAGTCTCTGGTAGATAGACGACACATGTTTCATATAAACTTATTGGTAAACATGTGTACTCCCACTTTCACTTACGAGTGTAGTTAAATACTTCGTCCACTAACCTATTTGAGTCGGAATGACAGGAAAGATAAAATTAGAGAAATAAGGTGCTGCACTGATTCTTATATGAATTCTTTTTTTCCCCTTGTACCATTAGGGATTGAAATGCACAACTGAGCATCCTCTGCCACCCACAATTTTGTGAATTGCAGAGTATATATGTAGATGTTAATACACATACATATGAGTCATAATCATAGTAAGAACAATCATATGTTTCATAGACAAATAAAGAGAATAACTATAAACATTAATTTTTACAACTGAATTTTGCAAAAGTCATATTGAATACAATTAATTAATCTGTTCAAATGATTATATACAATAGGAGAAGTTGCCAATAGGATAATATCTCAGTTTTTCTTTAAATATATCTTTAATATCTGCAAAACTGTTTTATACTCTTGGGAAGTTTATTAAACAGATGTATGCCAGAATAATTAACTCCTCTTTGCACTAATGACAGAGATGTTTGTGTTTTGTGAAAGTTATTTCTGTTTCTTGTATTGAAATTGTGTACCTGTGAATTAGAAGTAAACAGGTTAAAATGATCTATGACAAAGCACTTGAGATTTTTTTTTATTATTTTTATTTTTTTCTAACTATTTCATTCCTCCCAGCTGAAGGCTGGGAGGCAGGCTGCTGGAGGATCGCGGAGATCCTTTTCAGTCTACTACACTACGGGGAGGGAGGGGGGATGGAATATCAGCCATGGCCTTGTAAGGAACCATCCCAGCATTCGCCTAGAGTGTCTGAGGAAAACCACAGAAAACCCCAGACAGGATGGCCGAACCGGGTTTGACCCTGGTTCTCCCGAATGGCAAGTAGCAATGCGAAATCCCGAGCCGAAGCTGCTAAAATTTCTCTTTGGTGTTAATCCAAAGATACCAGTTCTTAACTTTAACAGATATTTTATTTATTTATTTATCAATCTTGTTTCATGGATCCCTGCTGAGGAAGGACCTCTGGGATGTGAAACATGTCATGGTTAATACACATACAATATGAGTCATAGTCATAGTGAAAACAATTATATGTAATCGTAGGCTTCCGCGGCCAGAGTCAACTGATTCTTGGCTATCCGGGCGGCGCCGCGTCATGTTTCTTAAAACCGAATGAGGGTCGAAACGTCGGTTTTAAGAAACATGACGCGGCGCCACCCGGATAGCCAAGAATCAATTATATGTTACAACTTACAAGACAAATAAAGGGAATAAAAATAAAAATTAATTTTTACAACTGAGTTTTACAAAAGGTCATATTGAATACAATTAACAATTTTGTTCAAATTCTTGAATAAAGTAGAAGGAGTTGCCTACAAGATAATCTCTCAGTTTTTCTTTAAAAATATTTTTATTATCTGCAAACTGTTTTATACTCTTGGGAAGTTTATTAAACAGATGTATCCCAGAATAATTAAGTCCATTTAGTACTAATGACAGATGTTTGGGTTTAGTGCAAGTTATTTATGTTTCTTGTATTGAAATTGTGTACCTGTAAATTAGATGTAAGCAGGTTAAAATGGTCTATGACAAACCACATGAGAGAATATATATACTGAGATGTCACTAAGAATATTGAGTTTTTTAAAAAGTTGTCTGCAAGAAGTTCTTGGTTTTACTCTACACAACATCCTAATAGCTCTTTTCTGTGCCATGAAAACTTTTTTATTTTGTGAAGAGTTTCCCCAAAGAATTATGCCATATGACATCACTGAATGAAAATATGAGGAATACACCTGTTTCGTTAATTCTAGATCTGCTGTTAGAGAAAGTGTTCGTATTGCAAAGGTGGCACTGCTTAACTTCTTCAGTAGTGAAGTGATATGTTCGTGTCAACAGTTTCTCATCTATTTTAATACCAAGGAATTTTATTTGTTTCTAATATTGCGTTATTTTTATAGCTTACTTGTAAATCTGGCTGTGCATAATTTTTTGTTTTAAACCGAATATAATGTGTTTTTTCAAAATCGAATTTTAATGAATTTGCCTTAAATCAATTTACTACTTCACTAAGTACTTCATTTACATTAAATTCTAAACTTTGTCAGATAAGTTTCCAGGAAGGTCACTGATGTACAACAAAAAGTGGAGGGGTCCTAGGACAGAACTTGGGGAATTCCATGTTTTATTTTATCCTAGTCTGATGAAGCATCTTTACTTATTTTAGAATCAAAAATGGAACAATATAACAAGTAAACACAATATTTTTTGCAACTAACACATTATATAAAGGAAAATGAAATGCATAATAATGTCTATGCATGCTCACTCATTATTTAGCATTATTAAAAAAAAATGTAAATGTGTTGGGTCTGTACATTAATTGGTTCACTGAAAAATGGTGCCAAGTGTCATTAGGGGAAAGTATCGGAAGGAGCTATGCTGTGACCTTTCGAAGGAAACATTCCAGCATTTGCCTGGTCTTAGGAAAATCATGCACAATAGTTGGGTTCCTGGTAGTTTTGACTTAGCTTCAATTTTCTGAAAATAATGGGAGTATGAGATATATAGAACATGGCTATTAAGTTAAAGGATCTTTGAGGTCTACTCAAAATTATTGCATCATGGCAATAATGTGTGGACTAAACTATGGCTGCACAATACATGAACAGGAGATAACCTGGCAGCTCAGTACAAGACTGCTTAGTGTGCCGGAAACAGTCCTTGTGGGCAGAGGTACTGGGTGCAGCTGTTCTGACTACATGCTGTGTGCATATGGCCAGGATTTGCACGTCACCGATCGCGACATTTGACAGATAAGGAGAAAATTTCAGGAGGTAGGAAACATATTTTTTTCTTTGTTTCTGGCTTTATGCCTAGTTGAAATCAAGGTTATCATAGGTGGGAAAGGACTGAGGACAAGGAATGGTTTCTTGAAGGAACTATTCTGACATTCACCTGGAGTGATCTGGGGAAACCATTAATAACCCAAATATGCATGGCCGGATGGGGATTCAAATCCACATCCTCTCTAATGTGAGCCCAGAGCGTTAATTCTCACCTGCCACGCTCCATGAGAGGAAACAACAGTATGGGCAAGGTGGAATGTCTGCTACAACCCAACATCAGGGTCATTATCTTGAATAAGTGCCCGAATATGTCAAACCAGCACAGCATCTGCTTTGGCTAGAGACTTCGAAGCAAGCTCTGAATCACACATCACCCAATGAGTCTTTGGCTTCAAGAGCATGGTCTATATGCTCAGCAACCTACCAGAGGCTTTCCTCTCATATAAAGGCAAAGCATCGCTCATCAAATGTATTGTCTTGCTCTCTGTGATTGGACACAGGAACAGTGGCATAGTGTACTGCTCACAGATGAGTTGCAGTTTAGCCAGGAGAACGACTCTGGTTGTCTGTTCATATAGTGCACTGCTGGGAAGCTGCCAATATTGTGGAATGGGACTGACTGCTGATGCCAGTATTCCTCCCTAGGCTGGCATTAATGTTAGGAACACATATCCAGCTACTTGAGTATCCTAGAGGTACTGTGCCTGCTGCTGTTTATAGGGATGACATCCTGCAATTGTATGTGTGGCTTTTTCATGGTGCATATGATTCTGGGTTCCATCTGATAGATGATTATGTCTGCCCATACAAGATTGCCCTGATGGACGAGTACCTACAACATGACATTAGACGCTTAAAATAGCCAGCTCGCTCCCCAAAATTAAATACGATTTAACAGTCATGGGAATTGCAGTTCTAACACAGCCACCACTGACCTCTTATGGGCACTTGACCAGTAATGGGACAACCTGATCCATTTTTTGTTTTAATGTTTATTTATCTTTATTTATCTATATTTAATATTTTTGCTATCTGCTATTTTTGTCTGCCCATGGTTTTGCAATGCTCAGGTATTCTCTTTAAACAACTACCCACTCTTTCTGTCCCGTTTGAACTTATCCTCACCATTGACCATATTTCTTGCTCAGTGGTAATTATTTTAGACAGTCGCCTATTCTCTTCAAGTTGGAGAGGATGCAAGGAAGTGCTGCTAGATTTGTTTCTGGAAATTACCGCAGAATTCAATTAGTAACAGATATGATAAAAGAGCTGGAATGTGATTGATTGGAAGACAGGGAAATGTTAAAGAGGGCCATGGGAGTGTACAACCCATATATTGGTGATGGGGGATGGAAAGATATTGGTGTAATGCACAGAAGGGAAAAGATGACCATGACAATCTGACACTTGATATCAGGCACAAGGGTGTAAGAATATTCTCTTTTTTAGGTAAGAGTGTGAGGGATTGAAATAAGTTACCAAGAGAAATGATTAATTTACCAAAAACATTGAAAGAATATAAAGTTGAAATTTGTAGAGGGCAAATGTAGGTGGGCACAGGAAAGGGGGAAGATGGGTGTGTAGGGAAATTACCACTGGAGCAAGTGCCCTACTGCAATTTAATTAAATAGTATCCACCCCTTCACTATGTTCTACTTGCTGGTGAAGGGCTGAGACCCAAAAATTTAATTATTTCCTGCATTCATGTCTGTTACATGTGTTCACATCATATAGCCATGTCTAAATATATGAACAGGAAAATAACCACTGCTTACCAAAGATGAAAGTTACTGCGGCGTTAGAACATGAAAAAACGTGTAGACATATAGAGCTTGAAATTTTCGGGATCATAACCCTTCAACAAAAGAATGAGATGGAGGCTGGTATTTAATTGTGAAGATGGTTTCATTCATCCTTGACAAATTTTCCAGTTTTTGAGATTTCATAGTAGTTTTAGGAACAATTTCAAGTCACACCTGGGAAACTGCATTCATATGGAACAAATTTTCAGAATGAAGAAACAATAGTATTTAAGACGACAGTAGGACCTACATTTTAGTGTATATGAAAATTAAAACATACTTCAGATATATGAAATACAGTGACAAAATGAACACACCTCAAATAACCAGCCAATACAATTATTAGCTACATCCCCCAAAGCTGCTGGAGGGAACATACAAAATAACCATACACCATTATTTTACTATCCAACACCTACCTAAAAAAAAAAAAAAAAAAAAAATCTAGATAATCACATCAACTGAAGATATTTACGAAGAAAAAAAAATAAAATTAAACAGCAGAGTGCTGGTAGGCTATATTCCTAGACATTACTAAGGTCACTGTGTGAATTGTGATACACTAATGCAGTTACAGACAAAATTTGACATCAGTAAATTTTTTGAAAGCGGAGAATTGAACCATAACTCTCACAGTGGTCAAATACAGTCCACTTGTTATTGATACATATAAATGAATCTACCATTTTGTGCAATATAGAAAACTATCAATGAAACCATTAGTAGCCATCACCAGGAATGTTAAAAGAAAAATTAAAGCAGGGGCTTTTCCAGGTAAGCAGAAATTAACAGATTACAAAATTAGAAATAAATCCTGATGATATTATGAATGAACTTAGTAGGATAAAAAGTAAACAGAAATCAATATGAATAATATTACAACAGACATGACAAATATAAGGAAATAAGCAATTGTACTATATCCTGAAATAACAGTTCATAAAGGAAGGGTGATAAATAGAGTTGAAAATTACAGTCTGGTTATCTTAACCCCATGGGCAAGTAAGTCAAGAGAAACCGATATGCAATGACATTAGAAATACCCAAGGAAAAAAAGTGGTTTGCAAATCAAGAACATTGGTTTACAAGAGAATATTCAAGTGAATTTTAGTGGGCTAAATGCAAGGTATCTCAAATGAAATGAACAAAAAAGCCAATACTTTAGCATTGGATCTCTCCAAAGCACTTGACATAGTGAATAATAAAATGGTGGTAAACCAGGTAAGAAACATTGGGATAACAACGAAGTGACTTCCTGGTTGGAGGTGATATTAAATGGTCGGAACTAAGGAGTTGTGTTTGGAAATGCAGTACCAAAAGAGGTGGAAGTGAAAACTGGAGTGCTACAAGGTAGTGTATTGGGACCAAGGCTAATCATTATTTAAGAGAACGATTAAGATGACAGCTGACAGACAATTTTGGTCCTCACTGACAGTGAGGTTTTTAGAGGCAGGAAAGGAATGAGGCCAAGGAAAATGAATGAATTTAGCAACGGATGTTAAACCGAAATCTGGATGGACGGACAGAGATTTAACCTATGTCCTCCCAAATACCAGACTCGTCTCGGTGGAGAAGTTTCAAAATCCCGCATTTAATGGAGATGGAGATAACTGTGTGTACCAGGGAAAGTGAGGCAATTTTGATACAAAGACTTGAATATGGTGTGGTATATGGAATCCATTTTACAGGCATCAAATTCAGTACTTGGTAGGAGTGCAAAAGAGGGCAGCTAGATTTGTGAAATTACTGTGGAATATCACCATTAATTGAAATAATAAAAGAGCTTGGTGGGAGTCAATAAAAGATAGAAAATGGGTGTCAAGTATGCTGGAAGTGTGTCAGGTGTATATGGGTGTGAACCATGAAAGGATACTTGTGGAAGAATTAGGAGTAGTATGTGAAAGGGCAGAGATGACAACTAGCACTTGATTTAAGACACATGAGAGTGGAAAAATTATTGAAGGCTATGCTGAAAAATCTACATGAAACATTGAAAACACTTATGGAAAAAATTCATTTCATCTGAACATAGGTAAGTCAGGAAATTATTATCAAGGATATCACAATAACTGTGATAGCCCTGATAGATTGATTGATGGGTATCGTTCTTATTTTCATTTCATAAAAGGTACCAATGCAAAATACTTCCCTTGAGACTGAGAGAACAAGTTTTTACAAAATATTAGAACATAAATTATTTCACTTAATTTTGAAATTAAAAAAAGGTAATTCTTTTAACATGAAACAAAAATCTAGTTTCAAGTATCAGGATACGCCAGTTTAAAAAGTATGGTATTTTAAGTCTGTACACACTGTCAGATATAAAACAATGTGTTAAAAAACTAGTGTCTAAAACTATAGCAATTCATAATTTTTAAACCAATATTAGAATTAATTAGGTCAGTAATTTGTTTGCAATTACTTTAATTATTAATTTTTGGAACACTTTGGTATATACTATCGACTAAACACAAATATATTATTAGCACAACAAACTTAAAATTTCATGTCGGAACAATTCCAAAGTCTGACATTGACCACAACATAGTTAAAAATCTGGCGACTTATGTTTACAATCCTAACTTCCGCAAATACAAAGCAGGATAAGGCATATTAGTGATTAAAGCATTTAATGTTGTCTCGTAAAGGTTTCGACAATTTTCACCATTTTTTGTACGATTAGTTCGGAAAAAAATTACAATATTAAATACTTTCTCCTACCAAAATGTTATGCTATTTCAAGAAAATAATTGTAATCGTTACATTAATATCTCGTGTCAGTATGCAAATGTTAAGTTTTTTACTTCCGATCATACCAATTTACCTGCCCATTTCTAGAAACATGAGAAAAATCTGCTAAATAACAACAAATTTACCCTAAAAAAAAGAAAATTGCTGGTACTGTAGATTATCTGCGGGACTCACTCCATGTATCTACAGATTCAATAGCGATTTGTACTTATTGACACACTAATTTTAATAAAAATATCATCTTCACACTTCCAAAGAAAGCACAAGCCGACAAATGTGAGAATTATCGCACCATTAGTCTAACATCACATGCTTCAAAATTACTGACCAGAATAATATACAGAAGGATGGAAAGGGTAGTAGAAGAGATAGTAGGTGAAGATCAGTTTGGGTTTAGGAAAAATCGCGGTACAAGGGAAGCAATTCTGTCTTTAAGATTAATACTTGAAGGGCGGATCAAGAAAAACAAAGATACTTTTATGGCATTTGTTGATTTAGAAAAAGCTTTTGATAATGTTAGGTGGGACAAGATGTTCAAAATTTTAAAGAAGTCAGGCCTAAAGTATCGAGATAGAAGAATACTCTATAAACTATATAAGAATCAAGTGGCTGTAATAAAAGTAGAGAATCACGAGAGACATGCATCAGTTAAAAAGGGTGTGAGACAAGGTTGTAGTCTATCCCCGTTAATATTCAACTTGTATGTAGAAGAAGCAATGAAGAAAGTCAAAGAGAAATTTCCATGTGGCATAAGTTTTCAGGGAGAAAAAATCAGTATGCTACGATTTGCTGACGACATTGTCTTATTAGCAGAGAGGGCTGAGGATATTGAGAAGTTATTGAATGGCATCAACAAAATACTGAAGGAAGACTTTGGACTGAATATAAATCAAAGTAAAACAAAAGTGATGAAATGTAGCAGAAATGATACCAATACTAGCAGATTAAATATAAAAATAGGATCTGATGCAATAGGAGAAGTGAGTGAGTTCTGTTACTTGGGAAGCAAAATTACAACCGATGGCCGAAGCAGGAATGATGTTAAAAGCAGAATAGCACTAGCAAAAAGAGCCTTCATGAAAAAGAGAAACCTTTTAGTTTCAAATATTGATCTAGGAATTAGAAAGAACTTCTTAAAACTCTATGTGTGGAGCACAGCACTTTACGGTAGCGAAACATGGACTTTAGGAATACCGGAAAGAAAGAAACTTGATGCATTTGAAATGTGGTGCTATAGAAGAATGCTGAAAATTAGGTGGACAGACAAAGTAAGAAATGAAAGAGTTTTGGAAATGATGGGTGAGAAAAGAAGTTTATGGAAGAAGCTTACGGAAAGAAGAGACAGGCTGGTAGGTCATATTTTGAGACATGCTGGATTGGTTAATTTGTTAGTGGAGGGAACAGTCGAAGGTAAGAACTGTAGAGGAAGACAGAGATTAGAATATGTGAAGCAGATAATTGAGGACGTGGGTTGTAACGGGTATGTAGAAATGAAGAGGTTAGCACAGGATAGGAAGGGATGGAGGATTGCATCAAACCAGTCTAAAGACTGACGACAGCAAAAAAAAAAAAAAAAAACATTAAGTTGATTTAATGGGACCTCTCTTGTCAAAACATTTTGATAAGCTTAACTTAGGTATCGACACTCGATAGTATTGCAAAGACTGATAACCATTGCGGTTACTTTGTGCTTAGTCGAACGATCTTTTATAACAATGTCGAGTAGGAAACCAATAAGCTTTTTAGTCGGGTTACCATGTGAAGATCATTTCAATTATGACGCAAAAAAATAAATAATGACAGAACTGAGAATAATCCCTTTGCCGAATCACTGATAATAGAAGTGAATATATAAACCAATCATTGGCTATTTTATTTTTGGACATCGCTGGTCCAGATTATCTTATTACAGAACAACCATAGGTGGGAAATTCAAAATCTACTTCGTTAATCCGTTACTTAAAAAGTTAACTTCGCTAATCGTCAACGCATTACATTTTTGCAAATTTAACGTAAAGTTAGCAGTTAAAAGTTAATTATCCAGAGGTTGCACTGATGTTTATGTATTACGTCAGATATGTGCATCAAGATGTTATGTACCGTGATGCGTGATACAAATATGGATTTCTTCATGAAAACTAAAAAACTGGGCCCACTCCATCATAACGACAAAGTGTTGTTCTTGACGGTATTTCGTATCCTAGCTGAGGCTGTGTTCTTCAACATAACCCTTACAGATTGTCCTACGAGAGATGAGTAAGATGCTTAGATGCTTGTGAAGTCCTAATTTTTAAAAAAAAAAAAAAAAAAATTTGAATGCGGATGGACAAGCAACAATACTATAGAACAAGCTGCCTCGGACACATGGGTAAATGAAATAAAAACAGGTACCAGTAGGTAGATTAAATATTACATTTATTAAGTAGGCTATGAAAGAAAACAACAGGAAGCATAATGTAATCAAATAGCAAAAGCAATCGTTTTTGGTTATTGATCATAATTTTGCATTAGGAACATGTTGTTCATAAAAATTGCCGTTTTAAAATTGGTTTCCGATGATCGTTTGGAGAAGGTGCAAAGAAGGGCTGCTAGATTTGTTTCTGGAAATTATCGCAGAATGCAATCAGTGACAGATATGATAAAGGAGCTGGAATGGGAGTCATTGCATGACAGGAGGAGGATGAGGAGGGTAATGGGAGTGTACAGGGCGTATACTGGCGATGACGCATGGAAAGATATTGCAGTAGGTATGAAAAGTAGTTCATGGAAGGGAAAAGATGACCATGACCACAAGCTGGCACTTGATTTCAGGCACAATGGTGTGGGAAGATTTTCTTTTTTAGGTAAGGGTGTCAAGGATTGGAATGAGTTACCAAGGGGAATGATGAATAACCTACCGAAAACGTTAAAAGAATTTAAAGTTAAAATTTGTAGAGGGCAAATGTAGGTGAGTGTAGGATAGGGGGAAGTTGGGTGTGTAGGGAAATTGCCACCGAAGCCTGTGCTCCATTGCAATTAAATTAAAGTAAATTAAATTAAACTAGTAAAATATCTTGTAGCTACTGTAGTAAAAAGTGATTCTACTACAGCACTGAACTGAATAGCAATGTTATAATTAATAAATAAATTTATTAATGTTGGTTCACCTAGAAAATAGCATAAGTTATATGTGCATCACAATTCACGCACTTCGGATTACCTATTATTCGTTGGCCATTCTACTCGCCGAACTTACGAGCGAGACGTGGCGCGTAATTCAAACAAACGAAATGACGTCAACTACCAATGTAACGGACTCAAGTTGACAGAAGTTCAATGTAATGGAAGTTACAAAGACCGTTAATGATTTTTAAGTTAAAATTTTTGAAGTTCTGTTCTTCTTCCTACCCAGTAGAATTTTTGCAATTTTGTTAACGTCGTTAATTAACGATTAACGGATTAACGATTTTATGCTCAGGTTTGAGAGCAACCCATTTTACATATTTGGCAATTTCGCTTTGCGAACGACACTTGCAACTACCGACACTACTGATTGCTTATGCGTTTCGTGCTATAGACATTATAATAACTCAAATAGAAAATTTAGTATTTGTCCTTGACGCTGTGAAGTATGAACATTAACTTCGGATTTACTACGTGATTTTATAATGGATTTCTTTTGAATTACCTAATTAAATGTACAAATGATCGAAAGAATAAGAATTCCTGAGTTTATCGTATTCGATTAGTAGGATAATTTATTTCAGGTAAAGAATGACAATTTAGTGAAGAAGATCGAAAGAATAGGTATTAGCAAAATAACAAATTACACGTTAAGTGCTTCAAAATTACATGTAGGTTAGCGAATTAATTGTTCTAACAGCGTCCCGCTGGCTTCTAATTAAGTAGGACAGCCCACAAAATCTTAAATATGCAGGGAAAAAAAGTTCATTACCGAAGTCATTAAACGTAATGGATACAAACAAGCCCTCATTTTTATTGTATTTTCCTGAGAAAATTGTATAAAGGCACGTTTATGTATGGTATCAGATATATTAATCTGCGTTAATTATTTAATGTCCGCTTAACAATCGCATGTTTACATTCAACCTTTTTGGGTTATATTTTATCCTTGTCTATTAGTAAAATTTTACATGTTAATGCATCCTTCTGTTAAGTAGTGCCTAGCTAGGACTACATAGTTCGGAAGTTCCATCGTAGCAGAAGATGAAGAATTGGCATTCAATACCAGTAAGCGACTATATCCGAGAAGCATGAAAAGTTTTTGAAGTGTTGCTGCCTGGAGAGGGCACAGTGTGCTTTATTAGCATGTATATAAACTGTAATATAAAATGATCCTGTTATATGTCAAAATCAATCTATTTTAGTTTGAATTATCGCGAATAAAGGGCACTATTTCCCTCTGTTGGCATGTAATTATTTCAAAAGTGAGGGAGCTATAGTAGAAAGACAAAGGAAAAAGCGAACAATACTTTTTTCTTTACTCGCATAGATTTTATGATGGTTTATGTGGGTATTTATTAGTACGCATAGTATCTGTTCTTATAAAACGCTTATTGGGTCATGATTTTCTGTCACGCTATTACGTCACTCCACGATGTCGTGCTATGACATCACGCTTTACGCTTTTGTTTTCCAACTTACGACCATGAGATGTTGTTTTAGATTATGCACGTTATTTAATAACTTTTCTGTTTATCTAAGTATCCGCGAATAAAGTAACTGTCAGAACACTGAAAAAGTATGCATTCCGTTTAATTTAATTTTTTTAAATTTAATTTAATTTAATTGCAATGGAGCACACACTGCGGTGGCAATTTCCCTACACACAAAACTTCCCCCTATCCTACACTCACCTCCATTTGCCCTCTACAAATTCTTTTAACGTTTTCGGTAGGTTATTCATCATTCCCCTTGGTAACACATTCCAATCCCTGACACCCTTACCTAAAAAAGAAAATCTTTCCACACCCTTGTGCCTGAAATCGAGTGCCATCTTATGGTCATGGTCATCTTTTCCCTTCTATGAACTACTTTTCATACCTACTGCAATATCTTTCCATGCCTCATTGCCAGTATACGCCCTGTACACTCCCATTACCCTCCTCATCCTCCTCCTGTCTTGCAATGAATCCCATTCCAGCTCCTTTATCATATCCGTCACTGATTGCATTCTGCGATAATTTCCAGAAACAAATCTAGCAGCTCTTCTTTGCACCTTCTCCAACTCCTGTATTTGATACTCAAAATATGGGTCCCATACTATACTACAATATTCGAGCAATGGTCTTACCAGCGTTTTGTAACCCAATTCCTTTACTTCTCTCGTGCATCCCCTCATCACTCTCTCCAACAAGTTCAGAATTTTGAAACCTTTTCCTACCACCTGTCCAATGTGTCCTGCTCAGTTAAGCTTGTTATCAAATGTAATGCCAAGATATTTACATTTCAAGTCTTCAGGAAGCAATTCGTTCACCACCTTATGTTCATAATTAACCTTTTGTTTTTTACTTGTATATCTAATTAGCTGAATCTTCTTTGCATTTATCTTCATTCCATGTTTATCAACCCAATTAGATATCCTGTCCAGATCACCCTGCAACTGTTTACAATCCTCTATCGTTTTGATTCTTTTATACAGCATTATGTCATCTGCAAACAATCTAATTTCAGATAGTAAACAATCAACACAATTATTCATTAGAATAATGAATAGCAATGGTCCCAATACGCTACCCTGTGGCACACCCATTTTTACTTCAACTTCTATTGATACTACATTTCCTACCCTAACTTTCTGTTTACTACCTTTTAAAAATTCTTCTACCCAGCAAATGACTTTCTTATCCACTCCAATGGTTTTTACCTTATTTACTACTATTTTATGGCTTACACTGTCAAACGCCTTAGACAGATCTAGTGCTACACTATCAATTTGGCCTCCGTTGTCCATTTCATCTGAAATATCATGCATATATCCCACCAACTGAGATTCGCATGAATATCCTTGCCTGAAACCATGTTGCCTGCTTGAAAACCACTTACGTTCCTCACATATATTTCTGATGTGGTTGTATATCAATCTTTCCATTAATTTACCTACCACTGAAGTCAAACTGATTGGCCTGTAATTTTCGACTCTATTTCTCACCCCTCCTTTATGTACCGGTACTACTATCGCACTTTTCCAGTCTTGTGGTAAGCAGCAAGTATCCAGACTCAATTTAAATAATATTTCAATATAAGGTACAATGTCACATCCGACTATCTTTAAGATATCTGTAGTAATATCATCTGCACCAGCCCCCTTATGTTTTTTCAGCTTGCTTATTTCCTTCATGATTTCTTCAGGATGAATTTCAAATTTTTTAGTATCTTTATTTCTAATCGTATTGTTAAGCTCGTTCTCCGAATTAGACCTTCCCGTTTCTGATTCATTGTCCCTTATGCTCTCACTAAACCAGTTACTTAAAATCTCTGCCTTTTTCAAATCGTCAGTAACTTCTTCTCCATCTTTATCTATGAGCATCTTTACACCCTCCCTTCCCCTCAGTTTCCTGATATAGCCATAGAAATTTCTAGATGCATCAGTCAGTGGTCCTCCTGCACTGACAATACTCTTCATAAACCCATCTTTAGCCACTTTCTTTGCTGTTATTAAGTCCTTGTTTAGTTGTTTCAAATATTCCCTTCCACATAATAATTATTCGTTGCTTATATCTATTTAATATTCGATCGAAGTAAAAATTTTCGTTAAAATATTTGGTAATAGATATGTAAGTAAAAGCTTTATTTTTCGATTAGCGGCAGTTCTCATTAGATTGCTTTACAACCGGAAATTGACGTTACAGCGGAGGGCATCAGTAATTTAATTTATTTTAAATAACTTAAATTGTTTTCAATGGTGTCCTTTTACTTCATTTTAACGTCATTTTAATAAAAGTAGTTCCGCACTGATCGCATTCTATACAGGCTAGACTACAATTAAAACTAATATTACGTGGCATAACGTAAGTTGTTAAGATTTATTTTTAGTTTCCTTCACTTTCAGTGGTGACATATTTCAGCCGCGATTCAAACGTTGTAATATCGAACTGAACCACGGATAACAAAAAAGGAAGACGTAAGAACTCGTGAACATTTTTGATCAAGTTTATATCGCGATGCATTATTACCACTAAAATGCGAACATTATATGTGTTAATATGCGTGTGATTTAAGTATTGTTTATGTGACGGCAAGTTCAGCGTAGTACATAATTCGCGTGAGTTGAAGCTTTGATTTTCTAGGGGCAATATTGGCGGAGATTGTGGTTGGGCTGAAAAGTAACCTGGACCAAGTTGACAACTGAAACTTTCTGCTACAGCACATGGGACGAGAAATTATATCGATCTTTATTTTATAACAAATCTGTTTAGGTAAGCAACTAAAAAGAAATTAATTGCCAGAACACCCCGTTAAATGCGTCATTCTTGACGGGCTTTGAGGCTATTATAAACTATAATTGAGCTATATGTAATTAATACCCAAACAGTGAGTTCTTGGAGAACTATAACATTTATCGGATTAGAATACATGCTATATTTTAATCCATAACGTGAGCTATCAATGTGTGTAAGTTTAGTTCAAATCCGTAATTTAGTTTTTGCGTATATAGACATACATTTAAAAAAAAATGGCTTTGGCCGCTGTTTGATCGGGAACTGTGTAACTTATCAAATGAAAAGTCTTTTACTTATTAATCAATCACTTACCCAATCATCGTGTTTAAGTTCTACTGAAATCCATTCATTAAGTTTTGCGCGATATTCATAGGCGAACCAAAACTCTTAAATTTACGATTCACCCTCGTGTGATCAGGATTTAGTAACTTATCGAGATGAAAACCATTCCATATGTTAACTGATGACATATTATTACGTGCAGTTTCTTTAAGTTCCGTTTGTTAGCTTTTGTATGATGCTTGCAAAGACGCATAAAAATCCAAAATTTACGGTTTTTGCCTCTGGTTCGTCGACACTAATAAGCCAAAACATTATTCCACCGAGATTGGATGCCGTCTTGTGACGTGGTGACTACGTCATGAGGTAAGTTAAGTATATACGGAGCGGAGGTGAATGGGGAGTAATTCTAGCGATGATACTTGCGGCATATGGGGAAATACACTAAAATAAGTGACTTTGGCAAAGGGTAAATTGTTAGAGAGCGTCCGTAAACTACGTGGCTCGATCTAGGATAGAGAGGTTGTGCAGAAAGGAACGCTGGGGTGCGTGGGAGAGGAGGGAGGCCCAAGTCAAGACAAATAGCTAACGGCGGTATGCTCCATCGACGGTCTTTTCTCCTGTGAACACTGCCCTTGTCCCATATTCAAATTTTTAAAGTAGCGTCCATAAACTACGTGGCTCGGTCTAGGGGTGGCGGGGAGGGGTTGGGTAGAAAGCTACGCTGGGCTACGTGGGGGGAGGGAGGTGGCCCGAGTCATGCCACATAACTTTTCATGAATATTATTTGTGACAGTTAAAATAATGTACAGAATACACAACAGCATGTGTATATTTATTTCCGTCATTTAATTATCTCCATAGTATGTAATGTAGATATTCTATACCAGGGGTGGCCAACCAGCGGCCCGCGGGCCACATGTGGCCCACCATGAACATTTTTCCAGCCCGCGAGATTCATCACACTTTTACAAAATATATTTATTTTATAATGGACAAAGTAGTGAAAACAAATACATCGAAAAATTCATTATTTGTTTATCCATATATTAAAAAATTAACTGTCGAAATTATGAGAAAAATTTAACTTTGATTTTAAAATAATATTCTTGCGAATATTTGAGAGATATTGACTTTTAATTTATGAGTTCGCTGAATAATTAAATTATATTCTGCGAACTCATGCTGCGCGCGCATCTTGGAACATGTATAACAGATTCTATGTTTCACTTAATCTAAATCTAATATGGCGTTATTTAATTTTATATGTGGCCCGCGGAGTTATGATGCATTTCCAAAGTGGCCCGCAAGATCATTTGGGTTGGCCACCCCTGTTCTATACAGTAATAGTGCCGCATCAAGACTCAAAATCGCTTACAGATGTTACCCGGGATTTTCAAAGGCAGTGACAGTTGTTATTGTTCTGATGGTTTGAAATAAAACGGTTCTGTTTAGGATCACTCACATGTAACCACACCACTCATTCATAAAATAATTCTAATTTTGTTCTTTCAAGGGAATTTCAGTAATGTTATTTCATGTTCAAAGTTTGGTGTGAAGTGACTCGGCACAATAAATTTTATGAGTCTTATGGAAAAAAAAAAAAATTCCCATGAGTTTTCACTACACAATGAGTTATAGAAATCTTTTAAGCAGATCAAAGAATCATTCCCTGGTAATGTAGAACAGAACTGCAGCAAAATAAATCAATAATGCAGCTCCTCTTAGTTTTTTACGCGGCAATTATCAATTAATCAATTTATCAAATAATGAACAATGATGAATTACATAAGGAGAATGTTAATAGTGACAGCTCAAGAAGAAAAGGATTCCTGATTGTAACTGAGAAAGAATTTTTTTTACCAATAATTGATCATTTGTAGGAGTGGCTAGGGTCAACATTTCATTCAGAATATTTGTAACTAATGAAAAGTATATAACGCAAATATCGGTTGTGTTCATTATACACGCAATAATCTTAACGATAGTCTGTCAAGAGAAAACAGTACAAAATGTTTTCTGGAATTAATAGGTGAAAAAGCTACGTGCCACACTCGGGAGGGGAGAGGAGAGGGGGAGGGGGTGTTCAAGAGAGGCCAAAATGAAATTGCGTAGTTTATGAACGCTCCCGCATAGCCCGGCTCCTAGGAAACGGCGAGGCTGGTTGGCTGTTCAAGTGCTACTCTAGTGAGCATCTGTAAAAAGTGCTTGAAGGACGGTGAAACCACGAGTAGCCCACAAGGTGGTGGACGTCCACGTCTCATCGCAGAACGTGGAGGTGGGAGGCTTTTCCACTCTGTATTGGAGGACAGAGGGCGATCTCTCGCAGATCTGACAGCAGGTTGCAATGCTGGTTGAGGCACAAGTGTTTCAGAGCACGCCGTTCGGCGCTCATTGTTGAAGATGGGACTCCGCAGCAGACGGCCCCTACCTGTTCCCATGTTGATCCAACGACATCGTGCAGTTACGATTGTAGTGGGCAAGAGATAATCGAGATTTCAAAGTGGATCAAAAGTGTCGACGCAGTCTTGCAAGCCAACAGCTGCTCGGAACACATACAACGCCACGGAAGCAGGTCAGTGGGAGCAGTATTATGCTATGGAGGTCATTCACCTGACTTCCATAGGCACCCTAACAGCTGTGGACTACGTGAAAATTATTGCGGATCACCTGCATCCCTTCATCCTTAATTTCTTCCGCGACGGCGATAGCATCATCCAGCAAGATAACTGTCGGTGTCACAAGGCCAGAATTATGCTACAGTGGTTTTAGGATCGTGGTAGTGAACATACATTGATGTCTTGGCTAGCAAATTCGCCTGATCTCAAGCTGATAAAACACATCTATATCGCAATCAGGCGCCAGCTGCGCGCTCACAAGCCACCAGCCCGTAATTGAGGGTAACTGTGTGACCTGAGCAGATATCTACGGAAACCTACCAAGGACTTTTCGAATACATGCCACACCGAATCACTGCTGTACTGAATCTCAAATTTGGAACTATGCGACTCACCGGTATGATATGTATTCTGTATGTCGACACACGGCATAAACAATTACTGTGTGTAGATCTGTTGAATTTCGCTAATTATCACTCTTTAGTTTGTTTGAAGTCCATTTTTGCGTGATAAAAATAGTAATAGCTTCGTGAATTAACATATAGGATACTATATATTCTACCCAGTTAGTTACATAGTTCAAGAGCAAAACCGAAACTTTTTTAAAATTTAAATTTCTCCTGCAGGCTTTATTTTCAGGTA
The DNA here is from genome assembly GCA_031002005.1 of Vandiemenella viatica. NCBI lineage: Eukaryota > Metazoa > Arthropoda > Insecta > Orthoptera > Morabidae > Vandiemenella > Vandiemenella viatica. The sequence goes on from JARYHS010011408.1 coordinate 51,730,372, forward strand.
AAAATAATTTTGATTTTTTAAAGAGTTTTGTTAACTTATTCAGATAACTGGGTCTAATTTTCACATTGAAGTTACGCAATATGCGGGAAAGGTCAACAACCTCTACACCATCGATGGAAAGACTTTTATTTTGGATTTTCGCCTTGTCGACGTTGAGGTCATTAGAGGCTGGAAAGGACTGGGGACAAGGAACGGAATGAATTTGGCCATGGTCTTTTGAAGGGACTTATAACGGGGCTGATTTATACCAAGAAAGCAATAACTTAATAAAATTATTTACCATTTAAGAAAGTTAAATGAAAGATTAAAATTCCATGGAGAACATTAAATACGGTATATGTGCTTTGGATTTCCTGTAACCTCTCGCTGGTCATTATTAACAAACAGATGAACTCAAACTTCTTGAAAAGTAGACGTCGCTTCGTGAAATCAGATTACCAATTCATGAACTCGCAATTTTTCGGAAAGGAAGTCTTAAAAAAACAACCCATGTAGATTGTATGACGGGTGTTGGTTTAGCTTTAGGAATCGTTGTTATTAAAATGGAGTTATTATAAAACGAGCCTTCCTTCATTGAAAATATGTATATGAATTATTTCTAGTTCTGCAAATTACGACTAAAGAAAGAAGTTAACAGCGAAGCGCGTTTCAGACTATCCCGGCATTCACCTGGAATGCTTTGGTGAAATCATGGAAAACGCAATTCTGAATGGCCGGACGGGGATTCGAACCCGCGTTCTTCCGAATGTGAGGCGAGAGCGATAACGCTCACCCACCTCGCTCGGTGAAGGGCTTATTTAAATCGCGCCATGATCACTCCTTAGACGAAATAGGTCTATTTTCATTTAACATATGAATAATATTGTCGAAAACATCTAAAACCCGAAGAAAGACGTCGATAAAGTCACAAGGAACTATACCTATAACTAATTTTTGACATTTTATGCCTCGAAAACTGAGATATCGATATATATATATATATATATATATATATATATATATATATATATATATATATTCTTTCGACTTGCCTCGTCGAGTTACATAAGACTTTGTCATCAAATTTGCTTCGCCACGGCTATCCATTTCAATCATAAGCTCCAAAGTGTCTACCAAAATTAGCACTTCCAAGTACATTTACGATGTCTCCCTCATGGAAACCCATAAGAATAATCGTTTGGGGAATGCACCACTTTCGGAATCTACGCGAAATTGGTACCAACCTGTTAAATTTGGTTTAATTGCTCTGTCAATATGTCCTCTCGTGTTCTACGGAAAAGTCGCCATCAGTTAAATTAAGAATGCCGTGAAGAGGACATATTAAAGAATCAATTAAACCAAATTTTAACAGGTTAGTAGGCCTACCAATTTCACGTGGGTTCCGAAAGTGGCGTAGTCCCCAATCGTTTTCTTATGTTCGTCAAATAATATTTAGTGTAGTATGCTTGCTTAATAGTTAAATAAATGGCAATGTTCTTTAATGAAGCCACAATATTCTTGAGTAATGAATGTGAAAAAATGCGCATTTTATTAACTTTTAAAGCAGTTAAAGAAATTGCAAAAATATATAAAAGCTAAAGATACGTTAATATTCCAGAATTCATCTTGGCAGTTCTATCATTACCGTGGCGCCAAAATCTGATGATGAATTCTTACCGAACTCGACGAAATAAATCGAAAAAAAAGAATAAAATTTTTTTATATCTCTCTTGGTTTTCGAGTTATAGCATGTTAAAAATCAGCCATAGGTATAGTTCCTTCTCCTTTTGATGTTTTTTCTTCTGGTCCAGGCCGTATTTCAACCTAACAACAATCGCTAGGAAGAAAACAAAACACCTATAGTGCATTTCCACCATGTAGATATGGTGGTTTTGGTGAGAAAAATTTTTTTTTTTGGTCCAGGCCAGATCTCACATAACCTCATCACTTTTGAGATACAATATCTCTAGAACGAAGCGAGATATCAAAAAACGTTATTCTTTATTTTCCAACTTTCTCATCGAGTTACGTAAGAATTCATCATCAAATTTGGCTATAGCGAAATTTTTCTTCTGGTCCAGGCCGTATTTCAACCTAACTACGTCAATTTTGAGATACGATATCTCGAGAACCAAGCGAGATATCAAAAAAATTTATTCCTTATTTTCGATTTGTTTTGTCGAATTCTATAAGAATCAATCATCATATTGTGGCGCCACGGTAATGATAGAATCCCCTTCATCTTGTTTTAAGTGGTACTTTCTTTTCTTACCTTTGCAGAAAAGAAGTCACAGCTGGCGATGTTCACGAACACGTGTTCGCAAAACAAAAGGCACTCTCCAGAATTATTCATGATCCGTGTCGGAGAAGTAAACATAACAAAGAACACTCACTGGTATGTCTCACAGATAGTTTAGAAAGATAGAGTTTAATATGCATTTTTCTTTAAATAATTAAACCTGAAGCTAAAAAATTAAATAATTGCATATCTGAAGATAATGAAATCAGAAACTGGATCATTTTCAGTAATACATCCTAACGGCAAAAAAGCTAGAGCTAAGGATATGCCACACAAAAAAAACACCGTTACAAATTATATCGTTTTAACCTTTCCAGCGAAATAATATTTAAATATTTTAAAAAAGAAAGAGATTTTAGTGAGCTGTTATGCAGTTATCTTTATTTTGGCTTTCTTATATGATGGTTGTATCACGTGATATCACAAAGTTTGGTTTTAAGTCTAGTCTCAAAGACTGATGGAATGTTTTAAAGATAAGTAAAAACTTATCTAAATATATGCTTTGTGTTTCTTCTATTTCTATTTCGTGATTGTAAGAGGGAAAGAGAGCTTTAGAAAAAGCTTTTGATAATGTTAGGTGGGACAAGATGTTCAAAATTTTAAAGAAGTCAGGTCTAAAATATCGAGATAGAAGAAAACTATAAGAATCACATAGCTATAATAGACGTAGAGAACCATGAGAGACAGGCATCAGTTAAAAAGGGTATGTAGAAAGTCAAATAAAAATTTCCTTGTGGCATAAGTGTTCAGGGAGAAAAAAACAGTATGCTACTATTTGCTGATGACATTGTCTTGTTAGCAGAAAGGGCTGAGGATATTGAGAAGTTATTGAATGGTATGAAAAAAATACTGAAGGAAGATTTTGGACTGAATATAAATCAAGCAAGACAAAAGTGATGAAATGTAGCAGAAATTATACCAATCACAGTAGATTAAATATAAAAATAGGATCAGATGCAATAAGAGAAGTAAGTAAATTCTGCTACTTGGGATGCAAAATTTCAACCGATGGCCGAAACAAGAATGATGTTAAAAGCAGAATAGCGGTAGCAAAAAGAGCGTTCGTGAAAAAGAGAAATCTTTTAGTTTCAAACATTGATCTAGAAATTAGAAAGAACTTTCTAAAACTCTACGTGTGGCGCACAGCACTTTTATGGTAGCGATACATAGACTTTAGGAACACCAGAAATAAATAAAATTGAAGCATTTGAAATGTGGTGCTACAGAAGAATGCTGAAAATGAAGTGGACAGACAAAGTACGAAATGTACGAGTTTTGGAAATAATGGGTGAGGAAAGAAGTTTGTGGAAGAAACTTACAGAAAGAAGAGACAGGCTGGTAAGTCATATTTTGAGACATGCTGGATTGGTTAATTTGTTAGTGGAGGGATCAGTCGAAAGTAAGAGCTGTAGAGGAAGGCAGAAATTAGAATATTATTTCTCTGAATTGTTTAATACTTTCTTCCGTCCTGTTACATTGTGTCATACGCGTGTTTTTTTTTTGATTTGTTAGCAGCAAATATTTATGAAGTTTAGACCATGTTATCTTCTTTCCAGATCGGTCCCCTACTAGCCGTGAAATGTGTTAAACTTTGTATGCGTTCAGTGGTGTAAATTTCAGTGGAATTTCACAATGGTGGCTCATTTGGTTAAGTCACGTGACTAGGGAATGGAAGGTCCTCGGCTGGAATTTTATAGGCCTTATAACTGTTCCTCATCTCTGACATAGCTTTGCTTTGTTCGTATGAAGTACGCTGCACGCTTTTGATCCGGATTTGACATTAAGCAGTAGAACCCCTTTAGCCGGTAGGACTACCGGCTTAGGTACGGACAGCCGTGACAAAAAGAAACTCTGTAACTCGGCGGTCGAGCTACCATTTGGGGTCTCCTTACCGATAATGTTGTATGTAGTTACTCGAGTAATTTGTTCAGTTTCTTACATTAATCCACAGGTTGATACCGCATTTACGGCAGTTCTATCATTACCGTGGCGCCAAAATCTGATGATGAATTCTTGCTGAACTCGACGAAATAAATCGAAAGTAAAGAATAAATTTTTTTTTGATATCTCGCTTGGTTTTCGAGATATAGCACGTTAAAAATCGGCCATAGGTATAGTTCCTTCTGCTTTTGATGTTTTTTCTTCTGGTCCAGGCCGTATTTCAACCTAACAACAATCACTAGGAAGAAAATAAAACACCTATAGTGCATTTCCACCTTGTAGATATGGTGGTTTTGGTGAAAAAAAATTTTTTGGTCCAGGCCGGATCTCACCCTAACCTCATCACTTTTGAGATACAATATCTCGAGAACTACGCGAGATATCAAAAAAAACTTTATTCTTTATTTTCCATTTGTCTCATCGAGTTACGTAAGAATTCATCATCAAATTTGGCTATAGCGAATTTTTTCTTCTGGTCCAGGCCGTATTTCAACCTAACTACGTCAATTTTGAGATACGATATCTCGAGAACCAAGCGAGATATCAAAAAAATTTATTCTTTATTTTCGATTTGTTTTGTCGAGTTCTATAAGAATCAATCATCATATTGTGGCGCCACGGTAATGATAGAATCCCCGCATTTACAGTACTCCCAAACTTGGAGCACTACTGTTATGTGATCTATCTAACTTGTGCTTTTGCCTTCAATAAGGAGTTTCACGGAACCCCCAAAGAAAGTTTGGTGGTAACTATGAAAAATCAGTTGTAGTGCGCACAGTAGGCCAGAAAACGACAGAGTATAACATTGCACGAAAGGAAAATATATTATTAAGATAGAACGCCTATATGAAATTTAGGGTAAAATGATACACGATTGGGCATACTGAAATATGTAGATATCTTGCCTAAATCAATGAAAACAACTTATTGTACATATAAAATTTTACCTTACTTGTGATTTTTGTTTACTGGGAATAAAATGACCAGTCCATTTAAGAGAACAGTTCGTGCTTTGAATTGACACTACACCATTTTTCTTGTGCGTATTTTAACCAGCAACTGGAGTGGGCAGCATCCGGTTAGTGCCGTTCCGCAGCGCTCCACCCAGGAACAAGAATGCAACAGCGGTTTACGAATGTAGATTAAGACATAAATCGCTGGCGTGTCAGGTTCCAGAGCCACAGTGGAGCAGCACGAGCCGAAACACCTTCAGATGCCAATAATGTAAAATAGCCGCGATATTTCTTCCGAACATTTAATTCCGCAAGTGTCGGTGTATTATAGAATATGTTCCTACCGGTGTTTCCGACAGTTCCAATTTCTATTCACTTACTTCTCTACAATAAATTACTCTTTCGCTCAGCAAACGTCATCACAGTGATATAAATTCATGGGATCTCACCATTCATCAAGCTAAGAGCCAACTTGTCGAATAAATAACAAGCGGTGTTGCGGCGTTATTTCATCCCCAAGGAGGATACAGAGCGATTGATATCTACTGAAATACTGTGCTGCCATTGTAAATTCGTATGGCTACGTCCGTGGGGGATTTATAACTGCTCTATCAGTTATGGGTCCTCGGAAAAAAACAACTGTTATCTCTAATTTATAACTCCGTGAGGAAAACATGATTGACTTATTGATTCACCGGCGGGCACTGCGCAGGCGTTCTGCTGGGGCAGCTAAATCGTTGGGAATATCGCGCGGGGGGATCGCGTTACGAACAGGTGTGTCAGTGCACTTTGAGATATAGCACTGTATGTCGTGCTTAGATACAGTTGTCGTAATAGCACAGATACGGAGCTCGCAATTCGTGTCGCTGTTCTGTTACGCTTCCGCTGTATATACGTTACGCTCAAAGACCGAAAACGCTCATTGAAAACTAAAAATATATATATATATAAAAATACGACCACAACGCGTTCTGGTTTCTTGAAACGCCCACAACACGTTGTGGCTTATCAGTATGTAACTCTTTGTGTTCACGACGAACCATAGAGTAAGCAATCAATGATCTTAAACCAATTTTACCTGACCAACACCTCTTCGACTCAGGCTAAAAGTACCGCAATTTCCTCATGTTGCAGAGTTACCGGTTCCTGTCCGACCTCATAGACAGGTATTTGTAATTGGTGTTATATTCACCATATTATGTACAAAATGTCGTGAACAATAATAATTGTAATGAGAATTCCTTCATACAAATGGAGTGATAGAAATAACTAAGCTGGCTGAATTGACACTCAGATCAAATAACATTACATAAAAATCTACTTTCATCCGAAATCAACTCCATTCTGACATTTATAAACAATCAGTAACTGAGGAACATATAGACAAATAAGCTTCAAGGTAAGACTCTCTAGTGTCGACAGTGTACTTATAATCGACATGAAAATATAACAAGTTCGAATTTAAGACAATATGACGACCAGAAAACTGTTCATAAAACCAGTCAGGTGTACTCATCAATTGGATCCATGTGTTAGGTGATGGTCTCATTTACACATGGTGAACAGTTTTTGTAGAGCATGTTCTTACCATCGTCGGAAGCGCGTATTTTACTAGCAAAATCGTAACTTCGGGAAGTATAAATATCAGTTAATGTAAGTTGCTTTTCTTTCTACTGAATTGTAGTACGTAAATGTGATCACGACGAAATAAATCACCGTATGTAGTCGCAGTTTAAACTAGAATATTATTTCTGTTATAGATAGCTGCCGTGTCGAATATACATAGGTACGGAACCTAAATTCTCGCGTGTTCCTTATATCGAATTTATGTTCCTCTATAAATTAATAATATCCGTGCCTTTCTTTTATGAGTCTACACTAGAGTATCCCCCAGGTTCTGATTGGTACCTATGTGACCTATGGGACCCCATGTGAATCTGGAATTGCTTCCAATTTGGCGTGGCCCTTTCTGTCAACTTTCCTGTAGAACTCCCTAGCTCAGCTCTCGTTTTTTTTTCTGACCTTTATGGTGTTTTAGGGCTATCGAAAGGTGCCGACTACAGATGCAGAATGTGTTGACTTTAGCAGCCAGTCTAATTCAAACTGTCGACTATAGGAGCAAATGCAGAGGTTCATTTTTTAAATACATGTTAGCACTTTCAATTTACCAGCAATTGTTGCGTATAGTGGGATAGAAGTACTCAGGATGCATAAAATGATTTTTGATTGCGTACTATTTCAAATAGTATGGTCAGGGAATTAGAAAAACAAATTTTTAATGTGTCAACAATAGGCGCGCTTACCTTTTAGAAGCCGTGCACGGCGGTCTCGGTTTCTGAGGATCGATGTTAATATCCTATTTCGGACATGAATAGTTTTAATGAAGTGTTGTGTTTTCTCTTGGGTAGTCTCTAAAATGTCGGAAAGCTACTACTCTATGAGTTATACATACATGGGGAAAAAAGTAGGACCAGTTGCTAGCATAAGGGTCTCTTTGTAAAAAGAAAAAAAACAGTATTGAATATGAGAGATATATGCTATTCTAAGTCAAGGAATTTAAGCCTTAAATATATTTAGGAACATAATTGCATTATTTCTTTAGGAATGACGAGAAAATTAATGATCCGTTTTATTTAAATATTATTTCAACATCCGTCTAAATCTATTTGGGTATATATATATATATATATAAAGTATATGTGGTGAAGTAACTTTATGATCACTCTGTCTTTTCACAAGTGTAAAACACCCACTTCGTTATCTGCTGAATGTATTACAAACTGTGGTGGCGGATATATGCAAAGTAACAAACTTTCAGTAAGCCTCGAGCATGGAAGCGAAATGCCCCTTAGGGAACAGCGGAGTTTGAACAGCGTCGTTGTTCCACTCGCAATCGGCGTAATGTGTTTCCTCGTAAAACGTCACGTCCCGCGCCGGGAGGACAGGAAGCAAGCGCCAGCAACAATTCCTTTCTGCTCATGTAACGGAGTTGTCGTTACAACATATTTTGGCCGGTCTCTCTCGCCGGCGTAATAAATCACCAAGCTTTGCAGCACAGATTAATTTTCTCGACTCGCAATCGCAATTAAAAGCTAATTGAGTTAGGATTCCGGAGCAGAGACGTCACAGAGAGATAATAAAGTCTCGGCTTTACAGACGTCTAGAGCAGGTGGCCGGCCTCCGAAATGAAACTGTGCAACTGTATGGTGACAGAGCGCGGGGTATGTTGTGCTACCTGACGGGACTGGGCAGGGAGCCGGTGTATCACCGTAATCAACAATCCATCGTAACATTATATTGCTAAAAAATCAGCCTATAATGTATATAATTGCTCGTCCTTGCCACATTGCAGTTGGAAACTTCGTACACTGAAAAACAATTGAATTGGAGACAAATGACTTAATACAAATGTAGCGTTGTAGGTGGTCTTGTAAACGGAAAGGAAATGACGTAAGCAGAGATTCGACAGTATAAGGAGTTATTAAAAATTTGATGCGACCCAACGAATGGGTCACTACATCTCTGAAGTCATGTAGACACTTGGATTTTGACGAGCCACTGCGTCAATGTGAGAACAACGGGTCTGGTTTAAACGGTCAAAAGGAGCGTTAGTAATTAAGGTCCTTTTTTTAATATTAATAAACAGATAATTAAGATTCATAAATGAAAGGAGCGGGATATTATCTTGCAGTAAATGACAAGATCGCTGACTTAATCTTGACAAAATATATTTTTTCACAATAAGAAATCTAATCTATCCATATATATCTACTCTTATCAATCTGTAAGCAAGCTGCATGTGTCTCTTTATTTGAACGGGAGCCCCGCAAAAACTACCGCAGCATTTTGGACGGGGTTTTCAAATTTTTAGAGCTAATGGTCCGTATCAAAATCTGTGGAAATAGCTAATGACTAACGTTTATGTACCAAGGGGTGGAGGAAATAATTAAATACATTTCTAGAGATAAAATTAAGAGTTACGGATCACACTGTAATTGAAATATTCACTCCTTGCACAAAAAACTTTTAAAAAATCACTCTACTTAACTTATAATTCTGTTTATATATTTTGACTTCGAATATTTATTTTTCGGTTTTCATGAATACAGTAAATAAATGGAATACCTAAATTAGATGTAATAATCGTTACTAATACTTCATTAACTGTAAAAATGATGCATTTGAAGCGTTTGACCACAGACGAATATACTGATCTCTGGATTGTTTATATTTTATTTGTCTTTGGCCATATTTTCCCGGATTAATGTATTTTGATAAGTATAATTACAAGGAAATCGTTACTCAAACCACTACATAATATATTGTATTAATTCTTCAATAAGAGAAAAAGAAGTGTAATATTTACGGTAATTAATTTTATGCTTGATATAGATAGTACAGGGTTTTCACTATACCGTATCGCCGCAATTTGATAGTGATAAACAATTATATCGTTTAGCGGTAGTTCTCGAGATTTCGCAAGTCAAAATCAGTTATATGTACAGTTCCTTATGCCTATGGCGACGTTTTTAATCTGCTCCAGGTCGCATTTCAAACTAACAACAAGAATAAACTCTACATGGCGATACAGCAATGTATTATTCCGCATGCTTTATTACTCTTACAGTTCAAACTGAAGTTGTATTTTGAAATCAATTCTTATAATTTATGCTGGGCGTATTTTGAATCCTGATATCCTCTCATTACAAAAAAATGTATTTAGCGATGCATTTCATGCGTTTAGGTATATCTGCATCGCTTGATTTTGAAGCGGCAATATCAGTATAGATTATGGTTAGGTCGAAATGCAGCCTGAACAAGAATGTTCTTGGAACAACAAAAGGCATGAGCTTTAATGAATGCAATGTTAGTGATGAAGTGTAATCATCAAAACAAACCAATCGCTGTGTAAGTCTAGCCTATATTTTCGTCTGGCAATGGCAACATATTTCTTTTCTGGTCCAGACCGTATTTCAATATAACCATTTCGATTTTTAGATACGATGAAGAACGATGGCTAGAAGTTCGGATGGATGCGTAGAAGTTATAAGAAAAAAATACATTTTATTACCTACGGCATGAGAATGTACTATACATTTATGGCATACGAAAACTGGCCACCAATATTAGATTCGTTGTTGTAAATGCTATCGTTGGTGGCAAAGATATTTTTATAAATAGCCGTTGATTGTACTGTCAAAACTATCGCAGACGGTAACTTTCGTGTCGCCTTTATGTCTAAGGTATATTTGTTTTTGCATTAATAGGCAGTTTCTATTTTCCGGAAAATGTGTCTCAAATTTCTGACCAAGAGGACAACTAATTCTCAATACGTACTGTTCTTATTGGACCGTTGGCGATAATGTTTCATGTAGCTTTAATGTCTTATTTTTCATACATTATATTATGTTAAAATATAAGTATAGCAAAAATTTTTGAACTATATTATGAAAACTGAATCTAAGGTAGTAACTAAAAGAAAGGAAAATCTTTAAATGAAATGTATATTTTTTACTTCTCCAAGTTAATATTTTACACTAAACTAAAAAAGCTCAGGGTATTTCTATACCCGCCAAGACCCGCGTGTGCGAAGCAACGGGTAAATGCTAGTGTTTAAAAAATACTAGTTGACCCGGCAATGCTTTGCTATTGCTATACTTGGGTACACATATAGATTAAACGAATGCATTTGAGAGTTTGTATTCATTAAAAATTAGATATTTATGTATAAATTTTATTTACTGTTTCATTCAATTTCATGTTTATTTCAATGGTCTTGAATATGCAATGTTTTTAGTGATTCCTATCAACATATATACAAAAAAATCTGAGTTTGGTTTGGAGATATATGACACAGAGATAACAGAATATGTTGCACGTGTAAATCAGTCTTAAGAGGGGTGAAACTGGAGCACTGGCGCAGTTTTGTAAATTAAATGTAAACATCATTTTCACTTATTTTAAAGTATATGTGTGCAAACTTCCTTCGACATCAAATAAAAACAGTAGATTTCTGTGTCGTCACAAAAACTTTAAAATAATTTTTAAAATTTAAGTTCGAATTTCTTGATCAATTGTCCGATCGTAATCTGTCCAGTGCTGTTTAACAGGAAATAATGTGTACTTTAATAATGTTGCTATCTACTTTGTCTAATTTCTAATTGTCTAATGGTTTCAAGTGTAAATTTTTCTTAAGTAGGGTGATAGGGAAAGTGGTTAGGTTTTGTAAACCAAAGATAGACAGCATTTTTCTCTTTGCTTCAATTTATACATGTGCAGTTTTCAACAACATTGAATAAAGTTAACGTAAGCAACATTGGAAATTAAGAGAGGAAGGAATAAAGCGTATGAGGGATTGAGATTTGAGAACCAACTGTAGACAGTATTTTTCTCCTTGTTTTAAAGTATACGTGTGTGAAGTTCCATCAATATCGGATAAAAACTGTATGTATAATGAATATTGGCAAAAAATAAGGGGGGGGGGGGTAAAGGAGAAGAGGGTTTCGGTCCTTGCAATTTAAATAAGGACCATATTTTTTCGTCAGTTTTATAGTTTTCGTGTGTAAGGTTCCATCGATATCGTATAAAAATTGTGGAAATGTATATGAAATATTGACAAATAATTAGGGGGTTGGGCTAAATGTGGAGAGCAGTTGGTTGTTTAAAACCAAATGTAAACAGTATTTTTCTCCTTTGTTTGAAGTATACAAATGCAAAGTTCCATCAAAATCAGATAAAAACTGCGGGTTTCAATAAAGATCACTGGGAATTAATAGGGGAGTGGTAAAGGGGGAAAGGGTGGGATTGGGCTTTGGCAAAGTGAAAGTAAACAGTATTTTTCTGTTTGTTTTAAAGTATACGTGTTCAAACTTCTTTCAAATTCAGGTAGGAACTGTAGCTTTGTATAAAGAACATTGACAATACTGAAGGGGTGGAATTGGGGGGGGGGAGGGATTGGGTTTTTGAATAACTAATGTATACAGTATTTTTCTATTTTTTTTAAGTATACGTGTGCGAAGTTCTATCGAAATCGCATAATAAGTGTGGGTTGTGTAAAAATTAAGGTGGTGGGAAGGGGGAGAGGGGTTGTGTTTTTGGAAAACATATGTGGGCAGTATTTTTCTGTTTGTTTTAAAGTATACGTGTGAAAACTTCTTTCAAAATCGGATAGGAACTGTAGCTTTGTATAAAGAACATTTAAAATACTGAAGGGGTGGAAAAGAGGGGAAGGAGTGGGTTTTTGTGAAACTAATGTCTTTAGTATTTTTCTATTTTTTTAAAAAAAGTATGTATGTACAAATTTCTATAGAAATCGGATTAAACGTGTGGGTTTGTGTAAAAATTAAGGGGTGGTAAGGGGCAGAGGGGATGCGTTTTTGGAAACCATATGTAGCCAGCGTTTTTTCGTTTGTTTTACTGTATACATGCGCAAATTTCCGTAGGAATTGGATAAAATCTGTTGGGTTGCTTAAATTATGGTGTGTTGTGGGGAACAGGGGATGGTTTTATGGAAATTTTATTTCTTAGGAAACCATCTCCGACGCGCACTCGAGAACTCACCAATGTATCACCGAAATCGGAGGAGCGGTTTAGGAGCGCACAGAGGATAAACAGACAGCCATTGATTTTTATATATTAGAAGATGATTAGAAGATGAATAAACAAATGAGGGACACCAGGCGATTTGATGGTGACCGTAGATTATATTGATATCGTTAATATTTCGCAGATGACTTTTACAGCTAGTCATCTAGAGGAAAAAGACATTATTTCATTTTTTTTTTCACATTAAGAATAAAGGCCGTCAAAGTTGTCAGGTTTATATAGTTAATTTTTTTAAAAAAATGATATTACTTAGGAGCTTGAAATTTGTTCCTGTCATCGACTATATCTTGTATTTATACGACAATGCTAGTAACTTTTACATGTAATAAACTTCGTAAGCTGTGAGTAAAATAAAAAAAAAAAATCATATTAAGGTTACTTTGACATATATTACTGTAATTTTATTTAAAATGCTCTACATTCAGAATCCATTGCATTCTATAGTATCTGTACTAAAATTGTATTGAAATAATCAATAAAAAACCGATAAAAAAGAAATTATAACTGGAGGTGGGATTAATTATTGATTACTAATATTAAATTTCTTTGATGGGAAAAACTTTCATTTTCATATTGAAATGAATATAATTTTCTGGTTTCACAATTTAACATTTATTTTACTTGTGATATGAAAATAAAATACAAACTCTTCCTATCTCTAAAACAACAAAATATATAAACTTGCAAATAAACAATAAAAAAAGACGGGCGCCACTCAGCTTAACTCAGATTGATAATAAAAACAGAGGGTAGAGCTACTGAGAATTCTTATCTGCACAGTTTTACCTGTCAGGGCATGCTCATTTCGACTGAAATGAGGAAATACAATTAAAATTATTCGACGTATATTACCGTCGGGTGCGACGATCAATTCACTGCCGTTGGCGTGACAATCCACGTCACCAATGGTCCACATTGGCACCTCGCACTGGTCGCTGTGCTCTTCATGTTCGCATAGAAATGTAGAAACAACGAAAACACATCAAGCCTTCAACGCCTCTGTGTTGATACGGCGACACACTGTATGTGTCTGCACCACAGACAACAAACAAAAACTCCAAGCACTCTGGAGTTGTGGCCAACACACTTCCTACGGCCACATGTACTATATCAGTACTTATACCACTCGGATGCGGCGCTCATGTGTACGTCCGTACACAGCCAAGAATCCAACTTGCGGCTTTCGCTGCCCTGGCCGGACTGCCTCGTCGTCGTCCCTTCACGACCCGCTGAAACCAGCAAACCGAGAAAGAAAAAAATGTAATTGGCTTCGGTATTTTGGAGCCTGATCCCTATTTGTGCATTTTAAACTCCCGCCTGGCTTATTTCCTCCAATAGTTTCTTATACGCGCTAAAGTTGGCTTCTCTCGCCCTCCACACATTCCAAAGTCACTGCCCTGCTAAGAACAACGGCCTACCTCCCGCTGTTAACTTTTAGCGTGGGCGACGCTGACTGGGGAGGTCCGACCTATTGTGTGCAGCTTCTTCCCTTGACCAATGTCAAAATTATTTACAGAATGCCTTGTATGAAAAGTCGAGGAATCCGCCAGCCCACCAGCCGAATATTTCTGCCTTCGCTTAGCATCTTTTTATATATATAAAAAATGTAACGAACCGATGATGTTGTTGGAAGTGTACTCGGCAACGTGGTCTCTCGTCTGGTTTGTTCAGTCTCTTCCAATCTTGCGTTAACTTCTTCATCTCAACATTCACCCGTTACAACCTACGTTTTCAATTATCTGCTTCACATATTCTAATCTTTCTCTATCTCTATAGCACTTTCCTGTTTCCTTCGACTGTTCCGTCTGTAATCCACCATCCTGTCCTTCTTTCTGTAAGACTTTTCCACAAACTTCCCTCCTCACCCCTCATCTTCAAAACACGTTCGTTTCGTAGATTCTTCTACGTGATTTAAAAATTTGTCAGTTTTGCGCCAAGCATCTGCCGTCTGATTTAGCACAAACGAAATATGAGTTTAGGTCATTAGAGTCTTCTTCCTTTTTCACCATATTTTCCCAACATTAGGTTCCGGCTGCCTTTGATGAGTTTTACACATCATTGGCATGGTCAAATTTTGAAATTTTATTTTACGGCCTCGTGATCTTATACCTACTGCATGGTCATAGTGCGTACTGGCGGCAGAAGTGAAGTGTTGCCATCTGTTTGCGGAATGTATAATTGTGTTCTGTGTGTGATAAGTGTATTTTTTGTTTGTGAAGTGTGTAGTTTGTGAGGCGCAGATTAAGGACCGTACAGCCACTCGCCTTGATGGCTGAGGAAAACCGCCTAAATACCGAGGACGGTCAGTACGCCGGAGCATGGGCTCATGCCCGACCCCTCTTACGTCATCAACCCAGCGCACTGACCACTGAGCCACACTGGCGAAGAGCACAGAGCCCTAAATGCGAGAGGTTCGACCCGAATTAACCAGGTTTTTTTTGTATGCAAATGTTAGGCTTGCCGGTTTTTACCTTGGAACAATCGCTGCAGAGGCCGATAAAATGGCGAAAGGCTGCCCCCTTCCTTCCCTTGTGAGCAAGTGGCGATAACACATTAACAGAACCAAAATGCCCAAGGAGGAGGGAACACTACTCCGCAAGGAGTTAGAGTACTTGCTGGAGCAGTAAAAAAGCGAAAGGAGAAGGTATCATTAAGACTTAGACGGGCAACACCAACAGTCAACAATCACTCCTCGTGGGCCAATTAGCGAGAAGACTAAGGTATCGTTACCAGAGGATAATAAAAGGGACCTACTAGGTAAAGTCGTTCTGAAGCACTGGCTGTTCCTACCATATTGTTTCTACCCGGGATCGTGTTTAACCTGTTCATTTTATCAGTGTTATTATCAGGTTCAAATGGCAAGATCTTAATTTTTTTTTCAGTTTCCGACATCGGTGTGCGGTCGGCGAATTGATCATCTGGAAAGAAGCAAAAAAATAGTTTATGTCTTTAACATGGTGACTAAGCATCTTTAACCAACTTCCTTCCCAAATCATCTGAAAAAAATTAATGTCTTCTAATAAGATCTGTAGCGTTGTGTTTAAATTTGTGAAATATGTATTATTTTATTAGATAATGTACACGAAGAACATTTGTTATTCTTAAATTACATCTCTCCATTCTATGCCTTTTATTATGCGTTCCAGACTGCTACCGTAAACTTATTTGGCAAAATCAGCTTCAGTCTGAAATTAAAGATTTTTAAAATTTATACTATTGCTATTTACGCACCGTTTTACCTGTATTTAGGTAGTCAAACGTTTTTGCTTTTAATTTTTTCATTCTTTAAGTTTAATGTAAAGTAAGTATACGTGAGAGGAATATTGCAATGTATTGCACTGCTGTCATTATTATGTTGAATGTGTTGTGGTATTTCCAGTTATATTGCAAAAATTAATTAGGCTAAAATACAAAATCGTGCATATGGACAATAATAGGGAAAAATCAATTTTTTATGCAGCCCGCGGATTGGCGACACGAATCGTTTTATTAGTTCATCAAGTAACGGAAGTATGGAACGACGCCATATTCCTGAAATTACAGAAAGCATTCTACACAGTATCGCACATCCTCCTTCTAATGAACTTGGGATCATATGGATAACGCAGCTTATGTGAACGGATACTGTCATTTTCGAAGTGAACTGTCGCAGTATAGTTCTGCATAGCAAAACAGTTACTTCGAAAATTCTGCAGGAAACCACAGCGGAACCATTTCCTTTCATGATAGATAGCTGATCTTTGGGAAATGTTACGTGGAACTTGATGAAGCTTAGGGAGGATGTGTTATGTATAGGAAAATGAAAAACTATCAAATCTTTATGAAGAATTTCCAGCGATTGTTAGCTAATACGAAAAATTTCAGTTGAAATTAATTGCAAAAAGTATGTGTAACAAATAAATAAAACGAGTTACCTTTGAGCAAACAGTATGAGATATTAACTTTATCCATAATAAATTAATTTGCGAAAGTCTGTAACCGTTTCAATTGACGAATAAGCAAATAATTATACTGCAACACAGTTATATTTGCTGATGTTTTTATTTTATTTTACGCTGTGCGTGAAGCGTTTCGAGAAGTAATTCTCATTTTCAAACACTTTATTTATTACATTTTCGATGTCAGAAGTGCTTGTGTGAGTTTCTGCTGGATATTAGTGAAGCTTACGGTGTTTTTACTAGAAATAAAATTGTGGAGTGTTGTCCTATATAAAGATTTTGCAACTAAGTAGATGTGTCTAATCGACCTAACGTTTTTGAAGTCTTCTTAAAAACACGACATCACAGAAAATCTTACACATCTTCATTACATTAAATGTAGGTACAATGCTTGAAGGTTAACTTTATATAAACATAGCAAAAGTGATTCAGTACGTCTAACATTGAGAAACAAAGATAATGCTGGACATGATTAAGGATATATGTTATTATACAGCAGGGGCTTGCTTATCACATCTGAAAAATCATAAGCAACCCCTGCTGTATAATAACATATATCCTTAATCATGTCCAGAAAGAAGATAACAGAGTTAAGAGACAGTAGGGTAGTAGGGAATATTTAAAACAACTAATCAAGAACTTAATAACAGCAAAGAAAATGGCTAAAGATGGGTTTATGAAGAGTATTGTCAGTGCAGGAGGACCATTGACTGATGCATCTAGAAATTTCTATGGCTATATCAGGAAACTGAGGGGAACGGAGTGTGTAGAGACACTTATAGATGAGGACGGAGAAGAAGTTACTGACGATTTGAAAAAGGCGGAGATTTTAAGTAACTGGTTCAGTGAAAGCATTAGGGACAATGAAACAGGAGGGTCTAATTCGGAGAACGAGCTTAACAACACAATTAGAAATGACGATAGTAAAAAATTTGATATCCATCCTGAGGAAATCATGAAGGAAATAAGAAAGCTGAAAAAACATAAAGGGGCTGGTGAAGATAATATTACTACAGATATCTTAAAGATAGCCGGATGTGACATTGTACCTTATCTTGAAATATTATTTAAATTGAGTCTAGACACTTGCTGCTTACCACAGGACAGGAAAAGTGCAATAGAAGTACCGGTACATAAGGGAGGGGTGCGAAATAGAGTTGAGAATTACAGGCCAATCAGTTTGACATCAGTGGTAGGTAAATTAATGGAAAGATTGATATGCAACCACATCTGAAATATATGTGAGGAACGTAAGTGGTTTTCAAGCAGGCAACATGGTTTCAGGCAAGGATATTCATGCGAATCTCAGTTGGTGGGATATATGCAAGATATTTCAGATGAAATGGACAAGGGAGGCCAAATTGATAGTGTAGCACTAGATATGTCTAAGGCGTTTGACAGGGTAAGCCATAAAATAGTAGTAAATAAGGTAAAAACCATTGGAGTGGATAAGAAAGTCATTTGCTGGGTAGAAGAATTTTTAAAAGGTAGAAAATAGAAAGTTAGGGTAGGAAATGTAGTATAAAAGAAGTTGAAGTAAAAATGGGTGTGCCACAGGGTAGCGTATTGGGACCATTGCTATTCATTATTCTAATGAATAATTGTGTTGATTGTTTACTATCTGAAATTAGATTGTTTACAGATGACATAATGCTGTATAAAAGAATCAAAACGATAGAGGATTGTAAACAGTTGCAGGGTGATCTGGACAGGATATCTAATTGGGTTGGTAAACATGGAATGAAGATAAATGCAAAGAAGAGTCAGCTTATTAGATACACAAATAAAAAACAAAAGGTTAATTATGAATATAAGGTGGGGAAAGAATTGCTTGCTGTAGACTTGAAATGTAAATATCTTGGAATTACTTTTGATAACAAACTTAACTCTGCAGGACACATTGGACAGGTGGTAGGAAAAGGTTTCAAAGTTCTGCACCTGTTGGAGAGAGTGATGAGGGGATGTACGAGAGAAGTCAAGGAATTGGGTTACAAAACATTGGTCAGACCATTGCTCGAATATGGTAGTGTAGTATAGGGCCCTCATTTTACGTATCAAATACAGGAGTTGGAGAGGGTGCAAAAAGGGCTGCTAGATTTGTTTCTGGAAATTATCGCAGAATGCAATCAGTGACGGATATGATAAAGGAGCTGGAATGGGATTCATTGCAAGACAGGAGGAGAATGAGGAGGGTCATGGGAGTGTACAGGGCATATACTGGCGATGAGGCATGGAAAGATATTGCAATAGGTATGAAAAGTAGTGCATGGAAGGGAAAAGATGACCATGACCACAAGCTGGCACTCGATTTCAGGCACAAGGGTGTGGGAAGATTCTCTTTTTTAGTAAGGGTGTCAGGAATTGGAATGAGTTATCAAGAGAAATGATTAATAATTTACCGAAAACTTTGAAAGAATTTAAAGATAAAATTTGTAGAGGGCAAATGTAGGTAGGTGCAGGATAGGGGGAAGATTGGTGTGTAGGGAAATTGCCACCGGAGCCTGTGCTCCATTGCAATTAAATTAAATTAAATTGAATTATCTTTGTTTCTCGATGTTAGACGTACTGAATCACTTTTGCTATGTTTATGTAACGCTAACTTTCAAGCATTATACCTACATTTAATCTAATGAGGATGTGTACGTGTGAATGTCTGTGGTGTAGTGTTTTTAAGAAGCTTTCAAAAACGTAAGTTTGATTAGACACATCTACTTAGTTGCAAAATTTATATAGTACAACACTCCACAATTTTATTTCCAGTATAAAACACCTTAAGTTTAACTATTGTCCAGTAGAAACTGACACAAGCACTTCTGACATCGAAAATGTAATCAATAAAGCGTTTGAAAATGAGAATTACTTCTCGAAACGCGTCACGCACAGTGTAAAATAAAATAAAAACATCAGCAAAAGTAACTGTGTTGCAGAATAATTGTTTGCTTACTCGTCAGTATGAGATATATTCTACAAAATGTAAACAACAAAAATTTTTGGCACTACACGAAAACCCCTTAATAATAAAGACAAATATAGTACATTGAAATTGTAAATCAAATATTAACACTCCAATAAATACGTGATATTTACTTTATGGAAGGTTGCAACGATACTGCATTACAAATCTCAGATAGAATCCTAATCAAAGTTTCTGCTTAGTACTGACACTAAAACTTGATTGCATTTATGTAGAAAACTAGCTGATGCATACGACTTCATTCGCGATTGTCAAGAATTTTGATTGACAGCTACCGACATGTAACCACCATAGTGCACGATGGGAGACCCGAGGCTAATACCAGGCACTAACATTAGTGATCTGCGCAGGGTATTTATGGCTGCAAGGTGAAATATAGGCACACACATGTCTTCGACCGAAATATAACAGCTATCCACTGTGTTGAAATACTAAAAAAAATAAAAAATCAGACACCCATCATAGACTCTACCCACACAGATGGGATGGAGATAAGCTATTCCCACTAACAATAAACAAAAGTTTTGATGACTTCCGAAAATAAATTAAGATGTTCAGTAAAATTAGTTTAGGAATATGGAAATCGTGTACAATAAATAAGTTTTATTGATTTCTGTAGAGATAAACCATTTGAGCTGTTTTCGGAAACGTAAAGCTATTATATTTCTCTTTGTCCTAAAAAAAATTGCCTCATCCCGATACTTTTGAGTACGTATATCTAAACTTGTGAATTAGATGTATTGACAACAGAATGCCATGGGGTTTTAACGCTTTTAGTGCTGCACTTGAAGTACGGATATACAGAAACTGGTGACTCAGATGGTTTTTCCAGCTTTTTTCTGTATTTGCTCTTCGTCTCATTTTACGATAAAACAAGCACTCAATCTGTTCTGTGATGCCGCATCGCGTCTACATACAGCGAAATGATACACTAGCGCCTGGAGCCAATCGTTCACGGAAAAACTCATTTCGCTGCGCGGCGCTTGACTTGGGGCGGTTCGCCCTGACAGTTAATTATTCTGCGGCCGGACGGCCGAACAGGTAGTGGCACAGGCAGCCCGGCGGTCTGACATTATATCCAGCCACGTCACAAACCAGCCGCGAGGCGAGGGACTTGTGAATTAGATCGAGTCGTTACGCTTGTTTCAGAATATTAACGTTAATTACTTCCCTGGTAAGCAACGTTCAAATTCGGATTTACCTCGGATAGCAGTAGTAATACTCAGGACAATTGCTTTGACAGCAATTAACATATTTGAATTTTGTTACTCAAAATTTTGATACATTTGTTCCGTTGGTTGTACACCATATCATATTTGGAATTGAAACAGTTATTAATAAGGATACAAGTTCAATAAAATTAAAAGATAAGAAACTAATAACTGTTGAAGGTGGGGAAATTAGTAGGGAAAGGCAAGGTATCTAATGAAACCTTTACATTCGCTTCCCGAGTAAAATATTTTAGAAGTGTTATGGTATATTAATTGTTGATTTTCTATGACATCGAAACCAACTTTTTAATTATCTTGAATGCAAGTTTATAACCATTCTCTTGAACGAAAACATTAGTTATTTGTTCTCTTGATACTGGATTATATTCTGTTTCTTTTCATTTATTGCTAATCATTTGATT
Source organism: Vandiemenella viatica (assembly GCA_031002005.1). Classification (NCBI taxonomy): domain Eukaryota; kingdom Metazoa; phylum Arthropoda; class Insecta; order Orthoptera; family Morabidae; genus Vandiemenella; species Vandiemenella viatica. The sequence goes on from JARYHS010011408.1 coordinate 51,751,694, forward strand.
TTGTACTATTCGGAGTATTTTTTCACTGATGAATTTTACATTTGTGTTTTAATTTATCTGATACTATAATTTTTCATATTCTTCTGTTCAGCAAATCTTTTTAATGGTTGGTTAATTCGTTGTTAGAGATTAATTTGTTACTCATAAATGAATTTAGCTCAGATTTTTTGCCTTAAATTATTATCTTGTTATTATGATCTCATTTTCATGATGCACTAACAGATAACAGTTACATTTACAAACAGCAGTATTTTACTTAATATTATCTGGTTTGTTTTATTTTTATTTATTATACTATGTCTTGTAATTTTGAATATTGACGACCCTGGCAGCGTAGGGGTGGCGTGCTTCCTTCGCGTTACAGGGGTCGCCGGTTCGAGTCCGGCCGCGGGCATGGGTGATTTTAATCAAATGTTGTGTTCGACGTGTGTCGTCTTTACGGTTGATGGAAAATAATCACACTGAAATGAAATGTTTACATTGTAAGAGAAACATACACGTTGAGCTGGCTGTATAGCTAACACGGCCAAATGCCATTATAAAAATTTTTAAAAAAGAAAAAAAAGAATTGTACATTGATAATTTTTCTTTTTAATTAGTTTGTATCATAAATTGATTGTTGGAAAACTACAATTTATTTTTCATTTTACAGATTGGTTGCTTGTATAGTATTATTATTAATTTTATTTTAGTTAGAAATTAAGTGTCTGAAAATTGGCACTTTGGAAGTGCCTTCTCATATAATAATCCACAAATCTCTGCAACATGCATATAAAATAATAAAAAATATAGTTAGATTTTTCATGGAAAGTTCCCAAGTTGTTAGTCAGCTTCCAATATATATGAGCTTTATTCCTTGACGTCTTTGGGAGGGGTGAGGGAGGAGTGGTGAGGGACAGTTTTGTTTAGATTTGGTTAGAAAGTACTGTGGTGACTAAATTATAATAACTAATGAAAGTGGAAAAATAGATTGTAAAAGCGTTATTGGAAGCATATATATTTGTCTTGAATTTTGGCTTGTTAGTGTTGGACGTAGATAGGAATTTATCATGAACTACGTATGTAAGGAATCATTCAGGCGTTGACCTGCAATGTTTGCTAGAAGTCTAGCACAACCATAATCTGTGATAAGATCTAAATCTACGAATACAGAGATTTATCTGTTGCGAAGAATTGTGTGTTACATTGTTGTGAAGCTTTCTCGTTTGGAAAATAGTATTTTGCTGCTGAAACCATATTACAATTGGCTTTGAAATTTTATTCGTTCATGTTTTCTAAACACTTGATTTGGGTGAACAGTATAGACACCTGAGGCTAACGAAATCTACACCAATTTCAAGGACTTAAGTTCATTGATATTTCTGGATTGTATAATGCGACTAACAATCCGGTATGCCAAAAGAATGTTCATCTTTTCCGCAAATATCGTGAAAGGAAATTTGATTCCTGAAGCTCCTCTTAGTCCACAGCTCTGGGACTATCTGTTTACGCAGATCCTAATTGGAATTTGTATGGCAATTAAGAATTTGAGCTTCCGCTTGCCTGTGGGCAGACGGTCGATTAGGCCATCCGGGAGACCCCGCGGAAACAATAACGCGATTACTGGGCCGATTCTATTGATTTGGGGGAGCGGGACAGAGGGAAGCGAGGTTCTGGTGAGGGTGGGGGGTACTCTGGTACGCAAGCTAAATACCAGTGACTCCTCGCAAAAACAAACCTATAAAGATGTCCAATAATGGTGGCAGATGTTACGTAGGAATTAAACTTCTCAGAGGCCATTAGGATTTATGAAGTACATTAAGGGGGATGACTTGATTGGTGGTCTTTAAATTAAGAAGTACAGCGCAGTTGTATGGCTGAAGTAGAAGATGTAAAGAGCAAACATGTAGCAGATACACTGATGTGGAAACTAATGAGCTGAAGCAGAGTTGAATTTCTGTTAATTATGCAAATAACGTAAAATTCACTAAGGTAAACTTACCTTCGTTAAATGCCCACTCTATTGCAAGTTAAAAATACCTTTATTCGAAGAGTGTTTCTAACATCATGCATGTTTCGCAGCGTGAAATTTGTACCGGAAGGCCTGTTGGACCTGCTTGCAGAGGTAAAACAACAATTTCTTTTCCTTTTTTGTTTCTAACTGTAGTTGTATGAGCGTAGATTAACGTGATGAGAGGAGTTATGTATAGTGTGATATCTGTGCTTTTTTTTTAAATTAAGATGAAAGCAGAGAGAAGATTATCTAGTGCCGGCCCATCTAGTCTTTCTTTATTCAAGGATATCAAGGAAGCCGCCAAGTTTTTGCGACGGCTAAATTGCCATCAACAGAATGGTAGGCCCTCCCTAGATACCCACCGCCGAAATTAACACAAAAGTTTGGTACTCAATATGGTAGTTGTGGAATCGTGCACCGTCACGTCTTTTACTCACCTAGCCAAATCCGTATCGTAAAATTTTCTTCCACCCGCAAAAGCCATGCTGAGGCAAATATTCTATCATGATGTCTCACCTACATTCGCCAACGAGGCGGAGCATTCGAAGATCACCAGACAAATTCATACATCTGTAGGTGATAAAGCGGTTACCGCTGTGGAAGGGAACGTGACATCGAGATAAATGAAGTCCAATCTGTAAAAGAAGAAGCGATATTTTAAGGAGATTTTGAGAAACATGTTTCACTACACTGTAAAAAAAACAGCGAACACCCCAGTTTTTGTGCCCCTTGGAAACAATAACTGTGTATTTGCATGATTAAAAATAAAATAATTGCAAAGAATCTTAAAAAAGTTGCATCTGTAAGGAGTTTGATTTTAAACATTAAAGATTAACGTTCTTAGTCTGAAGAGGTTTTTTGACATCATTTTAGGTAAGTAAATTAACTGGTATTCGAAAAGTACACACAGTTTCCAGTGTCATCTACAAAATTATACCATCCCACCTTGGCTGCTGTATTTGAATGCAATTTGCAAAAAGATTCTTGTTAATTGTTTCGTCTCTACATATTTCAGATAAAGAAAAATCATATATCACATCATTAATCGTAAATAACTTTGCCACGTTCCCTTTTTCATCCCAAAACATATGATATTCTTTCTTTCCACTTCTATTTACAAAATTTAGAGAAAAAAAATTCTTTCACATAGTAAAATGGGTTCTAAGCAGTAATTCTTTCGAAATGAATTTGAAACCGTCAGGATTTTGCAGGTAACATTTTATTTCATGTGCTGGGATATTAAATAAAAAAGATTCAAAGAACGGATCTCTCTCTACAAAATCGACATCGACTTGGAATCTTTATGGACTATAAATTTGTTGCTAGTATTACTGCTATGAATGTAAGCATTAAGTATTCAGGAGTTTCTGTTACAGGAGACAGTAAGGGAGCCTTTGTGTCGTACTGGCATTGTAAGTATTCTTACATTTCTAAATAGATTTCTGCATGATGCCCAAGGGCATCTTCGGAAATAATACTTAGAACATGATTTTGGTACTTACGTACCTTCTGCGCATGTGTTCTATGTCTTCTGAAGGTGAAGCCATTGTTTTTTTTTTAATTTATAAAAAAAAAAATTATTTCGCCTTTGGTACAAACCATACAGCCAGCTTGGTTACAATTTGATTATTTATACATGTGGGTTTTGAATAGTTCTGTCATCTGGTTTCATTTGTTATACGTTCATCTACTGGACATCATAAAACACATGCTCAATATAACACCATATAAAACAATATAAATATAATATAAAAACAATAATACAATATGATTTCAACTTAAAATACAATATATAATTTGCATCATGTAAATACAAAATTCAGCATACAAGTTTTATAATTTTATCCAGTGGTTACGTGCACACTTAAGACACAGTATAAAATATACAGCCTTTGGGTACAGAAATCAGCAGACTTATCTCAAACGGACAGTGGTTACCTTTCTTTTTTGTTTTCTTAGCGGTTGGTATATTGATTATTCATGATAAAAACCTTGCAGAGCTATTTTTAAGATGTAAGGTTTGTTCCCGTTTGATAACTTTGCATTCTCCCAGAATTTGTGTGAAACTGTTTTCACTGATTGCTTTCCATTTTTTATGTTATCAGTCTCTGAACTGGTTTGATTCAGTCTTTCATCTCATCCTGTCTTGAGGTAACATCTTAATCTCAACATACCCCTTGCAACCTAAATTCCCAATTATCTGAACCATATATTCTAATCATTGTCTTCATCTACAGTTTTTCTCCTTTAGCTGTTTAAATTAAATTCTCACTTATCCTAAAATGTGATCTGTATCTTTTTTCTGTAAGGCTACTCATCTTTGCTTCATTTAATGACTCCTGTATATAATTCAAATTCTTCCCTTAGTTTTTTTGTTCACGCTATTCAATAATTTCTCAATACCGCCACACTATTCAGTTGCTTTCCCATCAGACATAAAATTATAGCTGTTCTTTGTTCTGCATTTCGTGAAAAAAATTAAATAACTGTTTCTTTTTTATGTTCAGGGTTAATTTCTCTGTAATGCACAACCAGTTTATTTTATTTAGATTTAAATTTTCAGTGTTTTAAAGATGTTTTACCCACGAATCTTTTAAAGATATTCTAGAGTCGTCTGCAAAGAGCACTATATTTTCAATTCCATTGATTGACAGAGCATTTATATATATTAGGAGGTGCTATTTTTTATTATAGATGCTGAGAAAAGAGACACAGCCACGTATGGATACATGCAAATTTACTACAACAATAACAAATGTTAAAACTAAACGTTAAAGACACTGTATGGTAACGATAAAGGTAAGGGTTAAATGTGAGAATATTTTAGGTTTGGGAGCATCTCATCATAAACGCATAGCTTCATTGAACAGAGTACTGTATTCTCTGAAAAATACGATGTGTTCATATTTTCTGTTCTGACTCAGGAAGTGACTTATGGATATTTATACACACATGAACTGTTCAACTCAGAGAATAATAGTCTTGACAGGCTTCTAAGTGTAATATGAAAGATCGAAATAATTATTCACGTTATGACGTCAGTGACCTCGGAGAGACAAACTTGGAAAAGAAGATGTGAACGTAAGACGTCGTGTTTGGATGAGAATGAAAATAAGAGGCTATTTTCATTTATGGCGGTCAGTTAAAGAATTCAATTTAACTTGATAAAGCGTACTGAGCAACTTCTCAAACTGAAGTAAGTTTTTAAGTAACTATTTTAATCTTAGATTATTAATAGTAACACTGAAATCAGTTCATTTATGCATATTTTAATCAATCGCAGAAACTTATGAAATAAAGTAACGTTTTCTCCCTGTCTTGCTGAATTTGTGCGACCACTTCAGGCATTGTTAATTTTAACTCGGATTACATGAAATTCTTCGGCAGTGCTAATCTTTATAGCAACGCATTTGCATGAAGAATTCACGTCTCTGTCGTCTTTCCAAACAGCGCTGAGTCTTTATTGACTGAAGACGCAGTGGTAGCAGTACTGCGCACTGCCTTCTGTGGCCATGCTTTGGTGAATATCCGCCATCCATTTTCCATCACCTCAGTAAAGCCTATATCCTCTTTCTTTACACGTCAGAGATATATCCTGTTTTGGTCCATTGAATGATTCTCCCAATAATTCCGAAGCCAGAGAGTTGCAACGGAGCAGTAAATCTGTTGGCCTCTGGGGATGCTGTTTGGCTCTGTGAGGCGGCTACGCAGCAAAGCACTTGCCGAGAAATACGACTACACTCACAGATTCTTTTACTTCTTTGAAATAAAATTTGAACTGTCTTGTTAACACAGATGCACAGGAATATTCATGTGATACAATGAGTTTTATTTTCAGATCTACCAGCAACATAGCATTTTTTTCAGTTTATACAGTAACACTTTGAAAATAGTTTTTCAGAAAATGGGAAAGTCATTCGTTCATACGAAGTACTGATTGTTTTTTTTTTTCGGATGGAGAGAGCAGTATCATATATATTATTTCTATTAGGTATTTTTTTTCTCACAAGCCTGATCATCCTTCATACTTAACCGATATCAATGAATGAGGTGTCATTTTAAAGCTTATGGTCTCCACTTTGGTCACATGATACTTTAAGAAATGAAGTATTCGGAATACGACCCTTAATGGGCAAAAATGTCAATTTTTCTAAAATGCTGTTTTCTGTGTTACGAGTCATTTATCTCCCTGGATACCTATCTGAAATCGTTTAATGAAGTATCATTTTAAATATTAACATCTCCGCTTTAGTGACGTCATATTTTAATACGGAAATTTTTCGGAATTCGACCCTTAAAAGGCAAAAGTATCAATATTTTTGCAACGAGTTTTTGTGCCACGGGCGATTTATCTCCCTTAACATCTAACCGATATAGATAAATGAGGTATCATATTAAAGAATAAGGTCTCCGCCGTGGTAACATTATATTTTAAGAAAGGAATTTTTCGTAAATAGAACCTTAAAGGGTAAAAATGTCAATTTTTCTAAAATCCGTTTTTTGTATCTCGAGTCATTTATCTCCATGGATATCTAACCAAAATCGATAAATAAGGTAAGATTAAGAGGAGTAATGTCTCAGATTTGTGACATTATATTTTAAGAAAGAATGTTTTGCAATTCAACCCTTAAAGGTTTTTCTATAACGCATTTTTGTGTCACGATCCATTTATGTCCCTTAATATTTAACCGATTTAGATAAAATAGGTATCAGATTAAATACTAAGGTCTCCGCCGTGGTAACATTATATTTCCAGAAAGGAATTTTTCGTAATTCGACCCTTAAAGGTAAAAAATGTCAATATTTATAAAATGCGTTTTTTGTGTTTCGATCCATTTATCTCCCTGGATTTCTAACCAAAATCGATAAATGAAGTAGGAGAAAGAAGAGTAATGATTCGGCTTTGGTGACATCATATACACTCCTGGAAATTGAAATAAGAACACCGTGAATTCATTGTCCCAGGAATGGAAAACTTTATATACACATTCCTGGGGTCAGATACAACACATGATCACACAGACAGAACCATAGGCACATAGACACAGGCAACAGAGCATGCACAATGTCGGCACTAGTACCGTGTATATCCTCCTTTCGCAGCAATGCAGGCTGCAATTCTCCCATGGAGACGATCGTAGAGGTGCTGGATGTAGTCCTGTGGAACGGCATGCCAAGCCATTTCCACCTGGCGCCTCAGCTGGACCAGCGTTCGTGCTGGACGTGCAGACCGCGTGAGACGACGTTTCATCCAGTCCCAAACATGCTCAATGGGGGACAGATCCGGAGATCTCGCTGGCCAGGGTAGTTGACTTACACTTTCTAGAACACGTTGGGTGGCACAGGATACATGTGGACGTGCATTGTCCTGTTGGAACAGCATGTTCCCTTGCCGGTCTAGGAATGGTAGAACGATGGGTTCGATGACGGTTTGAATGTACCGTGCACTGTTCAGTGTCCCCTCGACGATCACCAGAGGTGTACGGCCAGTGTAGGAGATCGCTCCCCACACCATGATGCCGGGTGTTGGCCCTGTGTGCCTCGGTCGTATGCAGTCCTGATTGTGGCGCTCACCTGCACGGCGCCAAACACGCATACGGCCATCATTGGCACCAAGGCAGAAGCGACTCTCATCACTGAAGACGACACGTCTCCATTCGTCCCTCCATACACGCCTGTCGCGACACCACTGGAGGCGGGCTGCACGATGTTGGGGCGTGAGAGGAAGACGACCTAACGGTGAGCGGGACCGTAGCCCAGCTTCATGGAGACGGTTGCGAATGGTCCTCTCTGATACCCCAGGAGCAACAGTGTCCCTAATTTGCCGGGAAATGGCGGTGCGGTCCCCTACTGCACTGCGTAGGATGCGACGGTCTTGGCGTGCGTCCGTGCGTCGCTGCTGTCCGGACCCAGGTCGACGAGCACGTGCTCCTTCTGCCGACCACTGGCGACAACATCGATGTACTGTGGAGACCTCGCGCCCTACATGTTGAGCAATTCGGCGGTACGTCCACCCGGCCTCCCGCATGCCCATATACGCCCTCGCTCAAAGTCCGTCAACTGCACATACGGTTCACGTACACGCTGTCGCGGCATGCTACCAGTGTTAAAGACTGAGATGGAGCTCCGTATGCCACGGCAAACTGGCTGACACTGACTGCGGCGGTGCCCTACCGCTTCGCAGCTAGCGCCCTTCGACGGCCAACACTGCTGTTCCTGGTGTGTCCGTTGTGCCGTGCGTTTGATCATTGCTTGTACAGCCCTCTCGTAGTGTCCGGAGCAAGTATGGTGGGTCCTACACACCGGCGTCAATGTGTTCTTATTTCAATTTCCAGGAGTGTATTAAGAAAGAATGTTTTTAGAATTTAACCCTTAATGGGAAAAAGTATAAATGGTTCTACAACGCATTTTTGTGACACGAGCCTGTTTATCTCCATTAATATCTAACTGAAATAGATAAATGTGGTATAATTCTAAAAATTAAAGTTTCAGCTGTGGTTACATCACATTTTAAGAAAGGAATTTTTCGGAATGAACTCTTAAAGGGCATAAATATCAGTATTTCCAAAATGCTATTTTTGTGTCTTGAGTAATTTATCTCCCTTGACAATTAAACAAAATTAATAAACGAGGTAACATTTAAAAGATTGAGGTCTTCGTAATGTCTTCGGTTCTGTTACCACATTTTAAGAAAGAAACTTTAAAAAATTCTAACCTTAGAGGGCAAAAGTATTAATACGAGGTGAATCAAATATAAACAAGACTTTCGGCCGTTCGGGCGCAATAGTGGTGGGAGAACGTTCCCGCTTCGTTTGGCGATAGGTAGGTTTGTCAGGAGTGGGGGAAGACCGTTAGCCCCCCCCCCTCGACTCGCTCAGTGCCAACCGTCACGATGTCGGAGCAAGAGGTACACTCGTCGATTGCGCAACGTGTTATAATCAAGTTTCTCGCTGCAGAAGGCGTAAAACCGGCAGAAATCTTGAGGAGATTGACTGCCCAGTTCGGGAAAGAGACACTGTCGCGAGCCAGAGTGTTTGCATGGCATAAACAGTTTGTGGATGGTCGTCATCATGTTGAAAATGAGAGCCATAATCGCAGACCCCGCACCAGCATTACAGAGAACAACATCAGCTGTGTTAGACGGCTTATTGAAGATGACAAGCGTCTTACCACTTCTGAAATTGCAAGTAAGGTCGGAATAAGTTATGGGAGCACTTACTCCATACTCACAGAGGAGCTTGGGTACCGTAAGGTGTGCGCCAGGTGGGTTCCTCGCCTTCTCACAGCAGAACAGAAATTGAATCGACTTCAGGTGTGTGAGCGTCTTCTGGCACGATTTCGGGAAGAAGGGGACCCATTTCTGACTCACATCATCACCTGTGATGAAACTTGGGTGCACCACTACACCCCTGAGTCCAAACAAGCGAGTATGGAGTGGAGAAAAAAAGGAGAAACCTGGACCAGTGAAAGCCAAGTCACGACTATCGGCTGGCAAGGTTTTGGCTACGGTTTTTTTTTGACCAGCGTGGTTTGCTGCACCTCGATTTTTTGCATGAGCGCAGGACAATCAATGCAGCCTACTACTGCGACATTTTGAGTGAGGTCCGACTTGCATATCGCCGCAAAAGACGAGACCTACCGATGAGGAAAGTGGTTAGTCTCCATGACAATGCTCGCCCCCACACAGCAGCCTTAACCATGGAAAAATTGGAGAAACTGGGGTGGGAGACACTGGACCACCCTTCTTACAGTCCAGACCTGTCACCCTGTGACTTTCATGTGTTTGGTCCTCTCAAGGAAGCTTTGGGAGGCCAAAAATTCAACAGTGATGCTGAGGTGGAAGCCTACGTGCGCAATTGGCTGCAGACACGACCTGCATCTTTCTACATGGAAGGAATTGGGAAGCTGCCTATCCGCTGGGAAAAATGTGTTTCTAAAGCAGGAGATTACGTAGAAAAATAAGATATGTACTTTTTTGCACTTAAAATAAAAATAATATTTTTAAAAATAAAGTCTTGTTTATATTTGATTCACCCTCGTATTTTTACAACGCATTTTTCTGTCACGAGCTATTTATTTCCCTTGATATCTAACAGAAATCAATAAATGATGTATCGATTTAAATATTAAATTATCCGCTATGGTCACATCATATTTTAAGAAAAAACTTTCTCCAAATTCATCCTTAAGGGTAAAAAATATCATCATTTCTCAAAACTTTTTTTTTTTTTTACCTCGCATGATAATTAACTGAAATCGATAAATGAGGTATCATTTTAAAGACCAAGGTGGCTGCTTTGGTCACACCATCTTTTATAAAAGGAATTTTTTGGAATTCTACCCTCAAAGGGCAAAAGTATTAATATTATTTATACAACGTGGTTTTTTTTATTACAAGTCAATTATCTTCTTCGATATCTAGCCGAAATTGATAAATGACATATCGTTTTAAAAATTAGTTGCTCCAGCTAGGTAAAATCATAAATAAAGAATTTTTTGGAATTTGGTGCTTAAAGTGGTAGCGCATATGAGACTGTTCAGAGCCAAGTCCCTAGATTGTAGCAGTGGATATCACAGAGATGTCAATAAGCTATTTTTTAATCAATAAGAAGCTTTTCGGATTTTTTTTTCTGTTACGGAAACACTGTCGTTTTGCTATACAATTCCAATGTAAACATTTTATTCTCACAGCAACAAATATTTCAGAGATGTTGATATGTTGTGTGCATTTTGTTCAGGTTGGTTCTATTCTGTTAAGGTCAGTGACAGTTTGTGGTAAATACAGAGTGTTTTAAATTTTCCTAACTGTTTCGTAATATGTTGTGAGTATTTTGATGCGTACCTATTACAATGACATATATATATATATATATGTTTGCTACAAAAGTACGGTTCTACTTTTCATTATATTACAGGCATTCAACTCCACTATTTATCACATTTTATTAGCGAAATTTTCGCACGGGTCGTCTAGTCAGCCTTTAAACGTCGTGTAACAAACACGTTACAGTATTTTACCAGCTTGAAGTGGTAAAGTTTATTGTAATGAATACTTTAGCAGGAGTTGTTTTAAACTTACTGAGCGGCGCCATACTGCTAAGGCTTTGCTTTGATTACAGCTATAAGTCTGAAAGAACATTTAATTGATTGATTCGGCAAACGTCTCAGTGGAAAGCATTTATGTATCTCAGGACGCAATACACAAACGTGTGGAGAATGATTGCAGAGCGTCCATTTCTATGTCCATCTCTGATACAAATTCACCGTGTACGATTTGTATTTACCTACTTATTCTGATAAATCTTAACATCATGCTTCGATTTATTCTTTTAATAATAATTGAGAACTGACAAATTAGCTGCGAAAATAAGTGAATGAGAATTGAACTTGGGAGTCAACCATGTTTCCTGATATGAGAACTAGTGATTGGGTAGCTACGGGAAAATCAAGTGCAATAGCTGGTGTGTAATTACATGTAGCTGAACTGATGTATGCATACATATATTTACAAGGACATGTGAACAATTTGATAGCAGCTTATTCGGTGCACTGTCGCTATTCTTACACATAACGGAGCAGTAATAAATTAATGGGCGTAAATATTACTTTTTATTTAAAAAATAATATAAAGAACGGTCTGAAAATGCCTGACTGCGATCTACCCAGGTTCACTACGCCTTTTTTTTTTTTTTTTTTTTTGCTGTTAAAAAAGCAGAAATCTTCTGTAATATGGCTAAAGCTTTGGACTGTGTTGAAAGTATTTTTTTTTATTTTGGTGATAAAATATTATCATGGCGTCTGTGAAAGATTTTGGCGTAAACTGTAATTACACAGTTTGAAAACCATAAATCTCCAATGATGTATGAAATTAAAGGGAGACATTGAAAGATAGTATACTTTAATAATAAATTCTTAATCATCTGCTACGCATCAGTGGTTTCTCATTAATTTTAAATGGCCGAAAAAAAAACGTTTTTCGACCATGTCGTATGATTCATATTAAAATATTCGTCTTTATAAAATAATGTGAAGAAAATAAACATGTTTCTAAGTTTAAATAGTTTAGTTTCTAACGCAGAAAAAATATCAGAAGTGAGTCAGAGTATTTGTATGGCGAAAAATGATTAAAGAAAGAGCACCGCTATGCCTAAATCACACAGTACATTTAGTAATATATTTACGATTAATGCCAAGGAATTGTATGAAGCATCGAATGTAACGACAGCTGACAATTCTAGGAAATATTGAAAATTCCTAGAAAATGGGGTACAGTTTTGTTAAATGAGACATCAGGAGTACAGCAAGATGATGTGGACTCTAAATCTTGAGGAAATTATTGAAAATACAGGGTGATTATAATTAAAGTTTAAATTTCAAAACGCTCTAAAAAAACGAACCACTGATTAGAATGACGTCCAAATTAAACGGCGTATTATTGAAGAAGGAGGAAAGAACATGAACGGTGATTCTGCACCAGTAGCTCTGCAGAAGTTAAGGACTCTCAAGGGTATGAAAAAAGGCGTTGGACTGATGACTGTCATGGGTATGGTGAAAATGATGAAAAAAATCGAAAATTCAGGTTCGTTTGATATGCAGTCTGGTAGAGGAAGGAAAAGATGTGATTCGGCGGTAGTTGAAGAAGTGGCCACAGCAGTTGAGGAGGCGTCGAGCGGTGGTGTGCAACCATGCGGTGCACGGAGAATTGCCCGAACACTGGACAGGCCTGTGAGCACGGTGCATAACATCCTGCAATGTTATCCGTACAAAATTTGCCATGTGCGGGAGTTGTTTCCTTCTGACCTGCCAGCAAGAGAGGGTTTTGCTTTGGAATTTCTTGCTCACATAGAAGTGGACAATGACTGGCCTTGGAAAATTCTGTGGACAGATGAAGCCTATTTCCATCTGACGGGATATGTTTTACGATTGTCATTTGTATACGAAATTCTGATGCTTACAGCGCCATCTGTCGCTAAAATTTAGAACAATTTTTTTTTGTTCACGTTCTTTCCCCCTTCTTCAATAGTAAGCCGTTCAATTTTGACGTCATTCTAATCAGTGGTTCGTTTTGAAACTTAAACTTTAATTATAATCACAACTGTCCTGAAGTTATCTGATTGGTTGATGCATTATAAATTAAACTATTTCAAACTATTTCAAAGTTGGATCATCGCCGGTTTGATAGCGCATGAGCTAGCGAGGTTTATTTTCCATATCAGTAATTTACTATCAATTTTTAAATGTAAGACCAGTAATATACTAAAAAATTGTGGAAAATACTGCTAACGACCCGTTATTGGGATTTAATTGCTAGAAAAAGCAATATTATCTAAATAGTTTCATCACTGCGACATATTTCAGTATTCATCTTCCCTCTATGCTACTGTGTTATGACAGATTCATCCACAATGAATATTAATAAATAAATAATTAATATTCAGATTTTTTGTAATATTCACAATTTATATAAATTGTGAATATTATAAATAATAGGGTTAATTCATAGGTGAATAATTATGTATTAAACCCGGGCAGTCAGATTTATTATTATATGATTTAATTTCTGTGCAAAACTTGCCATTCAGAAAATATTAAATGTGGGAAGTTGGAACTGCAGTTTTGAACGTTCAGAGAACGGGACAATGCCCAGTGTGGCCGACATGCTGACGCCTCCGCTCACAAAGGGGTGGCGCGCGGGGACCGTTACCTGCCGAGTGTACTGACCTCATCCCTTCCCAGTGCCCCGACAAGGTCAAGCAAAATGTGCGGGAACGGGTAGCAAATGTTAGCGACGACACGAAGCACGTGATGATGGACATATATCGATGCACCAATCGTGAACGGATACAGGGGTTCACAGTTGTTAATTCAAGGCTTCTGTTCCATGTGCGGGGAGAGGAAAGCTGGCTTTGCCGCGACAAGAGGACACGACGCCATATTCGACTTCACTTGCTGCCGAGACGAGCTACAGTGCGGACGTGTTACCCGACACGCCCTTAGCCGTTGATCAGTGACTGTGTTTGGTCGCATAGTCTGGCTCAGATGGGCTGGAAGCTGAGCGGTCCACCTGCCAGAGATTGTAAGCTGATATGCTAGCGCGGACATATCCGCAAATCTGGCATTCGTTGCAGCAGTGGCACAGATGCGATTACGGTAAAGTACCGACGCATAGGTCCACAGTTCCATTGGGTATTAACGAGGCTTGCTAACCCGTAAACGGCTCCTGAGATAAGACTCTGCTCCCATCATAACAATTACTGAGCTATCCAACGTTTCATATTCTTAACTTCAAATTCGAAGCATCTTGCTCATTATATAATTACGAAGTCTTTCTCGGCGTTGAGAATATAAATAATGTTCTCGGGTGACTATATTGTGTGATTATTATAACACTCCTATAACTCGGCTAGTCACCCGAGAACATTATTTATATATATATATATCTTGCTCATTGTTTTAAATTCAGACGATGCTTTTAACTTTAAACGGCGCCCCTGGGATTCTTTTGTAAATGTTAACTTTAAGTTGTTGGCCTGTGATGCCAATTTAAAACATGTTGACTTTGCAAAATCATTGAGGTATCTAAATCAGTTTTATGTTTGCTTTTATCCGGCGGATTGTAAATATCGGGTATTGCTTGTTTGTTGTCTTTGGATTATGTTTAACGTAACGTTAACTATACCCGGCCTTGTATAAGCCAGAAGACTAAATAAATTGAGTATAATTTTGTGTGAAACTAACTTCTTGTAGAAATCATGGTTCTAGTTCACCAAATAACCAACTTATTGGATGTCATACATATTGGCTCCCCCCTCCCTAACCGACGGTGCAATACACTATGAATATGAATTGGTTAATCCAAGAGTAGTCAAACTTTTTTACCTACCGCTATTTTCGTATCTCTATTACCAGTAAAATTTTCTAACCGTGCACCAGTTATACAGGAATGGTAATTTATAAAGTAGGGAGGTAACTTTATAAAATTTATAAAGCAGAGTTACGGCAAGTTAAATCAAATAATAATAATTACTTTATGCCGGAGTTTCACTAGGTTTGGCCGAATAAATCTTTATAAAACGACTAACTGTAGTTAAATCCATATTTTTAGTTATACTTTGAGTACATAGAAGCATGAAGTCTGGTGCAATTAAATTTCATTTATTAATGATACCACTGAGGATGATGCTGAAAAACTAAATACTGGATATCTGGCATAATTTTTGTAAGGAGCAAACGAAGCTCTTCCCTTTCGGAAATATGCAAGCGATTTCTTTCTATGGTCATAATGTGATTAACAGCACTAAAGCCTGATTACGCGAGATATGAGATAGGGAAAAGTATCAGTTAACTGAATAATATTTAGTTATAGGACAGGCATTTTTTTTATTTTGCTACAGGTTTTCGTATCCATCACTATCAAATTTATATTTACTTTCTTCCTTATGCGTAATTTATAACAGTTCTTCTTTCAAGTTGTGTCAGCCTCTTCAATATTTGTGGTAAAAGGGGTTTTCATCCAGTCATACACATTCAATTTAAAAATATCCTTCATATCGGTTTTCCATGTCCAATTTGAGTTCGTTGAAGTTCTACTGAATGTATCAATATCCTCTGGAGTTATGTTATCTATTATAGATGATAATTGAGGAAACTGATGATATTCTCTTTTCAACAGATTGTAACGGTGTAGTTCAAGTTTTTCAATAAATAATGAAACATAATTTTGGCAGCCTATAAGAGTTTTATTAGCTCGTTGAAGGTGTAAATCGAAATAATTAAATCGCTTGAAAATTTTTAAAAAGTCAATTAAATTAAAAATGGAAGTATTTCAGAATCGGACAACGCCCACTATGAAAGCTGAAACACCCACTAATGGGCGGTACGGACTAGGTTGACTACCACTGGGTTAATCCCTTAAAAGGAAAATTGTTTGAAAGGCCACTGAAACCTAATTCAGCCGTTTGAAGCATGAGGATTTCGGAACTATATCGGTCCTAGCTTGTGGGCCTGCTGTCAAATTCACTAACTTTCTCGTGTCACTGTAGTTACCTGTGGCGGCGTATCGTTTTTGATTAACAGTACCGTAACGAGCAGAAGCTGTCGGTCAGACAAAGGGACGCTACATTACGCACGTCGCATTAGTGCATTTAGAGAATGTCGGAGAGATCGCATTTACGCCGTAATTCAATAGCCAGCCGTCCGAAAGCCGGTTTAATTTTCTGTTGTCAGTGGTAATTTTAGTCTATCATTCACAGTTTATGAAACCATTCTTTTTTGTATTTCGTCCCTCTGTAAAACAGGCTTCTAACAGTAAAAATAGTGCGCAAATTCAATGTTTTTAATTTATCTGACTATGAGCTTGTGAATGGTTTCAAGCATTTGATACCATAAGCCAGAAATTCAACCCCAATCCGTGAAATTTATTTGTAATGGAAGTTATTTGTCCACCAAAGGAACGTTTCTTCTAGGGAAAAATCCGACAAACTAGTGTTTTGATACGGGGGGAGTGGAGGGGGATAAGAAAATACCGCTATTTCGCAAGTAAAATTCATTTCTTATTCTCAAATAGCCTCTGCCTAATACAAATACATTTACATGTTGGTAGGTTTAGGTATATTTTATAATCACAATTAATGCATTACCTGAATACAAGATAAAACCTTAGGTGTTAATTTCATAGCACCTATTACAAGAAAAAAAAAGAAAAAAGGTTTACGTTCTCTGCCGGTTACCCTATTTTTGTCTAAAATTTCCAACTAACTCTCAGAACATTCTTCCTGCTAAGTAAGAAGTACACCCAAAGATAAAACAAAAGTTTCCAGCGGGATTCTTCCAATTTTCCTTCCCTTGAACCTAGCATGGTGGACGAACGGCAACGCTCGAGGAGAACATTCGGGTGGACGCGGGTTCAAATCCTCGCCCGACAATCCATATTTCAAGTTCCATAATTTTCCTAAACCACTCCAGGTGAATGCGGGATGTTTACTTCAAAAGCCCATTGTATAATTTCTTCCCGGCTTTAAGGGCTGTATTGTCGACATGCAGTAAAGCTGCAAGAAAATTTTTTTTTACTCGACGACCTGAAGGTACATACAAGAAAGAACCTCTGCGTTTAACAGACTGAAACCCTGACATAAAACCAAGGATATAATGACGTGACACTTATTGAACATGTGCTGTCAGGTGTTAGTTATTAATTTAAGCCCGTAAGTGTAGTAAAGGACGAGGAGTAATATGGTTCAAACATCTTGTTCATCTCTGATGTTTTCTACGTACTAAGAGATGCTTTCAAATAGATTCCGTAATTATTTCATGACGGGGTCTAATCGTCTCGAAAATTATTTTCCGTATTAGTATAAGTCCGTGTCCGTTTTTAGGCTGTGGTCATGAGTCTAGAATAATTCTTCAAAATGCAGATACAGTGTTCACACCAATAATAAAAAGCAATGAAAACGTAATATCTAAAAATGGTTTTGGGTTATATTTTTGATACATAGGGAAAAATTGCACGTAATAATGTAATGGCCCATAATACGGTGAACACACACACAACGTAAATATAACATATTTAAAAACCAACGTCTTTAATAACTTAAACTGAAGTCTGATGTTTAACGTAAAATACCTAAAGGTGTCCAACAACGTGAAAGAGGTTATTAAAAAACGACAACGACGAGAAGACCTTCATTGAATCGTAAATTAAAATTTTAATCCACGTTTCTTCGGCTGTAAAGTTTTACCACATACTTTAACTAATAACAATAATTCTGCGTGGTCGTTATGACCTGATGACACAATTTCTATTGGCTGCGCATTCCGCCTCTGCCGTAGCCGCCTTAACCTAAACCGGCAAACCAACCGGGTATAGGGGTCCTACAGTTTAACGCGGAATCAGAACCACGGAAGCGTTCTGTCGTACTTCACATTACACAGCAAGCTGTGCCAGAGGTGAAGGTCAGGTTCAGCACCTATGAACATCCCCCCCCCCCAATCCCGATCAGGGATTCGAACCGGGCATCTTTCGATCATCGGTCAAACGCCTTAACCACTGAGCCACCACCCCCGCTCTATATTTTAGCTAAATTGACCTAATTAATTTGTTACGAAATGCTACGAAAAGTAAATTTAATGATAGTAATGTGGTAGTTCATTTCTTTGCTATTAAATAAAACTCTTAACCTGGAATTGGTAATAACATCTCTGGCTGGAAATGAAAATCCAGCCAATAGCTTTCGAGGTGACTACGGCTGATGGAGACCACGACATCAGCACCATTTGATCACCAGGACATTTTTCGAAGATTTCGAATACAGAGCTTGTGTGACTACGAATGTGAAACGTCCGCCGGATGATCGTACGGAGATCAAGCACGGTATCTAGTTCGTCTGGGTTTTAAATAAACAGACATTGGATTACACTCGGCACACCAGATCTATTGCAAACTAATCCACATTGCAGTAACTTAAACATCCTATGCAAATAGGGCAATCTTTGTGACCAATCCTACACGATAAGCGGGTATCCTGTTATGTTCGAATATAACGGATATATTAAAGAAATAATTAGTGGAACCAACTTGTTTGAGGCCTGAAAAGGAATTCACAGAAGTAGCTCCCGCTAATAAGGAGATTGGTACAGGATTTGATGTTGAAAATGAACTTCCACTATATTTTGGATTTATGTGGCGCTGTCGAACTTAACCTGGATCCCTGGACACCAGGCATAAGAGCATTATATTGTAGTGTGATAGTATTAATATCAGACAGTCAAGTACCCTAGCACGGATGTCATATCATCCTGTCAGAGCTTGAAAATTCCATGGTAGAGGAATGCGGCAATGACGCAGACCGTAATGTAGAACTTGATAATTTCCTCTTTTTTCGAATTCAGTAGGAATCTCCTGAGATTCGGTTGAATGCAGCAGCATGAACAATGTCATTACCATAACCCCAAAGACACTTGGTAACAAGCGGTCGTTAATCTTCGTCTGGAGCGCGAGACGTTAAACGCTGCCAGACGTTACGCGTAACGATGACCGCCATACTGCTAGCGGTGGACTTGATGTGGACTTGAGGCCGTTGAAGAGCGGAATTAAAAGTAATATAATTTTAATGTACAATGAAGTACGAGAGGGGGGAATTAAGTAATGAGGAGTAAGCGAAGCTGCGGAGGGTGATTCACCCGAATGTTCCAAAGTTTGTCCACACGGTATCGGAACTCCGGTGAGAAGACGCAAGACATCCTTGTGCGTAGACGTGAATCGTTTCCTGCCCTTACGGAGTGTCACTCACTGGCAGTAAACTTGTGAGTAAATGAATGTTGTGACTGCATTTTGGCTATTAATTTGTCTTGCCTCCAATCGTAAATGCAGCTGACATAGACACTGTTTAAGTCATGACGCAGCGTTGTTCTTGAAATACTTCCATCAATTGCAAGGCCGTTGAGAGAAGTGTGTAGAGGAGAAAGAAAAATAGTTTGCAAAACACTCGTATGTAAGTGATGAGGAGCTAGAAATGCTTCTTATTGCATCTTGATTCTCGACCTGGAAAGACCTGTGCCACTTTTATTTGATTAAAAGTGGCACATGTGTTGGAAACACTTAGAACACATCCACTGATAAACCCACGACTACTTTTTTGAAAAAAATCTCCGTTTCATTACAATTTTCGAAGGTAACTGGACATAAAAAAACAATTTAAGACAGGAACTGTTTGACCATAATCAATTTTATGTATAATCCCAATATTCGATCGATTTAGGCCTGTTGAACGACGGATAGAAGATTAATCAAAGATCTTTAAACATTATGTCACGCAATATCTCATGAGGTGAAAGAAGGCAAAAATTCTCATGCATAACCATAGATAGAGAAAAGCCATTATAAAGTCAAAATGAAAATCACAGTAGTTCACTAGAAATATGCTGAGGAATTTTCTTAATGATGGTTTCACGGGAATAAAAAAAACCCGTAACTTTACTGTTATATTGTTTGGTGTAATTTATTGTGGTACTAGAGAACATTATATGTCAAAGGTACCTTCTAACTAATCGTTACACCGAACGAGATTATAAATAATAATTATTATCACTAACCAGTTATCTACTTTGATGTTCGCAATGCAGACACTAAAGCCACTGCACCTTAGTGAACGTTGTACGTATATCGCTTTTGACTGAACTGATTATTGATACATATCACTTCCGAAATACTTATCTGGCCGGCGGTTATGTGTTAGTAGAAGTAGAGTCTACTGAAGTTCAGACAGATAATGTTCTCTATCATATAGCACAATGGAATAACGGAAGCTGGCCTCATTAGCCATGCCCACAGTAACTAAATCTGGAATATTGATCATTAAATGCACTGGAGCAGAAAATGGATTAGCGATAATGAACCATTAGCGAAGGGTCATTGCAAAGCAACTTCAAAACTGTGGTGAAATACAATATCCTATTTGTCCTACACGACAAAGTAGCAATGGGAATGAAAGAGATTATTAAAACAGAAAATATTGTAAAAGCGATTGGGTGTGGTCTTTTCGAAATTTAGAGAAGAAATGTCGAATTTTCACATTGATTAATAAGTTCGGAAATCGAGATGGAGATGAAAGTTTTTCTGAAGGAAATCAGAATTGTACATTATTTTGAGAAGGTTGATTTTCCAGTTTGGAAATTGAATTGTGTATCCATTTATCGTGGCCAGTGCTTTCAGTTTTTTGAGTCCTATTGTTACTTATAAAACCTCCACTTCTCCACCCCCCAGATTTGACGTTAAACAGAAACTAATAAAAAAAAAAGAATATAGTTTAATCAAGAGAAAAATATGGACTCATGACTCTTCGTGGTAGAATCGGTTTGAAAAGTTTCAGCAAAGGCAATATTCATTTATTGTTTCTGTCCTAGACTGCGTGTGTATTTCACTTATAATCTGAATGATTAGTAACAGTTGCTTTTTCTTCATTTTTTTTTTTTCATTTCGTAGGTGGGGTTATTTTCCCAAAATCTCTTCATCCTCTCGTTAAGCTCCTTCCTATCTTCTCCGTCCAGGAGTTCCTTCTTCTAAGATACGGAATGTTGGCCAATTGGTTGATGGTTATTGACCAAGCTGCTGATTCTGCATCTGTCCCATATGATATCATCTGTGATTCCCATTTCCTGGAGATCCTTTTCGATTTCAAGTAGCCATTTTTTTTTCGTTTTCATTGAAATAGTCAGGTTCAGAGTTCTCTTCATGATTCTGCTGATATTCGTTCTCATTATGTAGCCGTAGAATTTAATATTTCTTTTCTTGAATGTCTCTGAACTTTTTTCAGAATGATATTGTAGTTCATATGATTTCCTTTACATCCAAATTCCTCTTTTACAAAATAGGCCAATGATTTTCTATAAAATAATCCTTTCCTGCTTTTTAATATCTTTAATCAGTGATGTAGGCCTACCCTCCGATAATCAAAGTTTCCGATGCGTATAATATTTTTTTCCCCTATTGAGGTAAAATATTAGTGATGAAAGCTAACTTGGGTATAAATAAATAATATATATTTAAAAATCTAAAGCCCTCAGATACTTATTTCATTATGTTAAAAATAAAATGGGAGGTGTAGATATCACTAATTTTGGATAAATGTTGCTACTATTATATCTTTCGTCTATGAGGGCAGAATAAATGTAATATTCAAGTGTAAAACATTTTTCATTTAAGTATAACATTTAGCAATTGTTAAAATTAATAATTAAAACGATTGTTTATATGATTACTAAAGTTAATTTAATAATATTACAAAGTAAGAAAAAGAGTTATTAGATGGGGTGTTTTATAAAAATATGGTTATTACAGTAAAAATATTTCATTAACTTCCAGTTCTTGTTTTAGTGTGGGTACATTTGCTCATCACGGAAAGTCTTTGAGTGAGTAACTACTAACTATGTTGTCATTCGCAAACTGTCGTTTACTTCCTACGTTAGGGTGATTGCATCTCTAAAACAACTGACTGCATACTGGACTACGGAGATCAAATTGCGATGAAGCCGAGAATTTTCCCTTTAAGCTCAAGGTTCGGAATGCTTCCACTCCCCACCAGCTATCCAGGATTTCTCAGCATTAATCAAAATGATTACCGGATAGGAAACTCGCTGCGAACAAAAGCAATCGTAGCGTTACACTGACTGTGTCACCTTCTTCTTTAAAGTCGAGGTCTCAGAAATGGAATATGAAACTCCAGAAAACCATTGGGAGAGGGGTCCGCATTCCCCTTTAAGAGGACCTACTTCCTACTTAAAGAAAGAGAGTTCAGTGGACCGTGGTTATAAGAATGTAAATGAATTTCAATGATAATAATAATTCCGCGTGGTCGTAAAGACCTGGTGACAGGATTTCAATTGGCTGCGCATTCCGGCCCTGTCGTAGTCCCTTTAACTGAATCTGGCAGTCCTACCGGGTACGAGGGGCAAAGGTGAAAGTGGAAGCATTCTGTCAGTACACATCAAGCTGTGCCACAGGTGAAGGCCGGGTTAAGAGCCTACGGAAATCCCCACCGAGACAGGGATTCGAATCAGGGGCTTTCGATACCCTGTCAGACATTTTAACCAGCGAACCACCAGACCTCTCATTTCAATGTTTGTTAATAGATGCTTTAAAAACTTAAGATTTTTCCTTATTCATTCAATTTGTAGTAAAACTGTTGAAGATGTTAAACCATAACCCCTAGAAAATATGAATACTTCTGTTTTAAGGTTGTTTAATTGGTTTTAGTTTTGGTTGGTTGATGTTTTAGGGCGCGTCGACAGCAAGGTCATTAGCGCTTTTAGTTTTGAAATAAGGTGATTTGAGACACCTGTTCTTTTATGTCATTTTTGTAACGAGCTGTGATTGATTAATAGGAATTGATTCAACTCAGCGCATAATATTTAGATCTGTAATTTAGTATTAAGGTAAACGTTACGGTTTACTACTGAGCACGACGAGTGGGGGTATGAGAGGTAGACCTCAGTTTCCTCTATGAGTGAGGAGTTGCGATCACAAACAAGTTTTTACCGCTTTACTCGTTACTGACTTGAAAATGGGCTGAGTGTATCAGCGATTCTGTTCTGGACGTTCAGATTGTAATTTTTTTTTTTTAAAAAAAACCTCCGATATAAGGGTATTTGAATATCAAGCGTCCACGCCATTTTTCCGTCGATAACCGATTGGGTTAGTTGTGACGGAGAGTTGGTGTTCTACTTTTTTTTCGCTTAGGTTTTAGGTCTCGTTGAAGTCGAGGTCATTAGAGACAGGAAATGACAGTTGGCTAGGAACCGGAAGGAATTCGGTAGCGGCCTTTTTTTGTAAAGGAACCATCCCTGAATTCGCTTGGATTGATTTGGGGAAACCATGGAAAACTCAAATCTGGATGGCAAGAAGGGGATTCGAGCCTGCGTCCTCCCAAATGCGAGGCCAGAGCGTTACTGCTCACCCACCACGATCGGTGGGTAATTATACCGAAACCATTAGATTCAATTTATAGATCGCGCTTGTCAGTACTGTATAAGTCTTAAAAGACTGGAGACAAGGAACGGGAAGGAATCCAGTCACGGTCTTTTGAAGGGAGCATTCCGGCATTCGCCTGCAGAGTTTTGGAGAAACCGTGGAAACCCCATATCTGAATGCCTGGACGGGTATTCGAACCCGCATCCTCTCGAATGCGAGGCCAGAGCGTTATCGCTTACCCACCACGCTAGATACCCTTGGAGAAAGAAATGTAGTTGCCCTTGTACAAACCGCTAACAACCTCAAGTATAATACTGTGTCTTTTACGTACTTTTTAGTAAAGCTTGAAGCAATTCCGTTAAGTGACCTGTGTGTTTAACGTTGCAAGACTGTTTGCATTTTTCTCGCAGTAACGGATGTGCTTGAAGCTTTGATTCTGATAGCTAAAAGCAGTTTATCCGGAATAATCTCTTGAAAGTGGGTATTAACTATGAGAAGTGGAGATTTCCTTTTCCACATCGGCAAGATCAGCGCTTTCACCTAATTCAGATTTCTGTTTTCGCATCTTTTAGTGCTGGCACCATTGCTTGAGCTGATTTTGCCTTCCGAGATTAAAGTGTCATCCACAGCCACTAGATTAGTAGAAAGAAGTAATTCATAAAGGGTATTGTCCTGCTAATATCTTAAAGCATATTCTCTTGCTTTAATGTACAAAAAAAAAAAAATTGCTTAAGATGTCATCTCCTATATTTTGAACTCTGTCATCACTAATTCACCATACATCAAAAAGACACTATTTGCATTATACTTTGAAATTAGTAATAATATGAACAAAGGTTTCATCCCATTCCACGGTATTCGGTTATGACACAAAACGTTTCCACTTTATTTCATTCATGTTCAATGTAATATTACTTCTATAAAATCTACTACTGTATATAAGTTGAGAGTCCTACAAGAAAATTATGAAAATTCGATTGATTCTACACTTTCAAAACTTTAAGAAAAAATACGTTTTCGAGGTATAATTTAACTTATGGAACGTTAACAAACATTAAAATGCACCATCTAATACATGTAATTATTTGGAAATAGCACAAAAATTTCTAACGTAAGGATTGAAATGTTGTAATTTATTACGTATAAAGAATAATGTAAGACCATCAGACATTCAAGCATTTTTCTTTGAAGCTGATAGCCTAGAACGGTTACATAGGTCAGCATAGCCTCTTGTCCAATGAGTACGTATAAGTTACTTAAAGTATGGCTGAAAAACAGGAATATGCAGTGCTATCTTCACAAATCCAGCAGGAAGTGGTATGAGGGGACTTTTTTTTTTTTTTTTTTTAATAAAGCCATGTTAGATAATAAGGCAATAGTATTTGTGTTGGTTAATTCTGTATAATGTCATATATCAACTTTTATCAACCTACAGCAAGTTCCTTTTCAATTACCTATAATCTTTGTTGAAAAATGTAGGGAAATTGCAGTCCACTAAAGTATCTGCATAAACTTCACAAAGCTAATACGAATTGTTCTTATTTATTATTAAATAAGAGAAAAATTAGTTGGAGAATTTCCTTTCAGCGACGGAATTTAATGCAGAGTAGAAGACAGATTTTAAATCTTTGATTAATTCTTGAATATTGTGTTACGGAGGCAATGGTTTGACAAATGAATATCTCGGAGCGCGGACCCGCAGCAAATGCAGTAAAGGCTAACTAACGCGCTAGTAAGTCACAGATATTACCAGTCGTGGACCAATACCGTAGTTTCCGTTTTATTTGGCTTTACATCACAGAGCAGGCGCAGGAATACAAGTGAAGCGACTTCCACACTGTGTACTACTGCCAAGCGAAGCAGTAAAGCCGCTAAATATGACACATCACCACTTAAACTTGACGGCCTAGCAATACGTAAAAACAATATACATTCGCGCCAAACTGAGTACCAGCCGTGATGTACGATTCAACATATATTGCTAAACGCTGTAAACGCCTGCTGTAAAGGGACGTAAATATCGATTTCGTTCAGAACGATCAAAATTTTATCGTTCAGAGTTGTTTCGCAAACTTCTGTATACTAGTATTTATGAAGACAGAGCAATAACATTTAGAAACCTGGCTACGACGTAAAGTTATGTCACCCAGAAGAGAAAGTTCGGGGTTCGTATTCAACTGAGCTTCTAAATTCTTCATAATTATTCAATTTACGATTATTATCTGTGAGAACGAAATTGTTACGTGTACGCTTATATATTTCTGTTTTTAAATTTCTATGGCCTTCTATGGTCTTTACGATCATTCAACTAGCTCCAGGTGTTTACATTTTTAGTATGCAAATGTATTAAAATTTAATGTTTTGAATTAAACCTTACCGTAAATCTATGTTAGGAAAATTATTACATATCATCATGGGCGGGAATAGTTCTAAGTCGTAATTCACCAACACCGAGCACATACAAATCAAGATAAGTATGGCACTGATTGTTGCAAATAAATAATATAGAATTACATCATAATACAAAATTATGATAAATTTTAACACAAGCAAACAAACTTTATCTGGCTATTGCCCCGTATTCGTAAAGGAGTTCACAGATGTTGGGAGGGGAATATTGTTAATTTGCTTCGTGGCCCGAAATATTTGTTTCGATACTACAACATAGAACAATTCCAGATAAGCGTAAATGGTGCATTTTATCCATTTTTTTATCTTCGAATTCATTAACTGATGTTTAAGATGGAAGGAATTTACTAGTAGCCCAAAAAATATATTTTTAACAACGTTTGAGATGTTCTATTCACCAGGTCGTAGTTTTCTCATATTATGAAATTTGTTACGAAAACAGGAATAGGCCTACGACTTGAAATTATAAAGAAAGGATATAAACTCAAATTCGAGGAAGATAAACCACCTATCCAACCTGTCTATAACACCATCATTCCTTGTTTTATTTTACAAATGGTTATAAGATTAAGTCCGATCTTCTATCGGAGTTACTTGCACAGATGATTTGACCACATTCTTTGCAGTCAAGAATGTCAGAAGCACAGTGAGAAATACAGTGGAATCACGAAAGTCTTCATTTGTTCGACTAAAGACACTTAAACACAATTTGGAGTTAAACTTATCTTCATGGGGATTGCTTGAATATTGTTAGAAGCCGTTTTACAAAAATATCAGCACGAATTACTTTCAAGCAAAGATGGTAAAACTTGCCTTCCAGGAAACTGGTGGTCAACCAGTTGCAGTATATCTTAACCAGCACATAGTTGGATTAATTAAATGTCACTACTTTTCAGACGTGTATAAAATATTGGATTAAATCTTAATTACGAGGTTTTATGACCAACAATCGCTTAGTCCCATTTCGACTTCCGTACCGATGGAAGCTCCAGAAATCCGATCATTACTTCACTGGTGGAAACAGTTTGACTGCTCTATCATCTACAACCAAAATCCAGTTTCATCCATCGACGACCAAAGGCAAAAGAAATTGTTGCCTCGAGTCGGAATTGAGTCGCTTCGCGTGCAGCGGATTGTAGTGCGCGACCATTTCGAGTTAGCGTATGCAAACTGCAGCGCAGCATAACTTCTGATGGATGAGGCTACCTGTTGACTGAGTCGAACACTCTCGTCAAGACTATCTATTTCGTGTATGAAACACCTGTTTGAAATAATTACAGTGTAGTTGTAGGCGGTTTAACTAGAACCATAATTCGCCAAAGCTAAGTCTAAAACAAAAGCTGTATACGGCTGATAGCGTATCACTATCAGACGGTAATACCCAAAAAATCCCATATGTGTGAGTTAAGAACCAACAAATCATCTCTTGTCGAATCACAGATTCCAATATCTCTACAGGAGGTGGGTTAATGAGACCGCGGTGGGAGAAAATCAATCAGCCATCATAATAAGCCTTGCAATAGCTGTACCACGCCACTATCAGTGGAAAATAACAGAAGCTACTATCACGTTTCATTTACATTTCTAGTGTAGTTTTTAAAGCAACCTCCTCATTTTTTTAGGGCAGAAACAAGTAGAGATGCTGATTATAATATAAATGGTAAAACATGCTGCTTCAAACAAGATCTATTAAGGGCTTACTATCATTCTTCTCCTTTATTAATTTGTAAGTCATCTTAATTGATAATAGATCGTGTAGATAAATACGGCCGGCGGCTGCATTGAATAGGGATCCTAGTTTACTGAAATTAAAAAGAAACTACAAACAGAAAGTGTTTAAAAAAACTACTGAAATTATACAGCTAAATTTTCAAAATAGTCTGAAACTCAAATATTTGAAACTGTCCTCTCTTTTCCAAACAGGAGCACCAACCGAAACGAAATGAATGTCAGTTTCTCAGAACATCCACCGCACAAAATAAATGTAAGACCGCTTTGGAAATTATTCTAGTCAGTTGCTGATTCACTGTTCGCTCCAAAATATTATCTGGCTTTTACGTAAACGTTTCCAAAAGTTTCCCCATCCTTATTCACACTAAGCGAAAACCTAAATATGTCTCCTTGGATAGTTTCATATGAGTTGCGCAACACCCGTCTTTAACAATTAAATCTCTATATTTCTATCTTCCATACTCTCAATAACAACTATCGCTTCTCTTAGAGATCACAAACAATCTTAATCTTCGATATTAAATATCATACAATCATTCAATTTTCACTTATCATCTCCACTCGAGGCTGTCTTTCTAATTACCAAACGAGCAATTTAAAATTGAAATATAATTCTGCTGAATCGAATCTGAATACAGCTGAAGTAAACTGGCCCTCCGCTACTCATTAAAAGTCACTGCCCTTAAGAACTGCGTTTCCAGACAATATTCTGAGACGTCAATCATTTTATGAACGACGTTACGACACAAAACAACCATTGGCCGAATTCTACTTAAGTCGACTCACTACTCTTTTAGCGACTACCACTTACTCCCCCCCTGTAACCAGTTAATCTTCACTTCTTACCAGTATATGCTTATTAGTAAATGTGACTTTCACAATTACAATAAAATATTTAAAAAATTATATTTACTCTCCAATTTCCAATATTGGATCAGTACTACTGGACTTTTATTTGTCTTCTACATCAAGTACTGGCTTTATTAACAGAGCTGAAAATAGATAATAAATGAAGTGTAATTACTTTTCAAATACCAACTCAAATGGTTTATTAAACTTTCACAATAACAATTAGCATTTAATTATCTTTTGATATCCTTTTAATACTCATTATTCTATTTAA
Organism: Vandiemenella viatica; assembly: GCA_031002005.1. Classification (NCBI taxonomy): domain Eukaryota; kingdom Metazoa; phylum Arthropoda; class Insecta; order Orthoptera; family Morabidae; genus Vandiemenella; species Vandiemenella viatica. The sequence continues at coordinate 51,780,413 of JARYHS010011408.1, forward strand.
ATACACTGGTTACAGTTTATTCATACTACCATCCTTCTTCTCTACCCTCAGTCTTATTTTCTCAAATATCAAATTACAACTTTACGTTTATTCCGCCAAGATTTAGAACGTCTTCATATTTCTGCCTCTCATGCCATCTTTTTTCTACACCAGCTGGTAACCAGAGATCTTCCTTTCCTCAAGCTTGACGTTCTCTGATCTTGAAAACTTAAATAACAAAGTTACTCTGTATAATCATAATTATTTAAAAACAAAATATGCTTACAATAATAAATTTCACGATTAATAATGTCGCGTACTTCATCCCCCTCCCCTAAAACCTCGCCCCCCCCCTCCCCCCCCCCCCCCCCGCCCCACACACACAAAACGATGCAATGCTTGTTGATGTTCACTCCCAGTAAAGATTTCGGTCCGCTACCTCTCAATACATCTGGAGTGGTTACAAGAGATCTTGGTCTGCTATGTGATAAAATGCCCGACTTATTGCCCATGACCTCTATGTATACAGTTTCTCGATCTGGCGTCTACAAGGTTCGTTTCTTCCACTTAACCCCCGTGTTACAACATTTTCCCATAACGACATATGTAAACATTCCGCCACTCGCTAAATGCACCAAAAATGACTAAAAACTCCTCAAATAATCCCCTAAAATAAACCCAAATAACATTACAACTGGTGATTTTAAAGGAGGTAAAATCATGGAGAAAACAAGGCAGACATGAATCTGGTGACCAAAATTTTGCCCTCTTTCTGTGAAAGGAACAGGAATGTTAATTTTAGTAACAATAGACAATTTAATTCTGTATTACAGTGGCACGTTAGATTTCGAAAGTAATGGTATATTTTGCAAGCGTAACAATTCTATTTGTTGACTCTCACAGCCGAGGGTAATTGGCACACTGTGTAGGCTGAGAGTTGAGCCCTGGCTGACCTGCCGAGCCTCCTCAAAGGTCACCCGAGCAGAGAGCTTTAAAAGGCAGGGCGGCCATTGCGACTGGCGGGTTAGCGATGACTCCCGCGAGACCCCGGAAAACGATAAAAACTTGGCGCCTGCCCTCCAAGCTGCGCATTCATAAACCAGAGCGGGCGTCTTCGACTTCGGGAGCAAAACTTTGCACCATTAGCTAAACAAGGAGAACCCATAACGCCAGATATACGGCAGCCAGTTGGGGAATTCGCTGCAGGTACGTGACCCTCGGGCCGGTACACTGCACTTGTAAAAAACTGCTTTGGCATCACTGGGGATTTCAATACGAGCCTTTAAAAATAACGACTTTTCTCTTTGCTCTAATCCTACAACGCCTGTATGAAGAACTAGGAACACAAAATAAGTGTTCTAGGACGCTATGTTTCTAAAATGGAAATACATGACTGCGAAACGTTTTATGATGCTCGGACTCCCGCCAGTTTGAGTCGTCCTGTCAAGTCGTTTGCTCACTTATGTTAGGTGATCCTGGGACAGTTAAAACCGTTTACTACACTACCGACGCTACGATATTAGAGTAAGGTGGGATAACAGCAGGATAGTAGCGAACGAAAAAATCCAGCAAAATAAATAAAACCTTCAAGAGCAACGAGGAAAGTTAAGGATGAGCTCATGAAAAATATTAAACTTTGAAATCGAACATTCTTTGGTCTCATAAATAGATCATGGAAAAATTATTAATTCTAGAACATATTTTATTTCTTTAGAGACACGTTTTGGGCGTCAGTGAAATATAACCTTGATTGTTAAGGAAAGAGTGGTTAGCTTTATCATTCTAGAGATTGATAAAACCACCAATTTACAAAAACAAATACTGAAATCTTTCTTTTTCTTTTGACAAATCATTGAAAATGAACTTTATTTCTTCAAACAAAACAAATGACATACGTGTTTGAGAATACTCATTATTTACAGCAAAAGATCTTAGCAATTCATGTCTGGTCTAGCTGAGTGGAGGGTACGAAATACCTCAGCCGTTACTGGGCATTTGAAAACTGAGTTCTGGTGAAAACTGATGCGGCACGAACTATGTTCCGTTACCGTTCATAGGCAAGAGCTGTGAGCGATGGCTAAGTATAACGGCAAGTGACCTCATCTCAGTGTGTAGACGGCTGCGAAAGATAGAGTCATGTTGCAGAGGACAGCGTCACCCCTGGAGCGCAAGTGACAGTCACTTGACAATGGCGGCAGAGTTATGACCACCGAATCGTCATGTTTTATCGATGGACTCACGCGGCTAGTTACCCTATAGGACTTTATTCATATTCGACTCCGAGAAAACCATCAGTCTTCCCTAGGCTGTCTAAAGCTGCGTTCCCACGATCTCTTGTAACGAAGGCGAGACGGGACGGGACGAATACTCAACCACACGCTATGGGAACAGGGCCGCCTCTGCTAGCGGAGATGAGACGCAGCTACCCACTCTGAGTCAGTAAACACCACATGCGTGTGTAGCGGTGCCCTGTTGTCATCGGTTTGCAGCAGCGGTGCGCACCCCTTCTGTTGCTGTAAAGTGCTTGGCCAATCGACACTAGGCAACGTGGTGGGGAGGTGGCGGCCAGGTAAGCGAGGACTAACCTGCGGCCCGCGCTCGTCCCTACACTTCGGCTAAAGAGGTCCCGTCCCGTCTCGCCTTCGTTACAAGGGATCGTGGGAACGCGGCTTAAGGCTTAACAGTACAGTTGTTCCCCGCCAATACTCCTGGGACTACTGAATTCATTTTTCCAGCGGACCTCCCAAGTAACCGGCTATATGCGTGTTTCTGTGGTCACCGTCCAGTCGTTGGCGTTTCTACGAGTGCGACTAGCACGTAAAAATTCCTTTGATTATTCGTGACCCATTCTAATTGTCTTGATCACATGTAACACCACAGTTTACTTTTCATACTGTATCACAAACAAATTACAGGTTTCACTAATACGTGACTTATTATCCACCGCCATAATAAAACTTAATATATTTCAATTGCCTTTCCCGCTTACAGTCCAACTAATTGATTAATGATTTATCTAGCTTGTTTCAGGCCTCAACCGTATTCTAAAGTCATCCTATTCTGTTATCCAGCATCAGTCTTTGCTTCTTCTCCAACGCCACCCGTTACTCTTTGCTTTCATACTCATAAAACAGAAGCAGTATTATACACTTACATTTGTATTGGGTGAGCGGTAACGCTCTGGCCTCGCATTCGGAAGGTCGTGGGTTCAAGTCCTCGTCCGGGCATCCAGATTTGGGTTTCCCATTGTCTCCCCAAATGACTCCTGCCGGGTGGTTCCTTCAAAAAGGTCATGGCAGAATTCCTTCCCACTCCTTGTCCCCAGTCCCATCCCGCCTCTAATGACCTCGACGTTGACGAAGGGTAAAGCCATAAGTAAAAAAAAAAAATTTCGCATATATAAACTTTCCAAATAGTATAATCATGTAAATTTAAAACAATTATCAATCAATGTTAAAGAATTTATCTTTGAGAAAAAATTATCTTGCAACAAAAGTAGTATTTATGCAAATACGGGTACTATACATGTAGATATATTACAAAATGGGTTATGAGCATTATTTAATAACAATTTTATTTAGATTAGTAAATTGGAAGAAATGATTTGTTACAACACTTCGTACGATACATAGTTATGACGGACTTAAAAGATAGTTTAATATGAACGATAGTGAAGAAATTTTCAAGAAGTTCCACGTATCATAATTTACCGATAGCCGAAGCCGAGAACTTTCCAGACCACCATACTATTGATACGAAAGAAATCAGGCTTAGAATAATGTTAGAAAATTATCCAGCCAAGGGAGCTGCTATATAATAAACTGGTTTTCCGTCGGCATTTAAACTCGGTAAATTCTTAATTAAAAGTCAACGACGTAACAGTTCACTAGGGTTGATTCGCCGTATGTTGACATGAGGTTTAAATAATTGAATTTAGGCTACCAAACTTTCTGAAGGGATAAGGCGATGACTATTTTTTCCATTTGTCCTTCCAGCCCGCAAACAACTGTTGACACGTAACGCTAAGGAAATCGGCCGTGGCGTGTGTGAAACAGCCACACACCTTTATCCTTCCGAAGTTATTTCGCAGACTACCGATAACCATTAAGAGGATGGATAGAACAGGGTTCCAATTCTTTACCTACTAAGACTCGAACGATACCGCTCATATGATTATTTATTCAATGCTACGTTATTAAATCTGAAATGAACTGCTGTGTATGTGAGTATATGTAAAGCTTTTAATTTCTTTAGCAGTTTTTCCGAACACACAAACATCAGCGTCTCTAGTACTTTCCTTCGTCGTCGTTCAGAGATGTGAATAACTTTATGAAAAAGCAAAACGAGAGCTTTATTCCTTCAATCATACTCATAAACTAACGCTAATGACCCCGTCGTCGACGCGCCCCTAAACCAAAATAACAACAACATCATAAACTAATGCTTCATATTTCAAAAATCACTTTTGTACACTCTTATAACCAATAACGATCTATTTACTTTGTAACTGCACATCGAATATCGGAGATAAACAGTTAATGGCTATCATTTCGAAGTTTTGCGCATGGCGTAAGAGCTACTGTTTTCTTCGACTGCTGATATCATTCTAAGAGAGACTTCTCCGGCGAGTGTCTTAAATTTCCACATCCTTGAGTAGGATGCTTGCATTCCGTTCTCTCTACTCATTAATCTTGTTTGCCTTTCATTAGAGCGTAATGTTGATTTAATAGATACAACGCCCCAACAGTCTTTGTGTAATGGTTTGTTTGTGTCAACTTATCTTCTGACGACTCGGCGAGAACGAGGTTTTCTTGATATTATTTTAAATAACCCTATGTTTTTTCCTGAGTCTTAATTAAGTTATTCAGTGCGCTATGATTTGGGTCACATGTGTTACGATACTGTTGTACTAATATTTTGCAGAATATTTATGGAGCATCTCTTACACTCGACTTTGACACCTTCACCTAAAATAACAAAATTTCTGCCGTAAAATTTCATGGGATGGTAAATACACATATATCTAAACTTATTCTTGCGCTAGAGAACGAATTGGGATTTATAACGATCTCTCGTGGTCGTAACTGTGTATCTAAAACAAGTCTCTGCAAATGCATTTTATTCTGCAATTAGCGTTTGCGGCTTGTCATCATTTATGTTCTAATTAAGGCTGAAGAGACGTTGAGGAGAATTATTTTCATTTTTTTTTTTTTTGCTTATGGATTTACATCTCGTCGAAGTCGGGGTAATTAGAGACGGGAAAGGACAGGGGGCAAACAAGGATAAGGAATTCGGCCATGGCGTTTTAAAGGAACTATCCCGGAATTCATCTGAAGCAATTTGGGGAAACCATGGGAAACCCAAATCTTGATGACCGGACGGAAATTCGAACCCCCGTTCTCCCGAATGCTAGGCCAGAGTCTTACGGCTCACCCACCACGGTCATGAAACACCTTTTATGTAAATGTATAGAAAACGAATCGCAAACTAATTCAAAGTGATGTAGCGTATACTCACAGTTTTAGATTAGCTTAAATGATAGAACCTTAAATGCGAGTGTACAGATCGTTGCGGTTCATGCGCACTTGACATGTAACGCGTAACTCGTAACGCTATCAAATTCCTCCCTATCACAGCCAAAGAGGTTTCACGTCAGTAATAAGATGGAAGCCATACCATGTGAACATGTCGGCGGGTCATTACAGCATGGAGTCTCTCGGTCAGTACTTCAAGAATTTGCGGGATAAACAGCACATACTAGAGGTCAACACTGCCATTGAAGATGTGCAGCTGAGATACGTTGTGACTCGTTTGATGTGCGAGCATCTGGCACTGACAATAGAAGCAGCCTCCCTGACAATGCCCGAGGTTCAACACTTTCTCCCCGGGGTGGAGCCTGCCCTAGGATATGCTAGCAGTTATAACGGGGCTGATTTATACCAAAAAGGCAATAACTTAATAAAATTATTTAGCATTCAGTAAAGTTCAATGAAAGATCAAAATTCCATGGAGAATATTAAATATACGTTCTTTGAATTTCCCGTTACAACTCGCTGGTCACTATCAACAAACAGATGAACTCAAAACTTCTTGAAAAGTAGACGTCGCTTCGTGAGATCAGATTACCAATTCATGAACCAGCAATAGGCTATTTCGGAAAGGAAGTCTAAATGTAGATTGTATGACGGGTGTTGGTTTAGCTTTAGGAATCATTGTTGTTAAATGGAATTATGATAAACTGAGCCTTCCTTCATTGAAAATATATATATGAATTATTTCTGGTTTTAAAAAAAGAACGACTAAAGAAAGAAGATAACAGCGAAGCGCGTTTCACAGTCATCGCCGCATTTTTGATGAGTATAATAAAGACTGGTTGATCGTAATTACCAACAAAGCAGTCTTTAACATTAATTGCATGTCAAAACCTATAGGCAACTGAAGTTTAAGACCATCTCACATTTTAAACTGTAAATTTACCTTAAGTAAAATGAAATTTTATGCTTTCGTACTTTATCAAATAAAATTTGCCTTGTTATTCATCTGCAAAATCTCCCTTTTATTTACAATATCTAAATTCCACGTGTACTAATAATGTTTTAATAAGTAATAACCTAATTCACACTAGCTAGAATTATCGCTTATTTGATTACATTACAATATTAAATAACAATCGTGGATATGTGGCAGTTACTAACCAAGCAGAAATTATCTTTCCTTTGTTCTGATGGTTAAATAATTCATCGCTTGTTAAAAAATTTCTATGAACAAAACAATTTTATGTTTCGGTATAACAAATCCAAATTAATTCTATCGTTAGTATAAGTATTTATCAAGTGTGTTTTTAATTTATGGTCCTGAAGTAATTTATTAACTAGTAACAGGAAAATTATTTAATTTTTAAACGAAACTTCTTCGGGCAAGGTAGGGAAAAATTTGTAAGCGTTACGCATTAAGTGCGCATGCGCCACAACGTTATGCCCATGCGCACTTAACGATTCTTTGATTCTGTGACTATCACTCAAGCTCATGTTGAACAGTGTTCGCTATATCGCTTTGAATTAGTTGGCGTTAAGCATTACGTTTTCTTTCCATGTATGTAGATGTGAATATACCTGTTTTATGAGTATACGTAAATTGTATCAAAATTTTAAAGCTTAAATTTCTTTACTACTCGCTGGAAATTATATAACTGCGTAAGACGATATATTTACATCCGGAAGAGTCGCCATTATTAGACATAGATATATGCACCAGTACTTTTGGTGTTTCTTTTAGTTTATTATTTTCGTTTTGTTTATTTACACTGAAGAGCCAAAGAAAGTGGTATAGGTATGCATATGCAAACACAGAGATATGTAAACACTCAGAGTAAGGTGCTGCGGTCTGCAACGCTTATATAAGACAACAGGTGTCTGGCGCAGGCGTTAGATTGGATACTACTGTTACAATGGCAGGTTATCACGATTTAAGTGAGTTTGAACGTGGTGTTATCGTCGGCGCACGAGAGATGGGACACAGCATCTTCCTGGTAGCGATGAGGTGGAGATTTCCCTGTGCGACCATTTCACGAGTGCACCGCGAATATCTGAAATCCGGTAAAACATCAAATCTCCGACATCGCTACGGCCGGAAAACGATCCTGCAAGAACGGGACCAACGATGAGTGAACAGAATCGTTCTCAGAAGTGCAACCCTTCCGCAAATTGCTGCGGATTTCAATGCTGGGCCATCAACTGTCAGTGTGCGAACCATTCAACGAAACATCATCGATATGGGCTTTCGGAGCCGAAGGCCCACTCATGTACCCTTGCTGAGTGCACGACACAAAGCTTTACACCTCCCTGGGCCTATCAACACCGACATTGGACTGTTGATGACTGGAAACATGTTGCCTGCTCTCGTTTCAGATTGTATTGAGCGGATGGACGTGTACGGGTATGGAGACCACCTCATGAATTCACGGATCCTGCATGTCAGTAGGGGACTGTTCAATCTAGTGAAGGCTCTGTAATGGAGTGGGGCTTGTGCGGTTGGAGTGACATGGGACTCTGATACGTCTAGAAACGACTCTGACAGGTGACACGTACGTACGCATCCTGGCTGATCACCTGTATCCATTCATGTCCATTGTGCATTCATACGGACTGGGCAAATCCAGCAGAACAATGCGACACCCCACAAGTCCAGAATTGCTACATAGTGGCTCCAGGAACTCTCTTCTGAGATTAAACACCTCCACTGGCTACCAAACTCCCCAGCCATGAACATTATTGAGCATATCTGGGATGCCTTGCAACGTGCCGTTCAGAAGAGATCTCCACCCCTCGCACTCTTACGGATTTATGGACAGCCCTGCAGGATGCATGATGTCAATTCTCTGCAGCACTACTTCAGACATTAGTCGAGTCCATGCCACGTCATGTTGTGGCACTTCTGCGTGCTCGCGGGGGCACTACACGATATTAGCAGGTGTACCAGTTTCTTTGGCTCTTCAGTGTATATTCATTCGATGCAACTGGTTTCATTATATTTTCTGATCACTGTTATAGTAAGAAAAGAAATATGGAATCATGTTTATGTTGGATACGGTGAATGTATTAATGCGCGTATGATAAAATCTTTCAGAAATATTAGCATTCGTCTTTACACCAGAGGGAATGAGTTATTTTAGCTCATAAAAATTACTTTAGTTATGAGCCAGGAATCTAATACAAATAAAAAAGTGTATACGACGCACAGAAGTTCCACTTATTGCTGTGTGGACACTGATAAACGGACCATTTTTATTTGTGAATGACTTCTAAAATTTTAGCTCTAGGAGAAGGATAACAGTTATTTTGCCAGGTTTACGTGTCACTACTGTTGTGAAGTAGACAGAAGAATCGGAGGTCTTGTTGCACGATTTAAGCGTGAGCCTGAGACTGAAGTGGAGCTTGAAACGTCTCCCCCTACCCCCCACCCGCCAGGTGATCCGAACAGCTTACCCGCATCACGGCGTTGGGGGATGTATTCACCGTTGGTTTACACTGGAAATTAAAAACCAACATGTTTTTCCGAAGGAGAAGCAGTGCCTTCAAGAAGGCTTCCATCTTCAGTCACGGTCTCTTGTACGAAATTCAATATTATCTTAGCAAAGAGAAGGTTCAAGTAAGGTAGGAAACATTCAACGTGTGAGTTGTCTTAGAACTTTCGTACCCGTTGAATAGCAACCAGCAGCGTAGGATAAACCGATGGATGCAACATGTGTTATGTAAAATTCATTGACTACTTCCGCAGTTAAGTAATACAGTATTATTTCATGTTAAAATACCGTGACTCATGGAATATTTCTCATGTAACTACGCGTAAAGTATTAGTTATTATAAAAATTAGAATAATAATTGACACAAAACTTAAACCATTACGATTGTAGGTTCTCAAAACGGGTGGATGTATAGGACGATGTAAGCATTTACTTCGAATCTCAATTCTCCTTTATTATTCTGTCAAATTTTCCCATATAATTTGCATTCTATTGAAAACATTGGGTGGTGGTGCAATTATACGAGCAGTATTTCCTGAAAATGATACTCTATTTTCCTTTGTTATTAATAACATTATTAGATAAGAATTTAGAAATTTTAAGTATAAACCTGAAACAGTTCACCAGTTGAAAATATTAGTAAATATTCGAAAAAGATAAAACAAATTCTGGTAGCATACAACGTCGAACCTAGCCGTTGGTGAGAATCTTAGGAAATGGACCTTACTCTAAAATACTGTTGCTAACAACTGTTCTTTTTCCAGAAGTTTGTCTTATTTCACTGTAGAACTGGAACCAGAAATCCACCTTTTTTTATCCTGAGTACCGTCTTTGTCGTTAACATTTCTCTTTATATCTGCAGTAAAATTATAGAGACCTTCTGAGTGTTTCCGTATACAAAGTGGTCTTGTGTTACTCTTCTCGGTAAATGTATTTTATTGGAAAGTAATTGGTGGACCATTGGGAGAGAACATGTAGATTAGATTTTGCATTTTCACTTCGAACAATATGCGCGCAGTCCCGGAAGTGTGGAACAGTACGTGCTTAAAATCTGTACTATCAGCAACTAATGATGTTAGAAATTAGCTTAAAAAAAACCCACGAATAATCTCAAGTCATAACGAACATAACTAAATTTTGAACATAATTTCCCAAATTTTTTTTTATTTGTTATTTTACACCGTTATTTTTTAAACAGTCATATGGCTCTCTTTTAGATGTATGATGCATAAATGGAAAATCGCCAAATAAACTATACTAAAGATTACCTATGTTATAGCGGCAGTGGGTGGAATCATCGAGCTAACTTAACACGGAGTACGGTGTATGATGCAAATGGATTATTTTTATCAATTTCTCGAATGACGGTTACGTTTTTTTTTAGCAGGCAATTTTTTCAGTTTTTTCATTTTGAAGGAATTTTTATTAAACAATTTAGCATTGTCCCTTCAACGGAAGTATTTATATCTTTTATGCCAATTCATTTTCGGAATAACAATTACGAGTTACAAGAGACATGGTAGTTAACTAATTACAGAAAAATAAGAAAATTAAAATGTTTAGATGCAGTTACTGGACAAATCAACGCATGGACAGTGTACTGAAATCTATTAATCTATGGAAGCCGACTGATTTGGTGCATAATCAACGTATAATGATAACAGTCAACAAGTCAGCTAAAATTTCTGGACACTGTTTGTGTCCAGTGTCAAATAACTGCAAGGAACTAATTGAATTATTGAAATTGTGGAATGATGGCCGCCATTCCTCTCGAAATTTTAATTCGGAATTTACAGATATTAGTCAGAAGAATTTAATTGCTATCGGCAAGAATTTACTAAGCCATCTCTACGTATGTGCTTAAGCTTCAGATAATGAGCAAGCACAATATTGTGTTTATTAACCATCCTACTAAATGGTACGGGATTTTACTTAGTCTTCGAAAAGCAAGTTTATCTTTGTTGGGAATTTAAAGTTGCTTCACATTCTTGATAGTTGCAGATGTGGTTCCTTCAAAGGTCGTGGCCGAATTCCTTCCCATTTCTTGCCCACCATCCACTTCCGACTCTAATGACCTCGATGTGGACTGCAAGTAAATTCCGAAAAAAATTCGACATCTATCTTTCATTTTTATTTTTTTGATGGTGTCTGTCTAAAGTGACACTAGAATAGATTTGAAGTGTTGGGACCTAACTGAATAAAGTTTTTTTTTTATATAATTTTCCTGCTTTCCGTGTGATTCCCATGTGGTACTTATCGTCCTTAAAGATCGCTAACATGTGGAAAATTCGAACACCAAGTGAGGAACATAACAAAAATATCCTTGAAGATTTAGAAGAAGGAACTCTATTGGAAGATGCGCTCATGCAAGAAAATAGGTAAATTTCGTTTAGCACTCGAAACAAGCATTTCTGTTGGACCTAGAAGAATGTGTAAGATTATTTAAATTTTTTTCCAGTCTATAGTGCAGTGTATCTTGAAATGGAGTACTGAATACTTTATAAATTAGTAATTTGAATAATTTCCTTTCTTTTTTTTCCTTTTGTATGTTGCCTGCCTTGACATAAAAGATCTCTGGAGGGATTCACAGAAAAGACGTCGTAAATTGTGGTAACTGCGTAAATACCCAGCAGTTCTTCCAAGGATATTAAAGCACTGTCATTCTGAACACAGAGAGGTAATATCTTCTTGAATTCAAATCTCGCCTTACCGCTGCCGATCTTGCTGATAACGTCGGGACAAACACTGAAACGATCAAAAATTTTCCTCCCATTAAACCTGGAAGTTATGTATAAAATGTATCCACTGGAAACAATAGTCACACGTGAGGGGATTTCACCGAAAATCCAGAGAATTGAAAAGGGCTTGCCCACCGTATGAGAGATTTCACAGCTCAACTACGGCCTCGTCGAACAACATCCGCAATCCGTTTGCGGTTCTTGGGCTGTGGAGACACATTGCACGGTTCTACTTTTAAATAATAAGCGTCGACATGAAACACGTGGGAAGGGGGAGAGGGTGTCCTTCCAAATATTGAAGAGGAGTTAACTTCCAATGGATTCTTCGTTGTTGATAAAATTCCGTTGGATTTCGTATGTAGTGCAATCGTCGTATTCCTTTACGGCTCCATGAAACAGTTTTTTTCCTTTGACATTCGTTCATTTGTTTGACGCGCTTTCCCAATAATAAAAAACTGGGGCATTTAATATCACTGTTTATTAGATAATATAATACTAGAATTGGTTTGATCAATAAAATTATCACCTGAAAGAACATCGAGATACGAGACTAGATACTAATTGAAATAAATCAATAAAAAATTTAAATGTTAGATTTGTATAAACATTTTTATGGAATGAACCTGTAATTTTGTTCCCTGATTTAAATACAAATAGAAAGACAAAAATAAGCTTTTAAAATTACGATCACAGAACAATAATTGCTATCTGTATTCCCGACGCTACTCTGTAATTCTCTATCTCAGATGTCACTTGATTAGGATAATGGACGTTCGTTAGTGAGAAAACGTGTGTATCACTTCAACGGATCGTTGAAAGTCGATAATATCATTTGCTGACCGCGAACAATTTTGACGAAGATATCTTGTGTCGCTCCGGGATGTGGTCGGCGATGTTACTGCTAACAATAAGGAACCTCTCCAGTAACGGCGAGATGAAGTCTGGACCCTCCAGTTGCGTGATCAGCTTTACAGGGAGATAAAAGTCCGCAGTTGACAAGTGGCAGATTGCGACAAGTCTATAGTCATTCAGTGAAATTGGGATTAAGACAACGTAACGAAATTTGCGTTTGAAATCGTAGCAAACCATTGAACGAGTTGTCTTTTGACCCAGAGGTTTATCGAGGAGCAGAGACCAAGGAGGAGATCATCAAAAAGTAGAATCCGACACTGTTCTATCATTACAACAAAATGCGCTTCTAATGTCACTGGTGGCAATATACCTTTCTCTCATACTTCTGTGGATAATTTCGATTCCGTACATCGGCTAAAAAAAAGTTATATTACTTTTCAGCGTGACTTGCACAATCATGTCCCACTAGACCAGACCTAAGTGTTAACCATCTTTCCGGCTGGGATGGTCATGCATACTAATTTCCATTCTACCCTTCCCAGGCGTTAGATTGGCCCAGGTACGTACTCAGATGCGTTGGCCCGTGAGTATCGGCTTTAACGTCCTCGTCAATGCCCCTCCCTCGCTAAATCAAGGAAAAATGAAATTTAGCTTCAAACAGTCATATACGTTCCATACTGTACATTTTTGTAGTTAATTGTGTGCAGAAATATTAATTAATGTATTTCGAACAGATGTGTTATTTACGAGCTGAGCACAACTATGTTATGTCAGAACCTATTATGTAGTATGAACAGCAGCTTTATTCCCATTCTTCGACACTGTCAAAAATCAAATTTTTGGGATTTCTGGAGTTGTGAAAACGCATGTAAAACATCTGTATGGAGCAATATTCCTAGTTAGACAGGAGTAAGTCTACTCCTACGTTCCACACCCATGCACTCTTGTCAGCCGCACCGGTTGCGGCATTCTCACGGCGGCAGGCGGAGATGCAGTAAACTGGCAAGCTAATAAGAAAACGGGGTGACGGCCGTTTCCGCATCCTCCGCCTGTTTGCGAGGCGTGTCTTATCTCTAGCGCGAGCACGCGGGCCCTGAAGTATTGCAACTACCAGCGCTAGATGCCGCGTTGCACAAGAAGACAGAGCAGCACTAAGGAAGCTCGCTTACAGAGAAATTGTCTCTAGGACGCAATGCAGACAACGCTAGCTCCCGTATAAAATTTAACTCTGCTGCTACAACGGTCTCAAGTAAAATGTGAATGTGCCATTTTATTAACTGTTAAAGAATACTACGATGAATTAAAACAATGTGATGAAGGTGGCTGCAGAGGAATGAGCGAGATTTCTAGCACCACTCTCGTATTCCAGTAGTCTGACACTTAGAAGGAATTTATCTAACGAAGGAAAATACCAAAATCCAACATTCTGACGAGAATTTATTACCGAAATACGATGTGGAAGATTCTTTGTGCTCTTCATCCTACCTGTGCTGTCCAAAGTACGGACAGTGGGATATTTCGAGACGATTATCCATATCTGTTTGCCTCTGGATATACGCCTCGTAGACGTCAAGGCCACCAGAGGTGGGAAGGGACTGGGAGGCAAAGAACGGGAATTCTGCCCTTTTGAAGGAGCCTTCCCGGTATTCACCTGGAGTGATTCGGGGAAACCATGGAAAACTCAAATCTGGATGGCCGGAAGGGATTCGTACCCGCATGCTTCAGAATACGCGGCCAGAGCATTACCGTTCACCTGCCACACTCCCATTCTTTAGGTATGGCAGAAACTATGATTGATGATATCGTATTTACTGAGATTTTTTTCCAAATGTTTTCAATTCAGTACATTCATTCTCAACAAGCCAAAATAAGGGTGTTTCTAGATCCCGGATTACTATTTGTAAAAACAATATATCAGCAAGAGTTGTACAGCTCTTAGATATTCTTAACACGTGTATGCGATAATCCGGAGACAAAGCATGTATGACGTTAATTTCAAACTAAAATAAATGGGACAAAAGGAATAAGTTTACAGTTATCCTTATCGATGCTGACCCTCTTGTCAGCAGATTCATTGGCTATTTTTGAGGTTAACGTGTCTGAAAGTATGGTAGGAGTACAATAGAGTCGTATACGGAATGTCAATAAGACAACACAGACTGAAGCAGCTGCATTGTTCCCGCACATTGCTGTTCCGAGTTTCTAATTTCTTTGATCGTTCAACGGTTCTAAGATTTTGTTATGTATGCCATCTGCAGTACTATAATTCTGAATGTTCGTAAGTTGTTATGGAACAAAGTAAATGTATCCACCTCTCCAAGGGACTCGTAAGCAAGCGAGCAATTGTATATCATCTTATTTGCAAAATATGTGGCACGTTGTGTGTCATCCACTTTATTAGCCTAAAAAAGTGTGGTATGCCAGTACCTTCCGTCAACATATTTTACTAGCCGCACTTAAGTCAAGTTCATCAAATGTGTTAGCTGAATGGAAATAATGTTGTTTCAAACTAGACTAGGTTAGTAGTAGTTTTTCAATACTTCTTGATCCGCAGGAATAGACGTCTGCATTATTATCAACTTGTTTCTGGCAGACAGCAGGTAAAAATATGATTTTTTAAAATAGAAAAAAAATTCGCAGATGGTTCTGTACTAGAATGCATGAAGGTTGCTGGCTTCTGTGAATATACTTTTTCGAAATTTATTAGTAATCGATTGTTAATTATTTCGCATGTACTATTCAGTAAACCGATCACACAGAACTAAGATATTTATGAAAATGCCCATCGCATTCGGACTCTAAATTTGACGTTGCTAATTCGCATGCCATTACGTGTAGTTATTGCCACTGAATAATGGACGACTGCGATACGTCGGTTTTAGGTAACAGATACCTTCATATAAATTTTGCATTTGCTTAATGATCTACTCATAATTTCATGGTGGATAGATTATGGTTGTTAGCTAGAGCCGTAATTGTGGCAGTCAGTGGTATTATTAATTTACTGAGAGTATCTTTCAGCAGTTCAGCTTTCACCAGTTGTTATTGCAGACATCAAGGTAGGAAGTTTTAATGTCGGTCGTGGAAGGGATTCTTTCATACGAAATGTGAGTGAAACCTATTTATTCAACATTAAATTAATCTCAAAATAGTTTATTTTTTATTCCTTTTTAGCTGTCAAGAAGCTGGAATATGTAACATATATTCCCAAGTATTCCTACTGTTTGGGTTTTTTTTAAGAAAACGGTGGTTATCTGAAAAAACGGAACTGATTATCTACCAAGACGGATTCGATACCAGTTAACATTTTGGATTTTACTTTTATTGAGAAATGACAATGCCTTGGCATTCATATTGGGCGATGGTCGAATAGTTTTCCGTTCTTGAGACATGAATAACAAGCTGATCCCAATCTGCCTTAAATAGACACTAGCGAACTAGAGTTTCAGTACACCTTTTCTTTTCTAGATGGGTAGCTCAACACGGAATGAACATAAATGCCGAAAAGCGTCATGTTATTAACTACAAAGATAGAAAAATAAAAGTTTTTTATGATTGTTGAAGACAACATGTGTAATATTTTGACATAATGTTTGCGCAAATGAATTTAATTTACCGGAACAAGAAATAACAATCAAACCATGTGCACCGATGTTTGTAGTATGCAAATCGCCCTGCCGCGTGGACCAATTGCCACAAGAATCTGTGTTTTAAGTGCGTAACTAATTTCTGGTACAAAATCTGAGAGCGATTGGTTTCTATACAAAGTGGTTTTGTTCTAAATTTCCCTCCACCTTTCTTATCCAGAGGAGATGGCTTTAGCCGATGACAGAACGAATTAACATCGTTTACGTACAGGAGAGAAACATTACGTTATATGAAATAAAAGTCCATTCTTACTTGCTAAAATATGTCAAACCACTATGGCAGTTAGTGATTTAGGTTAATTTGTAGACATAATTCCTACTTCGAACAAAAACGTCTGCCGGTGGTCTGGATAGCGACTACTCAATGGAACTAAGGTTTCCATTCCCGCTTCCAACTAAATTAATAAGAGGGATCTTGAGGAAATCGTTTAAACTGTTCGTTACACAGAGTGTATGATATCAGGGTAGTATTTAAAATATTCAGGTTTCAGCTAATTATCATGCCCTCTGCTTCCATTTTTTCGTATTTTGAAAAATGAAAAAAGTATTATCTGATCAACGTTTCATGTTTGCTGTTGTAATGGAGCATTTTAGGTAAAAGGCAGAGTTAAAATAAACTTCACGTCTTGCGGTTTTTCGTTTACAGGCTATGGTCAGGCCGCTAAATAGAGCAATGTTCTACGAGACTGCATCATACGATCTCGCAAGAAGAAAATTTGTATTACCCTATCAAAACTCGGAGTAATACTGCAAAACACATTTGCTTCTCATTCTCTTTTGCTATGTGGCAGTTCAAACGAACATTGCCGTTGTAATTGCGCCGAGCAATAACCATTGAGACGGGACAAGACTTTTGGCTTCCGGCACGGGGTCTGCCCACTAACCACTTGTGCACCCTTTGTTTCGTCCGCGTCGCATCTTCGAGCCCTTCCGCAGCCCGACCCCAATTTATTTAGCCCACTATTACAGTTATGCAAATGAAGCTTATCTTTAACGTTACGGACACAGTACTTGGCCAAGTACGGAGCAGCACAGTCGGATTACAGAGTTCGCCGGTCCGCGCGCTGGTGTCGGTTGTCCCGATCCAGGACGCTAATCCGGGGGCAATTATTTTCATAAAAGTAAATGAAGCGGCTGGGAGAGGACGTGGTGTCTCTCCAGGGTTCAGATTTACGCGGCTCGGCCCACATTCCTGCCACCCCGGCGCGCTCGCTATCTGGAACGCGCGTCCCGCCAGTATTACGAGACAGCGGCCACTCCGTACTGTATTGCGCCGTCCTGCGCAGTAGTGGACTGCGAGTGGGCGCCGCAGATAACAGCAGCGCTGCCGCAGTCACTCGACTTCGTCAAACCACGCTGCCGTGTTTACCTGCTATCTGTTGTGGTGCTCCAGTCAAACTGGGTTTACCCACTTCGCCATACAGCCACGTTTGGTTACAGAATGTTTTTTTTAAAAAAAATTTGTTACAATAATTCTGAATTTAATTAAAATTATGGAAAAATCAAAAGTATTGAAATTGTTCTACGATATGCCCACGACGATGTAAAAGGGATGGGATACCTTCCATCTGAAAATAGTTATACTTTAAAGGTAAGTATCCCCTATATTTTTGGGAAAAAATGATGGGTTGTAAAATAAAATTATCCGTAAGTACATGGAAAAATACAAGAGTCATGCTTCCTTTGCAATAGATCAAGCAGACCAGATTTATTCATCCAAGATTCTACACTATATAAATGCTTTAAAAATGATTACAAGAAAAATAAACAAAACAGAACTATTATTAAATGGGTGACACTGAAAATATATGTTCGTTTACAGGAAACGTCACGACTTGGCATTATGTTTGAAACAGCAAGAAAGTAAAGTTTAGTGAAATATTTATTCCGTGCTAGCTCGATAATTGTTAAATCATTAGAGCAATGATATTGTCTCGTCGGGTCGCTTAAGGGCTTGGTGATTCCAATGCAATATTGTAAGCAAAATTACCACACTGCCAGTCCATGAAGTCTCCACGTGTCCCGACGCCTAGCCACCTCCAATTCCACAAAACACGATGATTGAAAAAATAAAATAGAAACATTGAGTAAGTTGCTACTTCCTGTCGTGAACACTGCCCGTCTCAAAGGACCCTCCGTATATTTCTCACGTAGACGGCAGCCAACACCGTCGAACCGAAGCGTGATGATACAAAATGGCGAACTCCATAAGCAAAGTGAATATGATCAGTCGAGCAACCAGCGGGGGCGCGAAAATACTTCACCAATACAGTTGCACCATTCATGCCTGCCTCGCTGGGACACTCGGGATATGCAAAGAGAAAACAGGCGCGCAACTTGAAAATCATTTCAAGAAAACACACCATTGGCTGATTTAAGTCCATTCACACGTGGCATTCTTTTCGTAATGTTATTTGGGTTTGTATTCCAAAGGCTTAGTGGCCATTGTGTGATGATATTTCACAATCCAGCACACGTGAAATTAACAGCTTCCTTGAATTTCACAATTTGACAATATTTAATTAAATCGTCCCTTTATAGAAATTGATCTTATTATTCCTGTCCAATATTTGCGTAAATTAATAAAGGCTTATTAAAAATTAATGGAATGAAGGTTTTATCATGACACTCTCCAACCTAAACTAGTATCATATCTGAAAGGTGTTTTTTTTTGTGACGGGGCATCTTTCTCCCTTCGAACTTAACCAAAATCGATAAATAAGGTAACATTTTAAAGATCAAGTTCTCCAATTTGGTAACATCACTAATTAAGAAAGGAAATTTTTTAAATTCAACCCGTAAACGGAAAAATTATGAACGATCAAGGTCACGGGTGTACGATAGTTCAGATTTAAGCTGCTAGGCTTCGCTGGGTCGTTATGGAGATATTGATGAACTATGTGTGTTTTCAGGAGCATAAAGCTTTTTGTTTCTGTTAGGGAAATATTTCATCATTTCTAATTGTTTCGTAAAAGAGTTTGTGTCATATGTATATTTAACGTGTCCAAAAGTGTTTTCTAATTGTTCGGTAAGACGTTGGAAGTGTTTTGCTACGCACCTATTTCAGTTAAAAAATAAACAATTGCTACAAACACGACCAGGTTCTTCTTACACTCTACTACAAACTACCAACCTCACTATTCACCGTATAATATCAGCGAAATGTTGGCACGGGCAGCTGGTTTATTTAAATTGTACCACCATAGAGGAATTCATTGCCACTTTGAGTTTTCAGTACAGGCAATGGTATGGTACCCTAAATGATGGATTTCGTATATCTGGGACCAGCAGTGTCATCCGAACTGTTGTGTTAATGGTGTGAATAGAGAGTATGAAACCGTTTGGAACCTCGTTGTAAAATATTGCAGTTAATTACTTAGTCCTGTTGTGGAAGCGATCTTAAAGCACTCGGAGCTCAGTATTATTACATTGATTTGCGAAGATTAATATGTAATTCATCAGGTTACCAAGTAACTTTCACTAAACTATGTATTAAACTTCTTATACTTTTCAATGACAGGTTGTTTCTTGAATGATAACACACTCGATTAATTTTTTCTGTACTTTTAATACGTCGAAACACTAAACAAACATGAAAAAGACATCAGACTTCTTCCAAAGAATTAAGCACATTAATAAAGAAATCATGTCATATTCTTGCTAGCATCGTTCCTAGTGAGGTTGTCCCCTCGTGATAAGAAGCAGTACAGACTTTTCAAGAGAAAATTTCAAGCACCGACCGATGCTACTGGAGCGCTGACAATTGCTCCAACAAAGTAACTAGTTAAAAAACAATTAAAACTTAAAAAAAAAATTAAATTAAATCACAATGGAGCGCAAGCTCCGGAGGCAATTTCCCGAAACACCCATCTTCCCCCTTTTCTGCATCCACCTACATGTTCCCTTTACAAATTTTAATTTTAAATTCTTTCAACGTTTTTGGCAAATTATTCATCAATTTTATTGGTAACTTATTTCAATCCCTAACACTCTTACCTAAAAAAGAGAATCTTCCTACACTCTTGTACCTGAAATCGAGTGCTAGCTTGTGGTCATGGTCATCTTTTCCCTTCCATGCATTAAATTCAATTCTTACACCAATATCTTTACATGCCTCATCACCAATATACGCCTTGTACACTCCCATGACCCTCTTCAACCTCCTTCTGTCTTCCAATGAGTCCCATTCCAGCTCTTTTATCATATCTATTACTGATTGAGTTCTGCTATAATTTCCTGAAACAAATCTAGCAACCCTTCTTTGGACCCTCTCCAACTCCTGTATTTGATACTAAAAATGTGGGTCCCATACTACACTACCATATTCAATGGCCTGACCAAATTTTTGTAACCCAATTCATTTACGTCTCGCGTACATCCTCTCATCACTCTCTCCAATAAATGCAGAATTTTGAAACCTTTTCCTACGACCTGTCGAATGTGATCTGCCCAGTTAAGCTTGTTATAAAATGTAATGCCAAGATATTTACATTTCAAGTCTTCAATAAGCAATTCTTTCCCCACCTTATTATCATAATAAACCTTTAGTTTTTATTTGTGTATCTAATAAGCTGACTCTTCTTTGCATTTATCTTCATCCCATGTTTACTAACGCAACTAGATATCCTGTCCAGATCACCCTGCAACTGTTTACAATCCTCAACCGTTTTGATCCTTTTATATATTATGTCATCTGCAAACAATCTAATTTCTGATAGTAAACAATCAACACAATTATTCATTAGAATAATTAATAGCAATGGTCCCTATACGCTACCCTGTGGTTATACGGAATTACTTGGAATCATAAGACATTTTTTAAAATCAAAACAGAAAATATTTACAAGCATTTGAACATGAAACAGAACAAATTAAACAATTCTAAATATTCATAATCTCATTTAAAAATATTTTAGCTTACAAAACATTCTTCATTACAGTCTGTTAACGAACATTTCCGACACGTTACTACTTTTAATAAAATTACGATTTACATCCATCAAAAAACTATAAATTCACAGGGAAAGATATACAAATTTATAATTAATCACTGAGTATCTCTATCTGACACAGATGTTATTAATTTATGTAATTGTAATTAGTAGATTACTGGGTCCTAGGATTGTTACAAGGGCTGTTCAGGCTGTAAGAGAACAATGCCCTTAACTGTACTGGAACTATACGAGTTTGTCACTTTTAGCATAGGAAACATCATTTGTGTTTACAGAAAAAATTGATATGTTATTTAATAAGTTCGTGTAGGAGAGCGCGTAATGTTTGATCACCCGAGACAGCTGCCAGGGGGTCCCTCAACAGGAAGAGAGGTTAAATCAGTGGGCCCGATCCGACTTCGAGAACATTCTGAAACATTTGGGCAGATGATATAAGTATGGGAGCCAATAGCGCGGGGGCGAGAGCAAACCAGACTTTTACGAAAGCAAAAGTAGGGCGGTTACGCAGACTCAGAGGAGGCAGGCAGTAACAAGGGATGCCTTGGTCACTGTGAAGGCAAAATGGTTGGAGAACAGTCGCAGCATACATCTACTGGCTACATCTACTGTTGAAGTAGAAAAAAATGTATATAGCCAAGTCTATAGACATTTCTGTAGGGAGGTATTATTTCCGCCGAAATCAGTGGGATAGTTTTATATTTTGCCTGAGTTGCTCTGTACAATGATATTAGTCACATCTATTTTATCTCGTCGCGACAGATGGACTCGCACCATTGTTGAAACTCTGTATCATGGTTGACCACTAAGATGGCACAACTTATTCAAAAGTGCGCCTGCTTACCTCGCTGCTTACAGTCGGCTGAGGTTGCAGCAATTCCAGTCGGCATCTCTTAGCTTTTGGCTAGGGAATGAGACACTTAAGCATTAACATAACTACGGTTACGTAACTCTTTTCGAATGAGTGCAAAGAGATGTTGTTTAGTTGGATGTATTGTAGAAATTTGAGGGAAGAACGTATAGTACGAGGTCGATACACTTCCAAGCTATAGAAAAATGATACAAATATCATAAGTACACCGATAGTGGAAACATAGCAGATCATTCGATCTATGATAGTTATAGCTGCATTTCGAAGGGTGGAATAGTGATAGTTACCACAAATACGAGTATACGACAGTACTTAGTAACATATTTCCTTTGTTGATACTGCTTAACCAGTTCATACGTTTTGTAGGCGTGGCTGTATTGCCTCTTCAACCGTATGTAAGCAAATTTTAAAATGTATGGAAACAAGAAGAAGGAAAACGACGAGTAAGAGTAGCAAACGTATTTAAATATCAGGTTTTTAAACTTACTGGATATAATTTTTCTGTTGAAAAAATATGGGACCCATATTTTTGGCATCAAATGCAGGAGTTGGGTGCAAAGAAGGGCAAAAAGTGATTGCGTAGGCAAAACGATTTGTTTGTGGAAATTACTGCAGTACGTAATCGGTAACTGATATGATAAAGCAGCTGAATTGTGAGTAATACGAACGTAGGAATCGAGTGGAGCGACTGTTTAAGGCGATTTTTTTTCGTAAGGTTTGAGTGAATATTGGTAAAAGAATTGGAAATAATACATGGTAGGGGAGAGATAGCGGTGGCCACACGCTGACGCTTTATATCCGGCATAAGATAGTTGAAACATCTTTCTTTTAGTGGATGAGGGAGTTAAGGGCTGGATTAATTTCCTAGTGATATGTTTAACAATTTACCAGAAACATTGAAAGAATTAAAAATTAAAATTTGTCAAGGCCAAAAGTGTGTGAGTGGTGAAAATGCACTCTAAGAATTTAATACTTAAAAAAGTCTTGAAATGGGAAATTAGACTCGTAAGGTCATTGACATATGGACATATTATCTATCGCAGTTAAATTAAATTAGGTGTCCCGTGCAAAAATTTCGCTAATGACATAGGATGAATAGTGAGGTTGGTTGTTTGTATTAGTAGCAACTATTTATTTGTCAGATGATACAGGTAAGTAGCAAAATACTTAAAACGTCTTACTAAACAATTAGTAATGTGAAATGTTTCTCTAATAGAAATGTCCGAAATGCTCCTGACACTAGAAAATACACAGTTTATCAATATCTCTGTGATGTGGTGCTGCTATCTAATGGTAATGCAATCACTCCTTATCGACGCCAGCGAAGAATAGTAGCTTGACTCTTAACTGTCACATACCCGTGACTTTGATTGTTCATAATTTCGCCACTTAAATTCCTTTCTTAATTAATGGTGTTATCAAAGCGGAAAACTTATCCTTTAAATATGATACTTTACTTATAGATTCTGGTTAATTGTGAAAGGAAAAAAGATTGCTCATTACAATTTTTTTTCAATTTAGATTCAATTTCTCATGACATAAAAAAAATATCTGTGTTTGTCTGACGGACATACTTAAGATTTTTTGCAGTTAGATGTAAATTCTTTGGATCTGTATAAACGAGTCTGATTATATTTACTTGTTTGTGAGAGTCTCGTGTGCCTGTTTTCCATTCGCGCAGCGCTCTTGTTAGCGGTAGGGGAGAAACCTCAACAAGTGTCGATGGGCGGTCGTTGCTCCGCCGTTAGTCCTCCACGCGAGTCAACAAATTGCTTAGCGCGCAGACGCGCTCCACACCCTCACCCCTCCCCGGGTCAGCGATATAAGATGATATCTCTGCTTAATTAACTGGGAGCGCGTTTGTGCAGGCAGCCTAAGACTCTAATTAGTGGTATTAGAGGAGCGCTGTTAGTGGTGGTTAGGTCGATGCGGGCCGTGCGGAACACTATGGGCTGGCTGCCTCCCGCCTCCCCCACCCTCCCACTGCTCATAGCCTCCACGTCATAACTGCATCATTCAGATTGTTGCAGTGCGTGGGATATCCAGCATTCATAATTTAGAGGGTTCATCAGGGGGCACTTGAAGCTTTCTTGACTGGCTTTAACATTAGGATTTTGTATCCCTGCCCACTTGATTCGATTACGAAACCACGGTATAGAGAGACTTTGTGTCTTATAAGAGATTTATTATTTAGTTTTAAGAGGCACCTGAATAGGATCGGTGTGGTAAATGAGCCATACTGTGAGAGTGGCCTGGAGGAAGATGCCAATCACATATTCTTTGGGCGCCCACTTAAAAAATATGTATCTGACAACCTCGTTAAGAACTTGGTGCAGATGGGTCAGCATCTTCCTACAAATGTTGCAACCCGTTACAAACAAATATAAAATCTTCTCCCTCAAGTACCTTGCGACGAATCAAACTGGAACTGTAAAACTTTAAAAGTCGTATGAACCATTGTAACAATTTTATCCTATTATCCGAGTATATATAATGTATTATTCAAACTTTATACCTTAAGGTACATAATGTATTCTATTAAACTGTTATCTTAATGTGCACATTATTTGACATGCCATTTTAATGTATATAATGTATTAGGTAAAGCTACTAATTTAATGTACACAATGTTTTAAGTAAAATTATTATTCCTTGTTATGTTAAGTTAGTTTGTAAACTTCCTATTCCAAGTAGATAATGAATTAAGTAAGTTTATTATATCATGTATATAAGGGACCACGTAATCTTAGGAATGGCTAGACAGCCTGTATGGCTGAAGAGCGGAAAATAAAACAAAATAGAATAAACATACACATTGTATTGTGACGTTCATACCACACTCCATAAATATATAGTCTTCGACTTACTATATTTAGAATATTTATTCAGTGCAAATTATTTTGCTATCCAAGTTCTAGGTTAACTTATTCGTACTAAACCCGGGATTTGTAAATAAATTTTAGGTAATACAAGGTTACTTATTTAAAGGAGAAAATAATGGAAATATGCTGATGTTCAGTATAAAATCTGAACGTCTGCGTGGCCAAAAAAAAAAAAAAAAAAAAAAAAAAAAAAACCGTTGGCTGGTGACAAGGAGTTACCGTGAGCACAGTAGGGGTGCCGGATGCGACACGCAGGTGCCGTTAGCTCAAGGCCAGGGAGAGTGCTCTGGACATCACGTGATTTTGGCGTACGCTATCCCACCAATGTTGTATAGCGTCCGGGGTTACAAAAATTAATCAACACTTTTTTTCCCATGTGAAATAGTCGCTGGACTGCGAGAGGTGGAGCCATCGTCTTCTTGGTGGCTAAATGAAGCTACATCGAGACACTTCTTGGCCGGGAGTGGCCTGATACAGTCATTGAAGACACTCGGACGAGACAAGCGACGCGGCACTGGGCGCAGCTTTGAGATCGATATCTCACAGTGACACGTTGTGTTGCGATCATCGCGGAGCTGTCTGCATATGGTAATGTGCTCTTACGCAGGGCCAATGTTCATCGGTTTAACGAGGCTTTAGTGACCCATAAACGCAACATTAGACTATAATTTCAGCTCTAATTGTGTAGGATCCTCTGAGCTAGCTGGCAAACTTTACCGCCGAACATTAAATTCTGAAATCTCCTTGTCTCAACACGATTCAGATAATGTTAATTTTGTTTTTATTGGTGCCCTGGGTATAATTATATATATATGTGCATAGCATCTAACTGTTGGCCTGTGTCGCCAGGATGTTTCATTGATCACTATGACGACTGAAATACTTAGAGTTCAATTATTGTTTGTTCTATTTCGGCAAATTGTGAGGTCTGGGTATTGCTTGTTTGTAATGTTACCTTATCTTGTGTTAGAAGTAACGTTAAATGTACCCAGCAATGTAAATGCCAGAAGACCGAATAAAACTTAATCTTTGTTTACCTCTAATCCTACAGCAATCAAGATTCCTGCTATCCAAAGTATCAAAACTCATAATCATCTTAATATCAAATAATTACCACAAAGCCCCCACCACAACATAAACATACGCACACATACACACACTTATTACTGCCCGCCCGGTTGGCTCAGTGGGTTGCGACACAGTGATGATGCACGACAGTGACTCGAGGTTTGTTGGTTCGAGTCCTCAGGGTGGAAGAAATTCTCATCATTAGAACTTGGACAGCAATGGTGGTGTATAATTCATAGTCACCAGATTGTGCACCTAAGTCCTGAGTTAAATCCCAAACATCTCCGCACTGCGAATAGAGTAAGGGCATACGACACTTTCGATGAAAATTCATTAGTGGGATGGGGACGTTAAGCCTGCGGACCTTCGTATCTTTCGGAAGTGTCAGACATAGGGTTTCACTCTCTCCCTTCTTTAATCTCTCAGCCACTACACTCTGCACTGAACATACACACTATCACAGTATTTTACTTATGGTTTTATACCTCGACGACATCGATTTCATTAGAGGCGGGATGGGATTGGGGACAAGGAATGGGAAGGAATTCGACAGTGGCCTTTTGAAGGAAACGTCCCGGCATTCGCCTGGAGAGATTCGTGGAAGATATGGAAAACCGAAATCTGGATGTCCTGACGGGGATTCTAACCCGCGTCCTCCCGGATACGAGGCCATAGCGTTACCGCTCACCCACCACGCTCGGTACTATCACAGTCATTCACACGTACGTACAACACTTACCAACGAACACTGTCACGCTGGGAGGGGCAATGGGAAAACACCTCAGTTCATCTGCCCAGACGTTTCTAACGAGCGATAAACATTCCCCATGATCATCGCTTATAACCGGAAGCGTTAATCGAAAAAGAAGAGTTTTTATAACTGACATATTCCGTTAAATTTCTTTTGGAACGAGTCGATGTTATATTAGACTTTGCTATTGGAATAAATGTGATAATTTCATAACAATGGTTAAACCATTGTAAATGATTATTGTTATGGTTTAATGTACAGTAGAACTCCAATTATACGAATCAATTGGGACCGGACCCCATTCGGATAATCAAAAATTCGGATAGTCGGATTTTTTTTCCGAAAAAGGGTCTATTTTAATTAATTATTGTATGTATGTTGAAAATGTCTTCTATTCCAAGAGATTTTTGGTGCTTTTTCACTTCAGGGATGAAACTTACGCCGTACCACTCGGTAAACAAAGCTGCAGTCATCTGAACTTTGGGTTAGTTTTTATAAAAGAGGGGAAGCCTTTTCGCAATAGTTTCCGTAAAGTTAAAAAAGCGATTCGGATAATCGGCTATTCGGATAATCGGAGTTCGGATAGTTGGAGTTCAACTGTAAACTGGTGATAGATAACCTCTTATCCGAAGTTGCTAAACCGCTTGGCGCTTGACTCAATTTAACTGGTCGAAAACTTTTTCGCTATTCGATAGTGTAGTAACAAGAAAGGGGTGATGAAAATACGTAGGTCCTAATTACCAGGTATTATAGCTAAGACTGTTAACTTGAAAATCTCTATGCAGTACATTTTCAGGAGCACATTGTCCGCTCCTGATTGGTCATCGGAGGAGAAACCTATAATTTGCTGTCTGTTTGAGTAATCCGAATGATGTAGTCCTTCAAACGCAGGCAGTGGGTTTCACTGCCTTTACAATTCTAAATAACACAAAGAACACAGTATAAGTGGCATTCATTCAGCATAGCCATTTATAAACGACAGTATCATGTATGAACTAAAGAATGAAAAAGCTTTTTTCAGAATCAAAATTTATTTTTCTTTTAAAAATTTTTATTTGAAATTGCGGGCATAGATCCAGTCACAGTTGGAATTTCTCTTAAGTTTATTTATCACTGGTAGAGTACACGGCGTTTCTCGGTATGATCTAGGTTAATTTTTCCATACAGTAAATATTAAAGTTTATAACAGAGGTCAGTTATCGGCACTTTGTGAATCAATTGATTTTCTATACGTGTCTAAACGGCTACTCATTGGTGTAGCAGAAAAGAGATGGGATTGGGGTTAATTTATTCCTGCAGTATTTTAGACATCCTATGAGAAACACGTGTACCAAGTTTCATCAAAATAACCACAGCGATTCGTGTAACAACAGAAACAATGATTTTTTCAGGAAATGTGACTAAGACAGAATCACTCAACAATAAATCATAAAAAATACCTGAAATGCAAGCACTAAAGGTTTTAAATAGTTCATTTTCATGTTTAAACCCATCAGACATACATTACTTACTATTAACAGCGAACTTAATTTCACTTCCAAACATAAGATATGTAGCTGTGCGGCCTGAGATAGTAGCTTCAAGAAGCAAAGAAGATATGGAAATGTTTTTTTCATTATATTGTTAAAATTAATTTACATATTTTCCACTTAACGCAGTTTTCTCTTCGCATTCCATATTGCCATCCATGGGGTTTAAAGACTAAAAACCAAAATTTAAGGAAGGTAATGTTACATGCTATAATATAGCTATTGTTTTTTTGTGAGTATTTCATCTTTGGTGTTTCGCGCAATACATTTAGTTTTTCACTTAATGCTCAGGCATTATATGACGCTGAAGCATAACATATGCCAAACAATTCTGTTGAGATTCTAATCTTTAAAACGGGGAAAATCCCATCGAAATCTGCGCTGTAGTTTCTGATTTTTTCTGGAACCATGTGCCCGGTTTTTGTTTCATAGATATAGATTAAAGCACTAATGTTATTGACTCCCTCAATTTGGACAATACACGACGAACAAAACAATTAAATCCACCCATGGCTAGATACGAAACGGTGACCCTATACACGTGAGGCCAAACTTGTAAGCCCATGTCACCTGAACCAGCAGCTTTATGGATTATTACGTCTTCTACAAAAGGTATGTTGCAATCATTCTTGTTGTGTACTATGAGAAAAGAAGGAATACAAATATACAAAAATTAATGAAAAAAATTAGTGAAGAAATCACCACATTATGTGCAATATCTTACTTGCCAGCTTATCTTTAAGACGTGGGCTTTAGAATAAAATATTTTACACTGGTTGTAGATACACTTTCTGCTAATTTTTAAAACTAACAAAAATTGCGGAATTATGGACATTTTATTTTTAGTATAGTGATATTTCGTCATGAAGATGATTAACGTGAACTTATTGTTGGAAAATCAATCATTCTGAATACGTATTTCTAAATTATTACTAGCAAAACTCAATAAAATTTCTGGTAATAATCCGTATAAATACCGTGGTAACTGACGAGAAGGCAATAATTAAGATATTTTTTTAAATGCAATTTTTTTCGGTGATTAGTCAAGAAAATTTAAAGTTAAAAACTTTAGAGCATTAGCATTAACCGTATTTTTGATTTGACAGGTTGAAATAAATGTAATCAGTGACTGATACTGATTCTTGTATGATATTTCCTCACATAAACCTTACTTCTTATAAGCGCAATCTCAAGCGTTAACAACAGCAGTTGAAAAAGTTCCTCCGTTAATTTTATCCCGTTATTCGTTGATTATATCTTATTTGCATTGGATAGTAACTTATGGATTAATTTTTATGGTTGATTCAACGTAATAAACCAAGACATCTAAATCACAAATGTTGATTAGAGGAATGATGTTTCTGGCACTCCATACACATCATATCATTCCTGTTCATCAATAATTTATTTATTTTACGCAATCAGTTACAAATGCAGTACATTAGAGCGGTTAAGCTTATTTCCGTAATGATTCTGTATATTTAGTAATGAAAGACACTGAAAGAGAGAAGGCGAAGAGCAAAATTAAATACAAAATTTAGAAAAATGAGATAATAGTACCGTATTTTCATCTCAAAGATACATGATTCTAAAGTCAGTACTGGAATACTGTCTCTGGAATATTTATCCCCAAATTTCAGATAGAATATTTCAAACTGTAGTTTGCTGCTAATTTTTGACACATTGAGGAAGTGGTAAGGAAACATTTGAAAGTCCTGCATCTATTAGAGAGGGTTATAAAGGGTGTGTACAGAAAAATAGATCCTTTGCCAGAAAATTTTGGTCAGCCTCTTGCTTATGTATTATGGAATAGCAGTTAGTATTATTGGCATGTAGAAATGTTATTTATAGTGTTGTTTGTCGGTGTTTTAATGGTGAATGTTCATATTGGTTTAAAAAATAAAAGAAGTTGGTAGAATTTAGACAGACGGAAGCACAATACAGTTTTTTTGTGATTTTCTTGGTTCCTGGCAGGCAGATATAAATAGCTTTTTGGAACTGAGAAGCACTCTTGCCGTTGTGCACTTGGCGTCGACATCCCGCTCGACTCGGTGAACGCTGCTTACAAAAGATGCCAAATGCTGATGAAACACTGGTCCTCTCAAAACCGAGAATGACACAGCGCTCCGGCTCGCACACTAATTAACAGACGGAATGCTTTCCCGCTGGTTGAAGATTTTTCGTCTCTCGTTTCTTTTCGCGTGGAAGAAGAAAGGGGAATTAAGAGCCGTCTACTTGCGATGAAGCCGCACAGACTGACGGGGTTTTCTGCTCATTGTTCGAGGGCGGACCGTCCGTTGTAAGTCACTCGACGAGGAAGAACCTCCTTCCAGCATTGTTTCGTTATTAATTACCAGCTTCTGGGGAGACGAAGGAGCGAAGCAAGAAAGCCGCGACTGCCGCCTTTGTTCGTGGGTTTGCGTATGACTCTGACAGGCCCTGACAAATGGTACACGCCTCTACTTGCTCCGCCTGACGACTTGCTGCCGAACCATCAAATTTGACTTAGAGCTGTGGGCACCAACTTGAGAATCGCTTCCTGCAGTGGGAATCGATACGGCTCGGTGCCTGCCTGCTTCCCGGAAACACGCAGGCAAATACAGTAGTGTCTGCTCCTTCATCCTATCACGGGTCCAGTTAGGTTATGCGTTTTAGATTGTTATCGTTAGGCATAAACTACAAAAAATACTAAGAAGTGTAGACTGCTTCTTATGTAAGCTATAACCTCTACCCCTTACAATGATGAGATGCTGTTCTTACTACTTACTAGCTTGGACTTGTCTTTATCTTCTTCTATTACCTCCTGTTTATTCCTTGGTGCCTTTGTTACAATTATCAGACTTCTGGCTACCAAAGATTTCCCATACTAGAGCCGTAACCACCCAAAAAATATCAACGGAGTAAACTGGTGAGGACTACAATAAAATTTAATTATAAGAATCAAGTTCAACATTCATTAACTCTTTAACTCATAGCATAACACTTTACCAATGTAAACTTCTAGGATTTACTATCTGATTCCTCTGAATACGATTAGTTCATTAATTGTAAACCTCCTGTCTATATAGAACAACACACATATGATTGTATCACTGCACAAATATATGAGAGAGCTTAAACACAAGGAGAGAGAGAGTATTACTTAGGTAATAGACAGCATGGTACGTTGCTCTTCATTGTGTAGCTTCGCCAAATTGCGATGGTTCTTCACACTCTGAGATGGGACTTCACACACTGAGAGCGATTACTCGTGCGTTAGGCCTTTCATTACGCACGTCTAACGGTATTCTTAAGGGCAAGCCAATGATCGGGTTTCACTTTAGTTCGGGCCTAGACAGAACTACCACCCCCGACAAACAAATCTGAGGCGGGTTAGCATAACACCTCTTGCTTATTGACCCCGCCACACAAAAACCAGAGAGGTAAACCTTCCTCTACCCTAACGAGGACAAGCTTTCAGTTCCTAAGGTTGGTTGGCCGCAACTGCGTCCAAGCGCCTACCTGTGTGACGTCACAGCGACCGGCCCACCAAAACCCATAATGGGTACCGAATCAGCTTCTCTTTAAAAAAATATCTTTACTTATATTTCACCTTGTTATACTACCTTACTCCTCTCTCTCCATATAACAAATTAAATCTTAATATCAAAGCTTACAGTCCTCTAGTAAGTTCCATTTCTCTTCGTTCATTTTTATGTTATCACTTTATTAATTAATATTAATTTCCATAGCACGGATCACCACCCTAATTTGTATTCCCGTGATGTTACTTTTTTTTTTTTGTAACTGCTTAACGTCTCCTATAACAACTAGGTCTTTAGAGACGGGAAAGGATGGGGGGCAAGGAATGGGAAGGAATTCGGCCATGGCCTTTTTAAGGAAGCATTCCGGCATTCACCTGGAGTGATTTGGGGAAACCATGGAAAACCCAAATCTGGATGCCCGGACGGGGATTCGAACCGCCGTCCTCCCGAATGCGAGGCCAGAACGCTAGCCGTTACACCACCACGCTCGGTCCGTGATGTTACAATGCCACACAAAGTGTAAGGTAATTCGTTACCTATGTTATGTAAAACTAAAGGCCTGAAAAGATGTTTTCCTTTCCCCCTCTGATATGCTTATATAACACAACTAATGAACAATTTCGTTTAGTCTACCAACCTTGAATTGTGAACGGTATTGATTCCGTATCTTACAGGAGACTGTAACTTTTGTTACATTAACACAAGAAGATCCAATCTTGATTTAAAATAAACAATTTGGGTCATGTTTCCATCGCGATAAGTGAATGCATTATTGAGCGTGTGTTAGTGCAGTTACAGTTCATACTGGAGGTGAATGATGAAACTAATTGTGATAATTTATGATACGTGAACTAGGAATCCTGATGCAGGCAGCTCATGATGCATTTCATCTGATTAGGTTTGTCTACGTAGTCTGATTTCGTAGCGGTAATATTAGTTCAGATTTTGGTCAGGTTGAAATGCAACCTGAACCAGAATGTTCTTGTTATAGCATAAGGCACCAGGAATTTAGTTATTATTAGTAATTTGTATCAGTACTTTTTTGAACTTGACGCTTCCACTACAATAATTTACCGTTAATAATTAATTTGTGAGATAATAATGCACTGTGACTTAGTTATATGATTGACCAACGACACGTCTGTATTAGTCTTCTGTAGACCCACCTGTCAATGACGCAACTTTTATCGCCGACACTGTTCACTGGGATGAATGTTGTGGCCGAGGAACCGTCCATTTTACACTGCTGTTAAGTTATACAACTATTATTCAAATAGTAACTTCAGATCAACAGAGTGGCTCTACTCTGTTTATTTCTCGTGTGTAGGACATAACATTACAAGTTGAAACACAACAAATAAAATTTTAATTAATCAAGCTTATGCACTATAGTACACAATTAAATGATTTGTGACCAGAATTCTGCAATCCTGATGGCCTTCTCATTTGCCCTAAACAGTTTGTCGATAGTGCAGGTTTCAGGTGGATTCCTGCATACCAGAAGATGTTGTGGGTCCTGCAGCTCACCACATTCACATAGTTCGTTTTCAGTAGTGTAATCCCATTTTTGACGTTAGATCTGCATCGGGACACAGCAGTTCTTAATCTATTTAGTGATCTACTGCACAAGGCATACGTCTCACTGAGGAGCCAAAATGCACCATGTATTATCGTTAAATACGGAAGAAATCAGTCTACTCACGGCAAAAACAAAGTATATGCAATTTAAGCCACCGCCTGTTAGAACTTACATTGTTCTAATCGGGCGCAGCAGCCATTCAGTGTTGTCGTTACACTTGAAAGAAGATTTAACGCTGGAAGTACTTGTTCTGTATTTACTTTTGTCCGTTCGAATAAGCAGGAAATAAATTCACCTTTATTTACATATGCAGTCTAGAATACCCTCCATATTTACTTCGTATTATTTAAAAGAAGAATGTCTCTCCTAATGAAGAGTGATAGAAAGTAGAAGAGAGGTTACTTCCAGCTTCTTGAAGCACAACGCATAAATTTCGCATGATGAGTCATCAAACTTGAAGGCTAGCAGAAGAGGGCAAAGTGGTTCCCCGCCATTTTCTTGCGACTTGTTGCCCCCCGTGCTGCTCTTATCAGGCCAGGAGTGATGTACAGCCGCTCATAACGCGTTAGCATATCCTCGACTTGGCCCTATCTTCCCGCCCACAGAAGGCAGCGGGACTCTTGTTGGCCTGATTTATGACTCCCACGCAGCCGGATCGCTGCCGTTTTGCCTGAGGTTTGCCACAGTTTAAGGATTCACCTTTCTTTCATTGCAGTTCTCCATTTCGTAATTGCTTTCAAACCTTGAGATTGTTCAACTCCTGTATATCATATATAATCATATATATTTTTTTCTAAAAAGTGTTTTTTTTGGTAACGAGCCATTTATCTCCCTTGATACCTAACCTAAATCGGTAAATGCGGGATAATTTTAAAGATTAAGGTCTCAGCTTTGGTAAGATCATATTTTAAGAAAGAAATTTTTCAGAAGTATCAACTATCAAGGTCAAGCGTATGAGACTCTTCAGAGCTAAGCCGCTAGGCTTCACAGGCGTCGGTAACTATTGACCGCATTACCGCTAGATAGCAACATCACATATCACAGAGATATGGATGTACTGTGTTTTTTTTTCAGCTTAGTTGTACAGTTGATGTTGTGAGTTTTTGGGGCGGGGGGGGGGATGACTACTGTTATTAGAATATTAAGATTAATATCAGTTCTATTAATCTGGATAGCAAGAATCTCGAAAGTTGTGGAATTACAGGTGAATAAATATTGAGTTTTATTAGGTCTTATGGCATCTACATTTGCTGGGTAAATTTAATGTTATTTCTAACACAAGGCAATATAATTACAAGCAAGCAATACCCAGACCTTACAATTAGCCGGATTAGTGCAAACAGTAATTGGATTCTTAGTATCTCAATAGTTTGAAAAGTGAATATGGAACATCGTGGCGTCACAGACCTACAACTAGATGTTATACATATTATCTTAAAATTTCCAGGGGCGCCAATTAAAACAAAATGAACATGATCTGAGTCGTGTTACAATAAACAAGAAGCTTTCAGAGTTCAATGTTTGGTGGAATGAAATGCCAGCTAGCTCAGGGGCACTTGCACAATTAAAGCTGAGATACTATTCCCACGTAGCGTTTACGGGTCTTCACTTTTTACAACGGAGAAGAGCTGAAAATGTAAGAAAACATTACAAAAAAGGATTAAATTAACATTTTAAGAGATTGTCATTGATTTTTCAACGTTGCGGCATTTTTAATTAAATTTCTGGCGACTTTTCCGCAATGTATGATCGCTAAACGTGAAGAGAACATGTTGACGAAGCGACTGACGTAAATTTCAACAGGTTAGTGCCAGTTTCTAATAGGTCGAGAAAGTGGTGCAGTTCCCTTGAAGCCTCGTTAAAACACATGAAACCTTTACCTGGCGTCAGAACACATTACCAAATGTTGGCCGCTCCACGGCAAATTGCGACACAAAGTGTCACGCGAGATAACGATCTCACGGACCACTCATCCGTCCAGTCACCTCTGCGGTGACTGTCTCACGTCACTGCGAGCCAATATGCCTCGGTCTGCATCAGGCCACTATCAGCCAAGAAGTGTCGATGTGCATCGCGCCACGACCGGTCAGAAAGTCCTCTCCCTCGTTTTTTAGTACAGCGCCCGTATCACATGAAAAAGAAGCTCTGCGTAAACATTTTTCAACCCCGTGGCGTCATGGCATTGGTGAGATAGCGTATGCCAAAATCACGTGATGTCCAAGGCATTTTCTATTAACTCCCTCCACTGGCGACCTTCAACCCCTCGCGTCTAGGCTGAGGGATCAGCGCCCAGCCTCGGTTAACGGGATCTGCCTCTCGCCCCCTGGCACCGCTATTGTGTTGCTGGGATTCCGTGTCGCCGTCTAAAAGCTTTGTCCAGCTGTGCGAACGTTCAAAATTTTCCACTGACCGCCAGTATTTTTCACCATTTCATTTTCAATTTGTTCCTTTATAATAGCAATCTTGCATTAACTATACCGTAATTATATACAATAATTTGGTCGCCGGGGCTTATTATGAATAAATTACCTGATGCTTAAGAAATGATATTTACATATTGAAAAGGAAATAATTAGAGATGTACTGACTTTTGTATATTGGTTGGAAAATGGATTATTACCAAGATATTGTGGTGTGACAGCGTCACCCACAATGAATATAATTAAATCGTTATTAATTATATTCATAATTTTATTAATTATATTCAATTTTATTAATTATATTCAATCTTGTGACGTGTAAATAGCGTAAATAATGGGGGTTGTCTGGATAGATTAAACATATGTTAAACCAGGGCAGCCAAAGGTATAGTTGTTGTAAATTTATTTTCTGTAAAACTCGTGGCTCAGTAAGGTGGTGAATATTGGAGGCTGAAAACTGCCATTTTCGGACGCTCGAGAGTGGGACAATGGGCGGCCTCTCCGACCTGGCGGCGCCACAGCTTCACAACGGCTATCTTCCGTTAGGCGGGCGCTGACCTCACCCCACTCCGCTACTGCGCTGAAGGCCAGGCAGAAAACGCGCGGAGGGATGCAGCGAATGCGAGGCGCGAGATAATACACGTGACGACGGACATGTGTAGATAGCCAATCATGAACATTTATTGGGGTCCACAGTACTAATTCTAGGGAGTTTGTTACATGTGGAGTGGCGACTTTCCGAGGAAGAAGGAAGAAGCCATCTTAAGCAACACTTGCTGCCGGGACGAGTTGATGAACAGACGTGTCAGCCGACACGCTCTCGTCTGGTGATCATTGTCTGGTTGTGATCACACTCTTGCTTTGGGAAGCGAGAGGTTATATGGCATGCCTGCCATTATCTGGAAGTCGTTCTAATAACGCGGTCGTACCCGCTTATTTGGCTTCCACAGCTGCAGTGACATTGAGCATGTCACGCTACTTCACGGCGATGCTTTTATGGTAATGTACCGGATACAGACGGTCACTATTCATTGGGATTTTAACGGACTTGTGAACCCTTAAGTGGCACTGGGATAAGACTCTGCTCCCGCCACTAAATCACTGAGCTAGCTGATTTTATGTTTCACTGTAAATTCCAAGCATCTTGCTATTTGTAAATTCATTTTTGATGCTTCTCTTTAACCTTATACGGCGCCCCTGGGATAATCCTTTGTTACAGTAAAATGTTAGCTTCAATTTGATGGCCTGTGTTGCCATGTTGTTCAATGTTAACTTTGCTGTTTTTATTTGTTGAAATATTTCATTCAATTTTTGTTTGCTTTCATCGGCGGATTGTAAACGTCGGGTATTGCTTGTTTTTGTTGGTCGAACTATGTTTAACGTAAAGTTAATTATTACCCGGCCTTGTAAAAGCCATAAGAATCAATAAATGGGATATTATTTTGTGTCTAATATTCATGGTTCTGGTTCCTTTTAGCTCCCCTTTATATATTATATTTTAAAATCAATTATTAATTTTCATATTTAATTGATAATCATCCCCCCTCCCTTTTTCTGTATGCAAGTTTTGTCTCAACATAGCCTAGATTGTGCCATATTACAATATGTGTCTAGATTAGTACAAAAGAATAATGTTGTACATAATTATAAGACAAGGCAAGCAAATCATTTACATTCGACTTATAATAGATGTAGTAAAGCACAGAAAAAAGTGTTACACAAAGCGTTAAAAATATATAACAAATCACCTGAAGAAATAAAAAGGACCATAACTGTTACAAGTTTTAGAGAAAAGCTGGGTAAATGGCTAGAGGAGACAGATTGTAATATTTTTTTGTGAAGGATTCAACTAAATTAAAACTTTGTTTGTTTTTGTTTTTTCTCTTTTATTTGTAATGTGAATTACGAATTGTAATTGTATATTTATATTAGCCATAGGCTATTTGAAAATAAATAAATAAAATTTGTATAAATTAGTATTAAAATAATCTGAATGATATACAAATTGGAGTGTTAAAGCGTCCCACTACAATGTCTATGACACTTCGGAACCGGGAAGGGACAACTTCATGTGTTTACTTCAAAGTAGAGGTCTGCAGGATAGCATAGATCGGGTGAAATCAGAAAGATATTGCTACAAATGAGCCGGTTCTTCTTTCAACAAACTTCAAATCGCCAACCTCGGTATCGAAATTTTCGCACGGGTCATCATGCATGGGTTAAAAAAGTACCTTGTAATACTCTCTTTAGGTGGGGGTGGCTCTACCTTTTAGACACCCTGTATGGCGTCAGCAATTATAACTTTTCTTTATCAACACGTTAATATCAAGCCTCGCTCATGACACGTCTCAAGGGTTACAAGACCATAAA
>JARYHS010011408.1:51819593-52133300 GCA_031002005.1 Vandiemenella viatica
CCTTAATGGTACGAGGGAAAAAAGAATTCATATAAGAATCAGTGCGGCACCTTATTTCTCTAATTTTATCTTTCCTGTCCTTCCGACTCAAATATGTTCGTGGAAGAAGTATATCACTACACTCGAAAGTGAAAGCTTCGAGATCGCTTTTGTCTTGACGTATAGGTGTGCTAATTATGTAGCATATCCACTAGCCCCGAATATATATATTTAGATGTATATATTATAATATTAAAATAAATGTATGAATATGCATTGTAAGCAATTGTATTTATGCTCACGGAAATTACAGACGATACTAAGCATGTAAAAAAATGGTAGTATAAGTGATGCTAACATCTATGGTTTTGAGTGTGTGCAGAGGTGTGGAGTGTCTCTGGCTGTGGACGGGTATGAATGGTCGTGCGCCAAAGTTGTGGCGGCGATCTAATATTTGTGTTATGCCAGATGAATCAGTGATTGTTTCAAAATATTCAAAACGAGTGTATTTTCAATTGTAGTTTTGTGCCTCGTGTAAAAATAAAGTTGTTAAGAGCAGTAATCGGGCTTTAATCAATAAAATAGCAAATTATTGATTGTATGAAGTTAAGACGTCTTATTTGTATAATAAGAACCTTTTAATGGAACTAAGTAGCTCCTCTGTCCGCGTACGTGGGTTGAACGACGGTATTTAAGGGCCAAACCGTCTAAAAAAACCTGTGGACATTAATTAGTAATACAAATTAATAATATAGAGGAGTATTACAATTACTATCAATAAAATCATAGATTGACTACAATAGTTTCACAGGTGCCACTAATAATATGTTTTGCTTAAACTGTAATTCACTGGAAACTTATCTTTACTTCCGCACTGCGAAAAGACATACGCGCTGATCGCGTCGAATAGATCGCTGTGATTTTATTTGGGTCACGCCGCGCCGTAGTTGGTGTTAGGTGACGCCTTCCAATTGACAAGTCCCGGCCCTTCCATTACGGCGCTGATGCCTTCTATATGAGAAATGTCGCCCACTCTCTCCTCGCGCGCCGTCTAGGCTTACATAAATCCCGAGACGCGACGTCGGAGAAGTAATTTCCTAAATTAAAAAACAGAAATATAAGATAACGCCGACGAAAATTTCTCGGGGATAAAGGAAATTAAATAACACCGACGACGGTTTTCGGAAGGAGTTTATGAACGGGCCGGGGAGGTAGAAGAAAGGAGAAAAAAAAAGAAGGAATGAGAACAGCATGGACGGTGAAAAGCAAAGAAGGCCGTGGTGGTCGGGCGGTATATTGCACAATAGACGCCATAAATTGTATTGAGAAAATGAGGGAATGTAATAAGGGACGCCGTATAGTGATGGAACAAAACGAGCGCCGACAATGTGTGTGCTTCGTCACAGAGCAGCTTCGTGCATTAATCTCTTTCTTCGTTCATAAGTATTTTAATCACGAGAGTGCTGCGTGAACAGTCATTTTATTGCCGCTCCGATGGAGTTGCGCAAAGACGGCTTTCGAGATTCCGACGCGGAATGGAAAACGAAAGCGTAGGGGAGACAAAGACTGACGTCTGGAATATTCTTTCTCCCGTGCGACATGGTGTTAGGACATGCAGAAATGTCTTGTTTACTTCGCTCAATGTTTACAGCGCCTCTGTCTTCTTTTAAGGCAATGACTGTGAAACTGTCAACTAAGCTGGTTTTCAGTGAAGCCTTTCTTAGTGATTTTGTACTAACCATCAAGAAGTACTTCTCGGAATGTCATCGATTTTTCAACTAGCGACATATATGGCTTATCATTTATGGAATTACACCTTGCAAAAGACGGCCTTAGATCCATTTCCAATAGATTTTCATTCGTGATTTCCAACATGACCATTCCAAATTCAGAACATAAAAGAAGCCGATAAAGGGTGTGGAAATACATTTCAGAAATAGTGTTATTAGTTTTAGTAATAACAATTACCTAATTCTTTCCGACATGACTACCTGGTCGGCGAAAAAAATTTTTTTTTTTAATTCCATGCAACTGAGTATCAAAAATTAAAAAGCAGTTGTATCAGAGAACTAAGACTAAGTTTTCAAGATAACATATTTTAGCAGTAGTAGTTTTAAGTAAGTTTTGATTGTTTCCAATAGGAAAAATCTGTTTGGGAGATTATTTGGCGTTCCAGAAACGAGAAGCATACTCTTTGATTTCATCGAGAATATTCTCTGTCTTATAAAATTAAATTATGGTAATTAAATGTGATTTTTTAATTGTTATTGAATAATCTGATGTTTATTTTTTGAAGTATTTCTGTAAATGAAAGTAAAATGTATCTTAGGTTTTATCATTTTAAGTACTCTGGTTATGACATATTAATAACGGTGAGTAATAGTACTCGGCAACCGTTCAAACCTACAAATATGAAGTCTATTCAGCCACAACGTATGTACCGTGATTACAAGTAAGACTACAATGCAGTCGTAACAATATGAATTAAAAAACTCCCGAGCTGAGTGTGTAGCCTAGTCAGAGAATGGCATTTCAGAATACTCCTCCAATGACCCTTTCGAGATAAAAACAGGCGTCAGGCAAGGTGAATGTTTGTTTCCTATCTTAATTAACATTTTCTTGGAAAAAATAACGAGAACATGAAAAATTCAATAAAAGAAGAAGGAATAGAAGGGATATGTGTAGATCCAAGCAAGCTGGGTCTAAAGGTAGAATATCTTGCTTTTGCTGATGATGTGGCTTTACTAGCAGAAAATAAAGAAGAAGATCAAAAAATGATTCAACTTGCGAGAGATTGCAGAAAAAGCTGGAGTCATGATCTCATATGGAGAAACAGAGTATGTGGGATACAAACACAATAGTGAAAAACATCTGGAACTTAAGAGAGTCAACAAATTTCAATATATGTAAGAATGGATCCAACCAAATGGGCTTGATAAGGAAGCGAATAAAGCATGAGCATGCGAGATCAAACTAGCATATAGGTTAACACAAAATGGATACAACATGAAAATGATCTCATACAAAGCAAAGATTAGACATTATACAATAGTTGTCAGGCCAGAGTCAATGTTCATCTCAGAATGCCTTTTATTGCATAAGAAAATGGAGATTGAATGTTCAGATAGGAAAATCCTAAGGAAAATCCTAGGACCGGTAAACGAAAAAGGTAGTATCCGGTGGAAGATGAAAAATGAAAATCTGCATAGTTATACAGAGAAAATTACAGGCAAAATGTACAAGAGAAGGTTGAATTTTACGGACATCTTTAATTTAATTTAATTGCAAAGGAGCACATGCCCCGGTGGCAATTTCCCTACACACCAATTTTCTCCTTTTCTGCAATCACCTATATTTGCCCTCTACAATTTTCAACTTTAAATTCTTTCAACCTTTTTGGTACATTATTCATCATTTCTCTTGGTAAGTTATTCCAATCTCTGACACCCTTACCTAAAAAAGATAATCTTCCTACACCCCTTTGCCTGAAATCGAGTGCTAACTTGTGTTCATGGTCATCTTTTCGCTTCCACGCACCCTCCTCCTGTCTTCCAGATTTCATTTACATCCACTACAGCTACTGTATTTGATACTAAAAATGTGCGTCCCATACTACACTACCACATTCAAGCAATGGTCTGAACAAAGTTTTGTAACCCAATTCCTTTACTTCTTTCGTAAATCCCCTCATCACTCTCTTCAGTAAGTGCAGAATTTTGAAACCTTTTCCTACTACCTGTCCAATGTGTCCTGCCCAGTTGAGCTTGTTATCAAATGTAATGCCAAGGTCTTTCAAGTCTTCAACGAGCAATACTTTCTTCACCTTATAACAATAATTAATCTTTAGTTTTTTATCTGTGTATCTAATAAGCTGTCTCTTCTTTGCATTCATCTTCATCCCATGTTTACCAGCCCAACTAGATATCCTGTCCAGATCACCCTACAGCTGTTTACAGTACTCTGATGCAAATGAGTGAGAGTAGGTAGACAAAAAGAATTTTCAACTTCATCACTGAATTAAAAGTGGCAATAAAATCGATCGAGAAATGAGAAAAAATATCGAAAAAAGTTGGGATCTATCCAATTTTTTTTACTTATGGCTTTACGCTTCGTCGGCGTCGGGGTCAAGGAACGGGATGGAATTCGACCATGGTCTTTTGAAGGAAGTATCCCGGCATTTGCCTGGAGTGATTTGGGGAAACCATGGAAGACCGAAATCTGGATCCTGGACTGGGATTTAAACCGGCGTTCTCCGAGGGATTCATCCAGATGAGATAGAGAATCAAAGACTGTTTCAAATTAAAATTGATAAATTCCAGGGTGTTCCAGGAACAATATACAATGGCTAATATGACCAGGTCTGAAGAGAGGAGGAGGAACCTCAGCGAAAAAATAAAATAATAATAATAAAAAAATTCTGTAAGGAGAGAAATTAATCCAGTTTGTAGCTATTTTAAATTATTTTCTTTGTCTGGATCACTGTCTAGTTAAGTATTGAAGAAAATGTTTCAAAAGCGATGAAGATTCCAAATTAACCTAGATCACAGTCGCCAGTCTGGTTAGCTTCAGTAGTTCATATAACAACTTTCAAAGTTTACAGTTACTCACAATAAATTATTGCACATTTGCAACTTTCTTTTTATTTCATCGTCAAAGTTGTTCTTCGCTACAGAAGCAAACTGCCAGACACTTCGTCTCCCAAGACTGCAGGTTCATTTAATTTGAAAGGTAGGAAAATTGTTAATAATTACATTAGATTTAAT
Organism: Vandiemenella viatica; assembly: GCA_031002005.1. Taxonomy (NCBI): domain Eukaryota; kingdom Metazoa; phylum Arthropoda; class Insecta; order Orthoptera; family Morabidae; genus Vandiemenella; species Vandiemenella viatica. Next base: position 51,824,336 of record JARYHS010011408.1, read on the forward strand.
AAAGATTAACACTTAAGAAATCACGTCCAAAACAGATCAACATTTCACTACAATTCACACGCCATGCCTCGTCAGCGATAATCCTACAATGCCTCTACTTCAGAGAGCTTATATTACCAGCTTATCGATACCTGTAAGTTCTGTGAAATTAAATAAAAATTACACTAAAGGCATTATGCCTGTTCTATTACAAGTTGCTTCTCATCCTCCAAAGAAGGCCAATATCGAAAGAAGAAATGTGCAATGGTTGCCGCTTGAAATACGCAAAGTTTTGTAGATTACGATCTTTTTGAATTGGTCCACTTTTTCACATGAATATTTCTATAGTAATGTAGATAAAGGTAACAGTACTGACAATAACTGACTGACAAATCATCGCAGTTGCTAACCTCCCCGTGTAGAAGACAATGAGGAAAATGCACGGTGGAGATCGCCGGCAAGGAAGACGGGGGGCGATAGGAAATGATCAGTGTGCAGAGCGTGGAGCTCGGAAGGCGTCGACGTGCGCCAGATGGGTCCGCGCGCCGCGGTGTAGCGCGGTCGCAATTTCCGGCGGCGGCGTCGCGGCGGCAGCTGCTGATTTATCACCGCGCGTCGCCGGCGACAGGTGGCGGGCGCGGCGCGATGTGACGCGACGAGCTGAGTGCAGTTCGATGCCTGCCAGTACACTCTTCGCAGAACCAGCCCGCAACGCGTGATGGATTATCGGCTCCTGGTCATGCCGTGGCAATCACAGTCAGAACAACCTATACTGACCACTGAGAACCACTTCTTCCGAGCCTAGGCGGTACAATTGGTGACATTCACCCAACCACAGCAATGTCTGGGAAGATGAACTGGGGTGGTTTCCCGTCACTTTGGGAACGTCCATAAACTACGTGGTTCCATTTTGGTTTCTCTTGAAACCCCCTTCCCCCTTCAACGTAGCCAAATTATTGATTCATAATGAACGCAATTGATATTTGCACTCGTACTCTTTTCTATAATTATAAATATTCTGAATGAAATTTTGTCACTAGCCACTGCTACAAATGATGTTACTAGAATCCTTTTATTCTTGAGGTGGGATTAAATATATTTTCCTTATCTCATTCGTCACTGTTTATTAATTAGTAAACTAGAACATACTATACCTGCCACATAAAAAAAAACTAAGAAGAGCTGCGTTGTTTGTTTTCTTTTGCTGCAGCTCTGTCACTTTCTTTCTAATTTACCACGGAACGATTCTTTGATATGCTTAAAAGATTCTATAACTCATTGGATTAGTGAAAACTCGTTGGAAATACGTAAGCCTCGTGAAGTTTATTGTACAACGACACTTCACATCAAACTTTAAACCAGAAATAACACTTCAGCGAGCACTATAATTAAAGTTGCACTGAAATTCACTTGACAGAACAAAATTAGAATTGTTCTATCAACGAACGCTGCGTTTACACGCTAGCGATTCTAATAAAAATAGCCTTGTTTCAAACCATCAAAACAATACGAAATGTCACTGTCTTTGAAAATGCTGGATGGAATCTGTAAGTGAATTTGATTGTAGGTAGGCCATATATAATGTTTTTTTGAATCGTAACGCGCCATCGCGTGTCGGTTAGTTCAAATGCTCCAGCCGCATGCAGCCCAACGCTATGACACGCATGTGCCGAACTGTTAGTTCATTGGATATCTATTTACATACGGTGGTAATAAAATGACGGAAATAATTATCCCCATGGTGTTGTGTGTTCTGTACCTTGTTCTAACAAATAACACAAGTAAAACACTACGTGACTTGGTCTGATTATCCTCCTCCCCCACACGAAGCCCACTGTACCTTTCTACCCAACCCTTCCCCTCACTAGACCGGGCAACGTAGTTTATGGACGCTCCCTTTCCCCAGAGTGACAGTGTTCGTAAGTTTTGCTGTAAATGTGGATGACTGCAATAGTGTGTGTGTGTGTGTCCAGTGTTGTCTGTGATGTGGATGAGAGATGAAAGAAAGGAGAGGGTGAAGTCCAGTGGCGGCCCCCCTGAGGCCTGCTCTTCCAAAAGACATCTTACGGTCGCCAGGCGTGACGTCCGTATCTGACGGATGAAACACCATCAACAGTGCCGTATGTCCTCAGTCCACATACACTGCGAGAGGTTTGGGATTTAATCTATGATTTTGATGCGCCATCTGCTGATTAGGAATTCAGCACCACCAAATTTCCTACTCTGCCAGCCAAGTCCTCATGACGAAAATTCCTTCCACCTCCAAGATTCTGTAGGATAAGCGATATGGTATTCTGGAGTTATATTGTTTCTGATCATCTACATCTACATATATACTCTGCAATTCACAAAATTGTGGGTGGCAGAGGGTGTTCAGCACCAAAGCTAATCTCTTTGCTGTGCATTCCAATCCCTAATGGTACGAGGGAAAAAAGAATTCATATAAGAATCAGTCCGGCACCATATTGCTCTAATTTTATCTTTCCTGTCCTTCCGACTCAAATAGGTTGGTGGATGAAGTATTTCACTACACTCAAAAGTGAAAGTGGGAGAACGCATGTTTACCAATAAGTTTAAACGAAACGTGTGTCGTCTATCTACCAGAGACTCCCAACGTAGTCTACTAATCAGTTCTGTGACGCTTTCATAAGGACTGTAGCAAGCGGTCACGAATCGAGCGGCTCTTCTCTGTACTTTCGATCAACCCCTTACGAAACGGATCCCAAATGGCACAACAATAGTCCAAATGTGGACGCACAAGAGAGTTGTACGCTTTCTCCTTTGTTTTTTCATTATAATTTTTCAAGATTCGACCTATGAATCGCAGCCTAGAATTTGCTCTACCTACTAACGAATTAATGTGTATGTCCCATTTCATGTTCCTTTGCACTGTTATTCCCAAACATTTCATAGAATCGACCATATCAATAACTGTATTGTTTAACTCGTACTTCTGAACAACTGGATTCTTTTTGTTAGTTATGCTCATTGTCTTGCACTTTTTACAATTTAGAGTAAGTTGACACTCAGCGCACCAAGCCAAAATAACATCCAGATCACGCTGAATTTCTAAGAAATCGGCCAAATTTCTTACTTCCCTATAAATAACCGCATCATCAGCAAACAATCTAAAAAAGCTTTTCACTTTGTCTCCGAGATCGTTTATAAAAATTAAGAAAAGAAGTGGTCCTATTACACTTCCTTGAGGTACACCCGATGTAACATCTAGATTAGAAGAACATTCTCCTTCAACGACAACATACTGCGACCGACCAGATAGAAAATCCTTTATCCATTCACAAAGCAGATCCGATATACTGTACGCTCGAAGCTTCGCTAAAAGGCGGTTGTGTGGCATAGAGTCAAAGGCTTTCTGAAAATCTAAAAAATTGCATCTACCTCAGGATTTTAGTTTGAGCTTCTTTGGCTAAATGCGACGTTGTTTACTCTTAGAGGCCTGAGTCTAACTTCCATATTCAACGGCGAGTTGCAAGGAACTAAGGATGAGGCAGTGATAAATATTTTGAATATCTTTGATTAGAATTTATTTTGTTAAGTTGAATCAGTGTCTCAAATTATTTTGTGCCTGTCATGAGAAAATAATAATTTTTTACTAAGGAGAAGTAAGTGGACCCGCGGATTAGAGAGCAACAGAAACATTTTTGATCGCAGTAGTTAAAAGATATTAGTTATCCTTTCTGGAATAGTGATTACCCCAATTTACTTAACGAAACTCATTGTTTTGAACATATGAGATTTACAGATTTACACCAAGGATTTTTTTCTATATCATGAATCCTAAATAAAAAATTAAGACTTTACTTCTATTACAGTGAGGTTATTACTTATTAAATAAAAGGATTAAAACAGTAAAACGTGAAGAGTGTGAGTTATTTCAGATTTGTTGTAGTGTTCAGTCATAGTGTGCTTTGAGTTTGGTTGGTTGCGAACAGTGACATTCTAAGTATTAATAAATTATACAATTAGTGAAATTCGTGGCAGGAGGATAAATTGTCTTGTCCGGACTGAATGCACCTCCTCGTTCATGCTGGATGTGAGCCAGGAATGTAAATTATTTTTGAGCAAAAATTCTAAAATTCAATTAATGCTTTCAAGTGATTTCGTTGGTGCGACAAAAATCATTACAAATGTTGATGGAAAATTCTTCGAAAGAACATTTAAGGAACAAGGACAAGTGTATCATGGGATCGGATCGTTATTCCCAATGCCAGACAATGCACCAACCAATTTGTTTTCTTGTTAATTTCTTAAGTCTTATATTTTCCTTTCTTTCAGTAAGTTCGCAAGGAGACGTCTTTAACTGCGGAAATGGGAATAGTGTGACATCGGGTACTTCGCCGTTCGTAGTAATAGGTCATAATGTATGTGATCCCCACTAGCAGCAATATACAAGGATAGTCAAAAGTCCTTGGACACCTTCATAATTTGGAAGAGTGAAGGGAAAACTGAAAAATGATGATGGGAACAGAGGGAACTCTTCCAACTTATCAAGGTGTCAAAGACTTTTGACTCGCACTGTATTTTGTTTCTATGGGTTCTTTTTCTTTATTCAACATTATTATTATTATTTTACAAGAATACATCTAAATGTATGTGAAAATCAATCCCAATATATTTCCTTCAGAGTTGGATGAGGATGATTCCACGTTTTGTTTAGTTCCAGTAACGGCTAAGGCGATTTGATGAAACTTGGTACACATGGTTCTCTCTTGGTAATAAAAGATTGTATAGTGATAAATCAACCTAATCAGCCAGGGCAATGTTGGGTGCTATGCAGTTGTAGCATATTTTTTTCTCTTTCCGACTCGAGACGCGTTGGTAACATCCATTGTGGTGAAGTATTTGCACCGTGGTAGTAGCAGAATGCCTGCCCCGTTGGGTCAGTTGGCTCCGGTACCACGATGTTGTCCTTTTCTGACGCGGCTGTTTCGAGTCTTGTTCGTGGAAGAAATTTTCAGACTCCGCAGGCAGGATAGGAGAGGTGGTGGTGCACAATTCCTAGTCACCAGATTGTGCGACAAAATTCTGGTAAAATCCCAATCCTCTCCGCAGTGCGTATGGAGTGAAGGCATGCAACAACGTTGATGGGGATTCGTCCATCGGTTGGGGACATAAAACCTGGCGGCCCGCTGATTGTCTTTCGGTTGAGGGGCCCTGAATGGGTGGGCATTGGGTTTTACCCACTCTCTTCGTTACCTCTAGTTTCGTACAACACGCTATACGCAACACACACTTTATCACAGTCATCCAATCATACAATAACACATACGAACACGCAATAGGGAAGGCAACAAGAAACTATCGCAGTTCATCTTCCCAAAAGAGGTTCCCATGGAAGTGTACATCCCGTAAACGGGCATATAAGAAGAAGAAAAGGGGTGACTATACGTACACTGTGGTCGAAAACTTAATATATATATATACGTATATATACCCGTGTGTCCCTATGTTTGGCTTTACAGCCATAACTAAATAGCGCAGACCACTTGGTGTTTGTTTGTGGTAGTAGCCTCGAGTCTCCTATCGTGGTGGTTGCACGTCGGTAGCTGTGGGGTGTGGGAGGTATGGTGGTTGAAAGTGGTCGACCTAGAGCATTTTCATATTTTGATCCAAGATGCGTGTATCCCTATTTCACTTTGTAGCCACAAGAACCTAACGCAGACCATTTATTTTGTGCGTGATAGTAGCCTCGAGTCTCCCATCGTGCACTATGGTTGTTGCATTTCGGCAGCTTGGGGGGGGGGGAGGGGGGGAAATATGGTGGTTGAAAGTAGTCCACCTAGGACATTTTCATATTCTAAGACATGTTTGGAATCATCTAGAATGAACTAGAATATTCTTGAATGTTCTAAAAGGTTCTAGAATGTTCTTGAATGCACACTTTTTTCAGTTATTAACAAATATAAATAATTTTTATGCATCATATTTAGTGTGTGAACCGATTTTGACGGGACTTTAACTGGCGGGTTGCTGAATCGGCAGGGAGTAACATAGGTTTCTTTTTATCCTGGAAACATATAAAACTCGGTACATAAATATAAAAACCATAAAAATTCTGGATAAACACAAAGTCGTGGACAGCAGCTAGTAGGTCCATTAAACCTACGGCTAATTGTAATCCTCAGATTGATGATTGCATTGACTGGATAGCTGAGGAATACTCTCGCCGTCTCAGCCGTTTATTTGTCCCGTGAGCTGGCCTCGCAGAAGGCGCAGGAAGTATGGCCCAGAGCGGAGGGCACGCATTGCGGCAGAGGATGGCGCGGCTCGGCGGTAAAGCACGTCACGAGGCGCGCACCAGATCAGCGTCTAGCCAGAGGCATGGCGGAGTCTTTGAAATATTGATACAGATGCGGCGGCCGAGAGCCAACAGACCGGCGCAAGCCCCGCCATTAGGCCGCCTGATGTACGGGCGGGTTTAGCGGTGCGGGCCACGGCCCGACCCGGCCCGCGTCTTGGAACGGTCGTGCCGGTCGTATGCCTGCTAGGAGCCGCTTCTACTCTACAATGATGGCAACTATTAGACGGAACATGGCACGATATGAAATGAGAGATCAATTACAATGCTTCAGAGCATGTAACACTTCTTATCACGCATTTGTGAGTCATACATTTATTTAATACTAGTGTAATCCAGTGACCGCTTTTTGCGTATGGTAACGGGTCCAGAATAGTTACCGTTTTTAGGGTTAAATAACCTGATCTGGACAAATACGAACTCGACCTGTATTTTACCCCAAGACTTTACTGTGAAAATTTTGAATATTAATAGACGTATTAAACACGGACAGAGAATGATCTCGAGGATCGCTGTTGCTAGACTAAAACTGGCTGAAATACATACTTGTAAACTTCATTAATGTATTCTGGCAATTAATTTCATAGTAGTTGCTTAGCTATCAAACAGGGCACATAAGATCTGATTCCTAGTAATATCTCTTTCCGCTGTTGATTTGCGAGTGAAGACCAGCGTGTGACGTCATCGTTCTCCAGCCAATAGCTATCCAGCTGAGTGAGTGAGTGAGCTTACGAAATTATACTATAGTAGATTTTCGCGGACAGTTAATTATGATTCTGTGCAGTGCAGGACACTTAAATATAGGGGATGCTCCAAGAAAATGTTTAAAGGGAGATACAAGCCACTTATGGCAGGCTGAAGTTGGTCGATAAGCTGATTACTAGTGCTTCATCGCATTTGGGAGCTACCTGGACACCAATGAGAAAAAAACTGTACAAAATGAATTAACATGCATTAGTGCTTCATTCAGAAGACTGGAGTGTGGGTACAGGTTTGTGCGAATTCTGTTTGGTAAACAACTGACTAATTGTTAATGCGCGCGCCGAATTATACACCTCTGAATTGGGGGAAAAGGTATAGAGGAGTGGCCACCTCACCAATAGGGAAATAATCGAGTTTTCTTGTCCTCTGAAGAGTGTGGAGATAGGTAATGTCCATAACACTGTTGACTAGATACAAAATAAAGAACATCAGTGCCTTAGAGCGCTCGAGCCTTTCAATTCGCTACGAAACGGGGTCAGATTCCCCTCCGACCATTCTGATTTCGGTCATCGTATCCATCATCATCAAGAGTTCTCTGCTATTTGGCAGGTCCACGCACAGTGACAGCCCTCCACGCCTCCCTCTGTTCCGCCATTCTCTTAGTTTCTATACATCTCCTGTTTATCACTATATCATCCATCATTTTGATTCTTCGCCGTTTACAGTCCCCTACAGAGCAGTTTTAAACAGTCATTCGTTCATCAACACATGCCCAATCCAGTTCTTTTTTCTGTTTCTTATTGTTTTTATGAGTGACATTTTCTCTCCTATTCGTTCCAGCACTACCTCATTCCTTACTTTGTCCTCCCAATTTATTTTCTCCATCCTCCTCCATACCCACATTTCAACAGCTTCCAACATTTTTAGATCTTCTTTGCGTAGCGTCCATGTTTCTGCTCCATACAGCCCTACGCTCCATACAAAACATTTAGCTAATTTTTTCCTCAGGGTTTTGTCCAGCCTTCCGCATAGTAAATTTTTCTTTCTATTTAAAGCTTCCTTTGCTATTGCTATTCTAGTTTTTACCTCCTTCTTGCAGCTCATATCACCACTCACAATACTTCCGAGATATTTAAAGGACTCCACTTGTTCAATTACCAAAATCACTTGAGGTTAATGCCGGGATGGTTACTTCAACAGGTCAATGCCGATTTCCGTCTCGTCCATTGCCTCAAATCCTTTCGCGCCTTTACTTACCTTGACGTCAACGAAGTGTAAAGACCTAGCGGTAAAAAAAAGGATCGGCTGCCTTTGATGAGTTTTCCTCATCAGTGGCATCGTCAAACTTTGAGCTTTGGCTATACAGCCGCATGCCCTTGCTTACTCCACATATTTTATACCTACTGTCAGGTCGTGCTACGCACTAATGGAGAAAGCGTGGCCATCTGCCTGCGAAATGTGTATGATCAGTGTGTTTATTGTTTGTGAACTGTGTAGTTTATGAGGCGGAGTTTGGGGACTGTCCCGGCATTCGCCTTGCTGGTTGCGGAATTCTACTTAAAAACCACAGTCAGGACGGCAGGTAAGAGGAAGGGGGGGGGGGAGGTGAGCTGGACTCTCGCCCTGCCCTGTGTTACCAGCGTGCGGTGCCTCAGAGCACTGAACAACACTGGCGGGAAATATATTAGTTCCTTTTCTGATTATTAAAATATATGTATGTTGACGAGCGCGCCTTACATTCTGTACATTGTGATTCATCACTGCTATTGTTCGTTATCTTTGTTTCTCGTGATGAATATGTGGGTTTTGAAGGTGCATGTCGGCATGCTGGAATAGAGTAGTTTGTATGTTCTCGTTGGTTGCGAATCAAAGGGATGAATAACTATGGCGTGAACAGCAGGTGTCTCCGTAGCTAGTCACGCGTGAGAGCCGCTATTTATCACCGGTAGAGCATCCTTTACCTTCTGCACGTAGCCTCTATTAGCGGAGGTTGGGCAATTAATTATAGCGACAAATAAACAGCGTGTGTCGTGGGCGACCGCGGGGACACATGGAGAGGCGGTGCTTGTTGACACGGCGGCTCGAGCGCCAACACAACGGGAAACAGCCTTGTTTGCTGAGCGCTGCTGTTCCAACCAATCAGAGAGAAAGGCCGGCTGTTTGTTCAGCCGGCGAGGCGCCAGCCCGGATTCGCCAACCGACAAAGACAACGTCTTTCCGATTCACCGGTCCGCGGTCAGCCTCCGGTGTTGTGTGTCGCTCCACCTGAGTCGTCCAGAGATGATCATTGACATCGCAAGGGATGCTAAAAACAACAAGTCGTGTGTCTTTATTTTAAACTCACTCTTTACATTCCTACCAGAAATACTTCCTGTAATAATAATATAAAGTTCTAAGAGGTAGTTATTAGTCCTTAAAACGAAAAGAACTATTAATTTCTCTTATTAGTAATCTAATTTATTTTAATTTAATTACGATGGAGAGCATGTTCCGGCTGCAGTTTTCCTAGTCATCTGTTCACCCTTTTTATTCTTATTTTTTCTGTTATATTATACACTTTAAATGTAAATTTCCAAAAGGTCTACTTAAATTATTCATCACTTCCCTTGGTAATTTATTCCAGTCTCGGGCACCGCTACACACAAAATTTTCCCACTCCCTTATGCATGAAATAGAGTGCCAGCTTGTGCTCACTGTTATTTTTTTCTTACGTGCACTACACCTAATTCTTCGACCAATTTTTAACCAAGGCTTACAACCAGCATATTTCTTGTACACTTCCAGCACTCTCTTCACTCTACTTCTGTCTTCCGATAAGTCCCATTCCAGGTCCTTTATCATATCAGTTACTGATTGGGTTCTGAGGTAATTTCCACAAACAAATACAGCTGCTCTCCTTCGCACACCCCCGACTACTGTATTTGATTCACAAAATGTAGGTCGCAGACTAAACCACAATATTCACGCAATTGTCTAAGCAAAGTTTTATAAACCAATTCTCTCACTTCTCTAGTACTTTCTCTTATCATCCGCTTCAGTAAATGAAGATTTTGTAAACTTTTCCTACGATCTGTACGATGTGTCTTGCCCAGTTGAGTTTATCATCCAATGTTACGTCAAGATATTTACATTCAAAGCCTCCAACAAGCAATTCTGTCCTAACCTATACTAAAAAAAAACCTTTAGTATTTTATCTTTAAACCTGGTAATGAACTGACTCCTCTTGAGATTTATCTCCATTCTATCCAGGTCACCCTGCAGATGTTCAATCTTCTCGTGTTTTGATCATATTATATATCATCATGTCGTCTACAAACAACCTAAATTCTGACTGTGAACCATCGTTAGAAAAATTAATAACAATGGTCCCAATTCTACCCTGTGGCACTCCCATGGTCACTTCCACCACTTTTCTTACTCCAACACCTTGCTTTCTGCATTTTAAGAATTTCTCTATCCAGCAAGTCACTTTTCATGCGCTCCAATACCATTTTATGGTTCTCTCTGTCAAATGCCTTAGAAGGGTCTAGTACTTCAATTTCATCGGAAATATCTTGTATATAGCCAACCAACTTAAACTCTATAACAAATAAAGATCAGTCACTCAATTAATTAAAAAATCGGAGTGCTCAACTCCCCCAGTTATACACTGGAACCATCAAGAATTTACGTAAACGAGAAATCAAAAAGAAAATATACTTATTAATGTGTAATGTCCAGATTTTCAATTTTTTAATTCCACACAGTTGATTCTTCGAGACTGTACTTTATCTGACCCCAATGTTCAAATGGTTTTAAAAGCATAATTTCAGCTGAAGGCTACCAGTCGAATACGGACAGAGAGTGGATGATTTTAATAAAATCTTGTAATGGACACAGTGTGAACCGAGTAAACAACGGACAGGGATTAGACTTAAGTTCAGATACTCGTTCGAGTATGCAGGATTTACTTTTTACATTATTTCTCCAATTTTTCTTAGGCGAATAGCAAGATTGTCCCTTGATATGGCCGTGCTGATTTAGCTCTTTTCACTTTGCATTAATTGCATAAACTCACAACTCTAATGGCTTATTCAACGATAATCTCTAAACTCCTTACTTGACGGAAAACATAATTACTAAACGCTGAACCTAAATAATGGTGCATCTCTGTCGTGGCTACCTTAACCTAACCTAGTAATCCTACCGGGTTTGAGGGTCTACAATATAACGTGAATCCGAACCACGGAAGCATTCTGGCATACTTCACAAGATGTGCCAGAGGTGACAGGAATCCGAACCGCGGATCGTTCAATCTCCAGTCAGATGCCTTAACCACGGAGCCACGAAACCACTCTATTTGTTTTGATGACACGAAAGCAGTGGCAATAGCTGTCTTCTTTTAATATAATTGTGCTACACATTTAAAATTAGGTACATCTACGTCTCGTCCCTGATATGTAATAGAGCACGTATTATTTTATGATTTTGATGGCTGTAGCTCCACAGTATTTTGCACATTAGCTATTTAGGGTGTTTAAGCAAATTAATCAGTAAATTCTTTTCCTAAAATGAAAAATTTAGGCTTCACATCGTTATCAAGAGAAATCGCGGGGCAACTCTCTGCTCTACGTTGCTACCACTGTCTAATGTATGGCCATACAAATGCTCAGTACCGTGAAAGACATATTTCAAGTCAATGGAACGTCAATCATGATATTTCTGAGTGTGAAAGAACACTGCCGCCAGCATTTGTGAACTGCTGCGAGCCACATTAATCAACAGACAGAATTGGATTGTAGGAAATGGATTAATATATTACCATTATGGGCAACAGTAACAGTTTCTTAACAAGTGGTAATCAATTAATATTCAAATAAAGAATATTCCTGTGATTTTAACTATTGGAAGAGCGATCTCTCAAACCATGTAAATTTTGCTTTCCTCTAAGTGCCTCCTTTCTTCAATAGCTAGCATCTTGATGCACAGACCTTCACCTAGGAAAACTCATTAACCATAGATCCACCAGTTTTCCGGGCAGTATCGAAAGATTAGCAATTTCCTATGACATGTAGTACCTGTGATGCATATCCGCTTCATCTTTATGACAGGATCAGTTGATCTCAAAGAAATTCAGCTTTTTTTCTGTCCAGTCATCTAAGGTTCATTTGCCATCGGCCTCCTGTTGGGAGAGGGAAGGACTCTCGTCCTGCCAGAATTCGACCCTGGTTTGTAAGATCCTCTGTACTTAATCTATACTGGAAATTTCTGTATTGCCATCCATTTGCGAAACCTGTAACCTTTTGTGTTCTGTATGATAAGTTTTCTTTGTGATATTTGTAGTTTATTAGGCGGAGATTTTGGACCATCCAGTCATTCGCCAAGGTGACTGCAGGAAACCGCCTTAAGACCGCAGTCAGGATTGCCGGTACGCAGGGACCAGGACTGAATGAAGTGCGCGGCGCCTTAAAGCACCTCGGGTGTATTCAGCGTTATAATATTATTATACACACATTTTTCATCCACATACCAAAATTGTAAAATCTTCTCATCAAAAGTCAAATGACTGCTAGCATATTAAATCCAGGAGGAATTTATTAATAGTAATAGTCTCAAAAAAGAATTCATTTGACACCATTCACTTCTTCTTATGAACGTCTTGGCCGTTTCCGAGCATAGGTGGTTACCGTGGGGGATGTCTCCCCCTCTATGGCAACGCCTGAGAAGATGAACAGGGGTGCTTTCGGGTTTACTTCTCCAGTTTGTTGTTGTAAATATTCATAACCGTGACAGAGTGTGTGTCCAGCGTGTGGTGATCGCAAACGTCACCACATGTTTCATACGTCGTCAAATGTTTATTAAAAATGCAAAGTGGTCGAATTCGGTAAGGAAGGGACTGGTTCGGCTCTGCGCCGCCTCGTCGGCTGGCCGGAGACAATAGTACGGCCTTGAAGAATGTGCGGTCAGGGCAGCGTGAGGAGGAACCGCCTCAGGTTGGCAAGAGCGAATAGGGTGCTACATACAGACCGCCAGATAAACGGTTTGAACGAATCATATTCATGGTCTTCTGTTCCATGTCGAGGAGAGACGGTGTAGTCGCCGGGAAGACGAGAACGCACATCTTGGAGCTGAAGGTGGCAAGTGCCGGGCAGTGCTGATTGCTGCTAATACAGTTTTATTTATTTGAGAGATGCTGGAGCACCAGAAAGGATTTCATATAGTAATGTACCATTCTTTCTGACTGAACGGTTTTGAAATCTGGCTGCCAAAGTGTTTAGGCCCAGTGCGACCCTGGGAGCAATGAAAATTGCAACACTGTGTCCCAGCAATTAACACCCTATTCATCGATTGAGCTAGCCGTGTAACAGTGCTTGTTTTAATGAATATCGAATGACCACCCTTCTGGAACAGGACCTGATATTGCGTGAAGACTGCAAATGTTTTTGAGAATTATTCAAGATTTCTTATTGTTATAATAAAATACAATTGTTTTAATTACTTTCATTCGTTTTCCTGTTCAATTGCGAGGCAAAACTCCGTCCTAACGTTTCCTATTTTTGAATGGCGCCCTTAAAATATTTGTCATAGTAATAAATCAAATAAGTTAACCTCAAAGATAACATTATTACCCTTTTAAAGAGCTCATTTAGACACAAGAATAGATAGAGCATTTCAAGTGTAGAGTGTTGTTTGTATTGCAAAAGGGGTGAAAAAAGGAGAGGTTGAAACCCAATGTCAGTCTATTCAGGCGAAAGACACCTTTGGGGAGGGGAGGGGGCGGACATCCGACGGGCGAACCACCATCAACAGCGGCGCATGCCCTCCCTTACAGCATAAGCACTGCGGAGAGGTTAAGGATTTAATCTGGGACTTGGTGCACAATCTGGTGAATACGAATTATACACCACCACTTCTATCACCCTGTTGGTCAAGTCCTAATGATGAAAATTTTTTCCACGATCAGGTCTAGAACCAGCCAACTCCGCGTCAGCGCTGAACACCATCACGGTGCCGCAACCAACTGAGGGAGCTTACGGGACTCTTACAGTACACTTAAGTTGATAATATTATGCAACTGAACTGATGTCATACAAGAACGTTTGATAAAATACACGAACAGTTAGAAATGTTCCTTCGCATACTACAGTAGAAAAAGGTAAATGCCAGGCGAAAAGTTGTATTTTCATGAATAAAGTATCATTATGCCAAATAGAATAGGTAGTTATGTATGAGTGCCATTAGAGATGAAAATCAAGTTCCTTATAAACCCATTACAATCCAAATGACTTGTGAGGTGGCATAATGTAAATAAAAGACAGCATGAACTCTTTGATGTCGCCCGTAGAAAATATACTAGCAATAAACATTTGTATATAAAAACATAAAAAATATATTGGCGTTCTATTCTCTTCATTGTGCATTATCTCAGTGCAGCTGTATTCGAGATATTGGAGCGGAAGGAGTAAACTAATAAGCTATCAAGTTAAGTCAGTAGTGAAATGTTACGAGGTAGGAAATCACTATTTAGATATTCAAAATTTATTCAGTGTCAGAATTCAAGTCTTGATTCCCATGATTCTTTATTACGGTCTACGCTAAGCTGTCACAGCACAGTGTGAAGCGTTCCGTCTGTTATGCCATCCGTCACTTTGTCTATTGGAAGCTATATTTAATTTTCTCCCCTACTGAAAGTTTTGTGCAGAGGCTATGTCTCACTTCACGAAAACGGATGTAACGCTCATATTTGAAGGTAAAGATGGAGAACTAAAAAAATCTGAAGCCTCTGGGTTGTTCTTCAAGTATGTGCGAGCTTTTGCGAATTCGCGATAAGGATATACATTATACGTACACGATCTTTTGATTGTGTACCCCTTATTCCCAATTTTTGTACTAGAATAAAGTAAACAAGATCAGTTAATACTATCGTAATAGGTACAAATGCCTACTGTAGTTTATTTAAGAATTCGCAATGGAGATGGCTATGCGTGTTGATTGTGGTTTCGTATTGTTTACAAACCTATGCTGAAAGTGAGGAATTGCCTTATCACTCAGTTATAACTTGCTAAATGAAATAAGTTTTTAGAGACATATAGAAAAATTCTAATTAAGGTGTGCATTGGAATAATAACGTAATAATTATAAAAAAATGTTAAGTCAAGCCTTTGAATAATAACCAAGAAACATATTTAATATTAAAGTTAGGCCAGATGAATAAGAAACTGAATTTAAAATAACAGTTTTAAACAGTAAATTCAATTACTTTCAGGGAAGAGCTCTTGTAATTTATGAAAAATGCATCCCTACAAGTTTCTTTTCTGTCGCTTAAAAAATGAGAAGAAGGGGCTAACGAAAATACTAAAACTTCTGGAGACATAAAGAAGACTTCAATGACGAACTTAATAAATCTAGTAATGAGGTCCTCGGAAAACTTGAAGACTTACTGTAAAGTGCTAACAAATGTAATTAAAGAAGCCAAAGTTTTGGTCATAAACTGCCCGTATATAAAGCTAATAACTGGAATATTATTAGAAGGGTATTGTCTGCCGTACAAAAACCAGTAGCTCTAATAATGCCCCACCACAACTATCTCTCAACGGTTTCAGAAGAGTTCAAGAATACGCTTATTACGAATGCAGATGAGCGGTCTGGTAGTTCAGTGGTTAATGGATCTGATCTGAAATGAAATGTACCCTGTTTGAATTACGATTTCGGTTAAAATTTTCGAAGGGTCTTAACCCGATCTTTACCTCTGGTACAACTTGCTGTGTAATGTGAAGTACGCCAGAACGCTCCCATGGCTGGCATTCCGCGGAATATCCGCTAGTATTACCGGGCTACAAAATCTTCTCGGGTGTCCAGCCGGATGGTGATTTAAAAACACGACGTTTCGATAGCTGACTCAGCTGTCTTCATCAGGTATCTTATAGTTGTTCTCAGCTGACTGTCTCTGCCACCAGTCGAGGCAGAGACAGTCAGCTGAGAACAACTACAAGATACCTGATGAAGACAGCAGAGTCAGCTGTCGAAACGTCGTGTTTTTACACCACATCCGGCTGGACACCCGAGAAGATTTTGTTGCATCGATACGCCGGGAAAGTCTCCATTCACACATTACCGGGCTAGGTTAGCCACGACAAGAGGCGCATTGCGCGGCGAGTCGGAAACTATGCAACTTGGTATCCGAAAAATCCTTCAGCGTCTGCTAACCAACAATGCAAACGATGATTTGATTTTCAACCATTGCAGATGCCTAAACATTACTTACATTACAGTCGCCAAGCGTGTTTATGGACACCAGTCATAACGAAATACAAAACAAAAAGTCTCTCAGTAATAAGTTATTTTGTTTAGTGTCGCATTTCCTGTTATCACTGTAGCATTAGCTTCATAAGAATTATTGCCAATATTTGTATCTACTATTTTGAACAAGAAATATTTTTTTTTAAACTCAAGACATTATTAGTCAAACCACGTATTATTAAAGAAAGTTGATATACCATAGTTGAAATATATAGATCGGTACTGTAATGTTTCGTATACCTCCTTAATTAAGGGTAATTCGTGTTTAGTAATTTTTCTTATTAATTTGTATCTCATTAATTATTATCATTGTTATAGATGAAATAGGTGTTTCAATTGATTTTGTAAGCACAGGTAAATCTAAAAAGGATATCATTACCTGACTATTATCTCATATAACAAAATACACATGACCAACAGAGGAGAGGTACAATTACTTTTAAGATCCACAAACAGTCAAAATACTGAAAAATAAGAGATTCGTCCTACATTATCGATTGTTTTATTACCAGTATATCAATCAATATCGTAAAATATAATGAAAACATATGGCAATCAAATAGATTGAAATTACCATAGCTTAACAAAAATTATTTAAAAAATGCGTGAAAAACAATCAAAGACACGTACGTCATTTTCCATCTACACTTAATGGTCCTTCCTTTTTGTCAAGACTTTTAGTTCACTTTAAAGCTTGTAATAAACGCACGCGACTATTCTCATTATTGGTTTGGTACAGAGATTCTTAAACATGCGGATCGCTCTGCTCTAGGCGCTAGTTGGGTGCATGAGAAATCAATATAGTGCCGTTTAAACTAGCGGTCAGCTCAATTCTGCTCAATTCAGGTCGAAAATCATTATACATGTAATCCAATGGGACCATTCAGACTACGCAGGTCAGGGCAAGGCGGGTCGAACTGAAGATCGCGCGGCCATGATCAACAACGGTCAAGACCTGATCTGAGCTGAGCTGACCGCTAGTGTGAACGTGAAACAGTCAAGTCAGATAAGATCGAAATGAACGACTAATGTCTAATAGAGCTTGTTCACGGTTAATGAATTGTATGGTTTTAGTAATAATAGAAATAAATTTTTTAATTGCGATTCATTGCTTTAAAATCGCAATGGGATAGAGATAAAAAAAAATCCCTACAAGGTAAGCAAAAACAAATTATAAGATTGTAAGTTTAAAACAGCAATAAAACAATTTACAGAGGTGAAATTGATTATTAATTTCTTAAAACTGTGCCACCACTTAAAAAACGGATTCAGTTAACAGCACATAACATGTGTTGTCGGAGGCAATATCACCTTAGAAATATTAAAATCCAGCCATTGCTGACTGAAAAAACCTAAGATCGTTGCTACGCTTATTGCAAGCTGCCAGCTCGAGTTCGACCCGTATCCTCCACGGATTGAACAGAAATACCCCGCATTTACCGTCCTCACGACGCTTGTCTAATTCTGCCCCTCCAGTCTCGACTTCGGTCTTCTAGCATCTGCCAATCAAGGGCTGACTTCATTTGGCAGATCACCGGATACACTCAATCATGTTAACAAAATGGTAAATAAATAATATCATTTTCAAGCAATTATTCCTTTAAGTGACTTATACACTCTCTCTTAGACGTTTTGAATTTTCCCAAAATTCGTTTGTTGTGGTTGGCTGGGCAAATCGAATGGCTTCGGTAATATTCGTTGCAATTCATCTCTGTCGTTCTTATTCGTTGTCTTTGTCTTGCACCGTATGTGCGGAAAGGCCCATCGTCTATCTATTCATCTTTGAGCTTTCTTGTCGGAAATCTCCGTAAATTGACAGTCCATGATAACAGCGAGTTCTTGAGGTTAGCCACCCGCATTGTATAAAAGCATCCATTCACGTCAGCTTCGTTCCATGACAGGTACAAATAGTCCAAGAGCTTTTTTTTTTGACGAAGTGTTTGATGCAGGTAGAAATTATTCATAGTAGTATCGATAGGATAGATTAATAGGTAATCGACTTTTTGCCTGACCTACCTAGGTACGCCAAATACTGCGCATATAAGAAAGGTGCAAAAAAATTGTACTAAAAATGTATTTGAATCAAAAGCCAATAAGAACTATTCGGCAGTTAAGTTGATTTAAAATAAAATATAAATAAGGCACATACTTTTGGTTGGGTTAACACTGATCCAAAATACCCCAAAGTTGTATTTTAAAAAAATGCAAAATATATCGAAATTTTAATATAGTATTAATTATATATATTTAATAATTCTCGTTAAAAGACAGAAACTTTTTCCGGGTTTTAATAATGGGCAAACGCCGAAATAAATGTTGCACGAACTAGAGTGGGAGCGACGACTACCCGTCGTTCTCCTTGCGCTCTCGTACAACTGTACCAGCTATACAACATTTTCAGTTGATATTAAGAAGGTATTATATAATATCACATTTGAAATCCGCAGGTTTTGAAGTTTGAAAAAGAAACCTTTGCAGCTGCCTTACATTACTATAAAATTATTTTGGTACGTTCAATTTTAAAACGTTGTAATATTTCACTAAAAAAAGGCACCTACATTTTGGTGCAGATCTTTCAATATTAAAATTAATTCTAGATTTGAGATACTACTATGTAATTAATTTAATTTGTACCATACCTTATGAAGGCGGAGATTCTGTAGAAACTGTTGGTAATAGGCTCGTCTTGCATTGTTGCTTTAAACTTGTGAAATTTGAATAACACTGACGATGGTAACCTTTAGCAGGAGACACATTGAATGGAATAAACACACTACTGTATTTTAAATTACGTTCTTGCCGAATTTTTGATGCAGTTTGACATTTTTGTAAAGTATTTTCAGAAAATACAATAACCTTCACGGCATTTCTCTGTTTACAAATCACACACGAAACACATTCCATTTTTATCGGTTGAATGTTTGTGTTAAAAGTACTACCTGTCTGGAATGATGGAAAAATATATTTGATTACTAATAATAATATGTGCTGTGAATCCGGTACAGTTGTACAAGAGCCAATGAGAGCGCAGAGAACAACTACTCTAGTCCGGGCAACATTTATTTCGACGTTTTCCTATTATTAAACCGTGGGAAAAGTGTCTGGCTTTTTGCGATAATTATTAAATATAATTAATTATGACTCTATTAAAATTTCAGCGTGAATCAATAAATTTATTTTAATTTTTTTTTTTTAAATACAAATTTAGGGTATTTTGACTCAATGCCCATCCAAAAGAGTCCGTTTTTTTTATTTTATTATAAACCAACTTAACTGCCAGATAGTTCATGTTGGCTTTTATTTAAATACTTTATTTAGCACCTTGGTAGGTATCTATATGCTACTCGTATGTAAAACTTCTACCTGCATCAAAAACTTCATCAAAAAAGCGTCATGAGCTCTCCGGCTAAAAGCTCTCTCATCCCATCTGCTTTCCGGCTCAAGAAGGTAACACCACCTTTAGGAAATTTTCCTTCAAATAACTATGACCCACTCACGGTCCGTTCACCACCGAGCACGAAACATTAAAACACATGCGCACTGCAAATATATGCCAGTAAATACGGCGCATTTCCAATTTTATTACACTTGTTAAGGTTCTTTGGTGGTTTTAATTACTGCATTAATTAATTAATAAAGTCCACCAAAAACAAGGTTATGTTGAGATGTTCGTTTATTTTGAACAAATCAAAACAAGTCTGCGACATTCACAAGCATAGTTGTTACAATCCAAAGATGCAATACTGACTTACTGAATACTTGCATGAATGTCTCTGTAACACTGAATGAATACTTAATGCAAACTAACTCTCTGTCCAGGCGATCTGTTTATATAGAGTCTATCGAAATTACGAGAATTCTTCAAAGGCATCCGCCCGATATTTCTCGATCATTAACAATCACTCAAACAATCAAACATATTAAAAACAATCGGAATTGATACAAAATTAATTAATAACATTACAAAATGATTAGAAATGGTAACTAGAGATACTTAAATACAAAATTATTTACAGAAATCCTTTCAAACGGTAGAAAATCGTCCTGTAGACATCGTAAATTACAGTAATACATGGAATTACAAACTTTTAAGTAAATTCTCTTGCATCATTCGGTTCTTAAACAAATTAAATGGTCTTTAAATAATTTTCTTACCTAAAACAAAGTCTATATACACTTATTTACAAGAATTTACAAAATAAACATATCAAATCACTTTCAAGCAAACTTTGGTTCACTACAAATATTTCACACAGTACAATATTATTCAAAATTCAGGTATTAGGGCTGTTACAACCCCTCCCCAGGATTCACTTAATTTTACACAGATAAAATTGATTGAATCCGTCACGAATCTAAGCAGGTTGAATGTACACATAATGCAGACACGAACAGATTACAATCAATCAACCATAATGACTTTTACAATGAACAAATACAATTCTTCATCACATACAACATCTGCACATAGTCCATGACACTGATTTTACAATAATTGTCTTTTCTCAGATCCAATCATTTTATCATTTACTGTGTTTACACAACAAACGTTCAATGCCATCACCTTAAGTTACAATTTTTTCACTCCAAATTACACACTTGATGTCTGCTTGTTAATTACACCAGTCTGTTTACATTTTACAGCTGATAATTTGTCACCAAAATGTAGAAAGTCACAACATCATGAAAATATCAAAAGTTCTACACAAAAACTGTCACAAATTATACATTGAAATGCTTACATCTGCATCTGAACTTAAGTACTCACACAAACTATTTACATGCATCAATGCACAAACTTATTTACAAAATTAGATATTTACATGTAGGGACCCCTCCCCAAACCATGCATTTCAATTAATTCTCATAAGTGGGTTTCAGGATTTCCCTGGAAACCCAGAACCATGTAAGTTACTTTTTCCTAACCTTCCAGTTTTCTTCAACTTTTGTATACACATTTAATATTACATTTCTATTTTCACAAAGCTTCATTATATACATACAGAAAAATAAACTTCCAATCATCTCAGACAACAGACTTTGGTACAACCACGCAACAGCTGAGACATACAATGGTTCTGTTTTAGCAAATTGATTGTCACTTAAAAGCAATGCTGTTGACTCAACTGGTAATACAAATT
The DNA here is from genome assembly GCA_031002005.1 of Vandiemenella viatica. Taxonomy (NCBI): domain Eukaryota; kingdom Metazoa; phylum Arthropoda; class Insecta; order Orthoptera; family Morabidae; genus Vandiemenella; species Vandiemenella viatica. The sequence continues at coordinate 51,845,756 of JARYHS010011408.1, forward strand.
TATTATTCTCACTACTACAGTTTAGTCCATCATTACTCCCAACCCCACTCTTCATCATCTGATTACTACTTAAACTTACCAAGTTATCTGAATCAGTACCTAAAACTGTTTTAACATCTGGCTTACTGACTTCCTCCACAAAATAATTATTTTTCTCAGCAACTACTACTTCACTATCAGCTTCCACATCAAAGAGGGTACAAAACATAGTGTCATCTAAGTCACATTCTGTACAATTTTCCAGATAAGAAACTGGTTCAGATAAATCCTTACTCCCACCCATTTCTTCAATGTCATCATCTACACCAAATAAAGAGCTAAATAACGTATCAGCTAGGTCAAAATTAGGACATTTTTCCAACTTAGGGATTGGTACATAAGGCTTTTCAACCACTCTCTCTTCAGAAGACAAATACTTTGACTTACAATTCTCCTCCTCATCTGGGTCTCCTATCCATACCACTGTATCACCTTCATCTTCAAGATATTTGAGAAACTCCTCGATTTCAGCACTTCTACAAACTTCATACCACCTATCCTAGCACACATAGTCCCAACTATGCCATTCTGGACCTTACAAGTTTCCGATAGCCACACTGTAGTATGCACTATAAATTCTGCACCCCTTTTTGTAATTAAGCAGTGACCATTTCGAAAATCTTCTACATGAAAATTATTACTTTCGCACACTGATTCTAGTGATAAGGTACTATGGTGGTCCCCTTCCCGCTTTATCTTATTATCAACCTTTACATCATCAACATCATTCATTACATCTATCATATCCTTATCCTGAAATTCACTTGCTGCTACCTCTACCTCTTCCAATAAATCTTCTCGGGGATTATTCATAAAAATGGTATTAACGCTATAGCAGTTGGTACCTGGACCCACATTCTTGTCCACCACTGCGGGGCCCATCACAGGGGTGGTCTTTAGTTTGTCCTGCCCCCCATGCTGCCTTTCCCTTTCAGATTGAGGGTTCTGTTCTCTCACTTCCCCATTATCATGCCTTCTTGCGTAATTATCACGATCCCGTCCCCTCGATCTAGCATCCCTTGACCCATTACCCCTCCTAGGGGGACTCCTGCTGCCCCTCCTAGGGTTGGGTAATGTTGTTCAGTGAATGACTCCTGGGCATCCAAGCGTCTTAACAATTCTGAAACTCTATCCACATTTACTACATCCAAAGTGGCAATTAAATTTCTTGTTTGCTGGGGTAACCTAGCTCCTATCAAATCAATGAATTCTTCCTCTCCATAAGGATGGTCTAAATACTTACAACGGATCCAACATTTATGAAAAAAATCATGTTGAGTTTTCCTACCAGGTTTATACGGCCTACCAGTCATCAACTCCCTCTTTTCTTGAATTTGCCTGCTTGTCGACCAAAAATGTTTCAAAAAGTTTTCTTTAAACAGCTTGTAGTCAGTCACTTCCCTAGCTTGTCTATCACCCCATGCCCTAGCATAAGATTTTAGATGTTTACCCACAAGTGCAATTTTCTTACTATCGGGTAACAAATTAAAGTAGTCTGACCTTTCAAAATTATCTATAAATTCAATAGGGTGAAGCCTCCCACTATCATCATAGAATTCAAATTCTTCTTTTACATCGGCACTGAAATTTGGATTACCTGTTAAGGGAACCTGACTTAACTGAATCTGTAAGCCAGTAACCTTTTTTTCTAACAGATTTACATTACTTTCTAATCCATGCGCTAATTGTTCCTGCTGCTGCACCAATGTATTAATATTTAATCCCACCTCTTGTCTCAACTCATTGACCCTTTGAGCAGCTTTACTATCACTGGCTTGGAATAAAGCAACATATTCCTGCTTCATCTTATCACAATTTTCACTGACTTCTTTATGAATCAAATTTACACATTCAGTCTTATTCTGTTCACAAAATTTTGTAACCTTTTCAAATTTCTCTTTACATTCTGTTACTACCTTCCCCAATTTAGAATCTAAATTGTTAATATCTTCCTTGAATTGAGAGCTAAAACCCTGAAATTGCTCTGCGATTTTAACATCAAAACATTTAGTCAAATCAGAGAATGTTTTATCATTGCTTTGTTGCAGTTGAGAAAACTTGTCATTGATTTCAGCAAATTTTCTGTCATTATCATTCCTTAACTCACTTCTAAATTCAAAAAATTGAGAATTGATCTCAGAAAATTTACCATCAAGATTTAACTCAGTTTTAAATTCAGAAAATTTGCTGTCAAGATTTAACTCAGTTTTAAATTCAGAAAATTTGTTATCGAATTTACCATTGATTTCTGCAAACTGAGAATTAATTTCAGAAAATTTGCTATCGAATTTGGAAAACTTATTATCAAATTTGCCATCAAATTCAGAAAATTTGTTGTCAAATTCGGAAAACTTTGCATTAAAACTGGCTACAAAAGACTCTAGGAAAGCTTGCAGGTTCTGATTATCAGCCATTTTTAGTAATTAGCAAAATCAACATAAAAAACAAAATTAAGAAAAATTAAAATCTTTCCAATCTGCCACACAATCGCATGCAAAATAAATCACTTGAATATTCAATGCAGTACTTACAATTCTTCCTCAATTTTGTATCACATTAAATTTCACTTAGAAGCACTTATTTAACCATTAAACACCACACTGACTTCAAACACTTAACCACACTTTTCACAATTCACTGTAGGAAGACGATTCTGAGGCCGAAGGAAATCCACTCGACGTCGGAAAATTACAGCCGATTGCCGATGAAAAATCTCCGCCTTAGGCCGTAAAATCCGTGTCGTCGCCGGTCGAAATTTCCTCGCAATTTTCTGCAGATTCTTTTTAGAAGATAAACATCCCACAGATGTTTAAGAACTTCTCGTCATGTCAACGGTCGCCATGTTAAGGTTCTTTGGGTGGTTTAAGAACTGCATTAATTATTTACAGAAATCACCAAAAAACAAGGTTATGTGATGATGTTCGTTTATTTATGATCCAATCAAGTCAGCGACATTCACAATCACAGGTACAATCCAAAGATGCACTTCTGAATACTGTCAACTAACAACTGAATGACAACTTAATACATAATGAATGTCTCTGTAACACTGAATTAATACTTAATGCAAACTAACTCTCTGTCCAGGCGATCTGTTTATATAGAGTCTATCGAAATTACGAGAATTCTTCAAAGGCATCCGCCCGATATTTCTCGATCATTAACAATCACTCAAACAATCAAACATATTAAAAACAATCGGAATTGATACAAAATTAATTAATAACATTACAAAATGATTAGAAATGGTAACTAGAGATACTTAAATACAAAATTATTTACAGAAATCCTTTCAAACGGTAAAAAATCGTCCTGTAGACATCGTAAATTACAGTAATACATGGAATTACAAACTTTTAGTAAATTCTCTTGCATCATTCGGTTCTTAAACAAATTAAATGGTCTTTAAATAATTTTCTTACCTAAAACAAAGTTTATATACACTTATTTACAAGAATTTACAAAATAAACATATCAAATCACTTTCAAGCAAACTTTGGTTCACTACAAATATTTCACACAGTACAATATTATTCAAAATTCAGGTATTAGGGCTGTTACACACTGTTCATCTCAGTCTGGTATGGTTTGTGTACCATTACATTAAAATGACTGTTTGCTTCGAATACCAATAAAATACACTTCCAAATAAAATTTTGCACATCTGAAATGTGATTGATTTCACAGATGGATTCAGTTTGGTTCTAGATATATTGTTTGACACACTGCGCCCGTATATACCGCCTGTTCACACAAGTCAGCGTGGTCGATGAACAGCTAAGGGTTGACAACAGCCCAGATAACTTCCGCCTTCCTTCGACAACAAAGAGTCCCGATCACAGATACCGCAGGACCACGCCATCTCAGCTGAAGCGTCGAGCCACGGGGGTCACCTCCACACACGATGTTAACAAGCGTCGACTATTAATGCTCTAGATAAAGCCGCAAAGGACCCTGGGGTTAATTAGTTTCAGAGGTATTGGAAAATCCGTTTCATGGAGTCATGATTGGATAAATTTGCCATTCCATAAAGTGCTCGATTTCGAGCTTTAATAATAAAAACTACAGTGATAATTAAAATAAAAAAGTTATTTTATAACTCTTAATCCTCAAGATAATTTTTCGATGGTAAAATATCACTCGATGGCAAATTTCATAAATCGCGTAATCAATATTTGCTGAAAATACTATCTTTTGAAATTTTTTCCAATTACCCATTTTAATTTTTTAACTGGTTTCTTGTGTTTGACTTATTTATACCACTTGAAAACAAATAATGAGTTCTGCTTACAAATCATTTATTACTGAGTTTGTTAAAAAAAAATGCAATTTTTTTTAGTTAATTCAGTGTACTGCAGTGAATTCATTCAATATAGCACGTAAGAATAAGTTTCATTTGACGGATTGTTTGTAGTATAATGATCCATTAGCATTATTTTAAATAGATTCTATATTAAATTACTGATCATACCATTGTGTAGTCAAACTGTAGTAATGTGTCATTTACTATGGCTGCTGTCAGAGCATAGGCATTACAGCGTTAACGTAGTTTGAAGTATTGTTGCCGTTCTAAAGTCAACAATCATTCAATGTGTTACAGGGATTCACCATGACTCCACAGAATTTTAGCCTGTGGGATTGGTTGATTCTTTCTTGAAGGAATGTACTAACTTGATATTTTACCATAAATACAAACTTGCATGAGACGCAAGCAGCTAGAATATGAATTTTACAACGTCACTTTGAAACACGAGTTCAACTATGAGACTAACCTGAAAACACCCACCCTTTTCTTGACACTCAGCAAGGTAAAACTACTAACAGACGCTCACTTTGAAAGTTGGATGAGATTTAAAAGAAATTAATCTCTTAAAATGGAACAAATCAAGGGATGACTTTTTTTTTTTACTCATGGCTTTTCACATCGTCGACGTTGAGGTCATTAGAAGCGGAAAAGGACTAGGGGCAAAGAATGGGAAGGAATTCGGCCATGGCCTTTTTAAAGGCAGCATCCCGGCATTTGGGGAAACCATGGGAAACCCAAATCTGGATGCCCGAACGGTGATTCAAACCCGCGCTCTTCCGAATGCGAGGTCAGAGCGATGGATGTCGTACGAACGAGTTAGCTTTCACAACGTATCTCCTGCACCTAGGCTCTGTTAAATTGTTTAGTTGAGTCTGTAACTGCCTACGCATCTAAAACGGTTTCTGAAAGATCTTCAGTCAATGAGAACTGCTTCAATTATCATCGACCGCTCGAGTTACGGAAAGCCACACTCCGATTCGCGGCGGCTCTGCTATTTTATACCCTGTTCACTCCAAACTGGCGGATTAAGGTCATGTTCCCCTGGTCCCGCTCACCGCTTCACTGCCGCCTCCCTTCCTACCTCTTCGAGCATTCCTGCTGTCTTCAGGTAAGGGAGTAGCAAATTTCCACTTCGCTTGTAGGGATAAGGGCAGCGGAGAGAGGATAAAGCAGAGTGATCTTGAAACTCCTTGATAACTGAACGAGTTATAAGCTAAAATACACTTAGGACAGTACCTACCAATACGCTCACAGCCGCTCGCAAACTCGTCATAAAATCGCATCTGACAGCCGATTATTTGCTGGCAGTTGTTGGTCGTCTCGTTGCCTTTTGGCGGACAAATGCCAACATAACCTTCCTTTGGCAACGGAGAGAAAAATATAAAGCAATTCTGGCGGAAATGATATCACACCATTTTAAGTGAACAATGCATATGCTACAGATCTTTAGTTCAGTTTGTTTCGCAGAAAAAAACTGCACTGTTCCATTTTTAATTTTATTCGAGCTTTACGCCTCGTCGACGTCGAGGTCATTAGAGGCGGGAGAGGATTGGGAGCAAGGAAAGGGAAGAAATTCGGCTATTGCATTATGAAGGAAGCATCCCGGCATTCTCCTGGAGAGATTTAGGAAAACCATGGAAAACCGAAAAATGGATGCCCGGACGGGGATTTGACCCTGAGTCCTCCCGACTACGAGGCCAGAGTGTTACTGCTCGTCAACCGGGTTCGATCAACACCGTTCCAACGATTTAAACAAAATTTTGCATAGTTAACCTTGCGATGATAAATGGATGGGGACAAACAACCATAACCCCCCTATCTCAGGAGTAGGGGAATACAAAATTCTTCTTTTGCAGTAAAGGAGTCAGGGACTGGAATAAATTACCTAGAGAATTTACCAGAAACACTGAAAGAGTTTGAAATGAAAATTCATAAAGGACAAAAGTAGCGGGGTGATAAAATTGTAATGAAAGAATTTAATATTAAAGCATGAAATGGAAAAGCAGGTGTGTATGAAAATTGACACTGAAGCATAAGCTCCTTTACAAACAAATTAAATTCAGTTAAAATTGGTATTATACTTGAAGGTAATTACCCGAACACGGATTTTTCTGAATTGTGGTCAGTTGTCATCACAACAACGATTTTCAATAAGAAATTACGCTAAGCTACATACTTAACGTAGCCACCTAATTACAAGCTGTATGGAACTTATCACAACTGTTCAGTCTTTAATGTGCTGTTGCTGTTACTGTTACGCTGTGTATTGTTCTGTTACAATCTAGCTTAGCTGTTAAAAAAAACATCCGGGGCTAACAAAACACTCATCTTACAAGTTAGAGCACGAATTTCCAAGCCGTAATCACGTCTAGCTCCTATCACTGCTGAACTTAATTTCTGATTTCGATGCTAAGTATTACAGCTATATTGCTCATAGTCTTATGGAATGAGAGCAGTAGTTGTAATAATATCAGTTGGTAATATATAACATATATATAATGGATGGAAGTTGAATGCAATCCGAGGATCGCAACAAGGGAAGACCAGTTGATGTTTTGAAATTTCTTGCAAGTTGCCGTAGATTCTCTATTCTTACAGATGGGAAACGCCACATGCTATTCAGTGCTGGAAAAATTAGGCAGTGTAGGTAGTGTGAGAAAATATGAAGCAGCCTTAAGTGTAATTTTTGTGTGACAACTCCATTGCGGAAGAGAAATATTGGACGATGTTCTGTTCTGCTATAATCAAAATATATTTTTAATGCACCGTAAACATATCCCTTCTGTAATGTTTGGACAAGTGTCAATGTTTTTCATGCAAATGGTTCATGTTTATTTATTTTAAATGTTCGAAACTTCGGTGTAATTAAATTGTTCCACAAAACGTTAAAAATGTCTCATTTTTTTAATCACAATTTCCTTCGCATGAATTTTCCGTAGCAAAATACTCTGCAAGGGATAGGATGAAAGTAATTTGCGGTTAAGTTTATCCCTTACTGCGGTATGTTTGTGATTTATTGATGTAACATATACGTCATTAAAATACACACCTGCTAAGTATCTAAAATAAGATGTCAATTCCAAATGATACATGATTCTTTTAGATGTAATTTTAATATTGTAATATGAGCTACTAAGTATTTAATTGGGTATTTAAACTAACGTGGTAGAAACAGAGAACAAATGTGAGATTTTACTTGCCCCCTTGTCCGAGCTAAAGCCAATTGAAGCGCGGCGTCTTACTGGAACTATCGACACGTGATTCTCTCCAGAGATATTGGTGGATTTCTACTGACTGCCAACATAAGCAGGTGTAGGGGAGCATTGACAGGGCATCGCAGTTTGTTCCCCACCCAGCTGTCTACTTTGACCACATTGAATGCCTCTGTCAGGTTATTCAAATGGGTTATTCAATTTGCAACTCATTCCCATTCACGGTAGGATTAGAATTTAGTGAGCAGTTTGAAATTTATGGTTGATTTACGCAAAAAACTGTTCCACGGACCAAAACTCATACCGTTCATACACTAAAGTTTGGCTTAATATAGTCTTCTTAGCTCATAGCGTCCATTGGTTAGCCAGCTCAGGTTCAAATGCAATTCTGTTAGCTACCAGTAATTACTGTAGCACCTTCGTTCCTGCATTGAGCGCACGTAAGAGGAATGAACTCCGATCGATAATGTAGTAAGTTAAGTCTAGTTATGTGGTTTATTTTTCAGTAATATAAGTGTACCTATAGTCGAAAGTGCACCTCTGGCTGACATGAAATTATATGAAGGTCATTTTTTTTTTTTTTAAGTGCATTGATCCAGGAAACCGTGCAGAAAACCAGCTACACTATTAACTTTACTCGTCAATCTGTGCGCGTCCATATGTTGATGGTCTCGTCTATCAATGGTGAAAAGTTTATGTGGAGTGTATGCTTAAAATCGCCGGAAGCGCATATCTTATTACCTTCAATATTAGTTGATTTAAGTTTACTTTACTCTCTACTAAATGTGAATAACCGAGTGTGTTGGGTGAGCGGTTAACGTTCTGGCCTCGCATTCGGGAGGACGGTGGTTAGAATCCCCGTCCGGACATCAAGATTTGGGTTTTCCATGCTGTCCCCAAATCACTCCAGGCTTCCTTCAAAACGCCATGGTTGAATTCCTTCCCGTTCCTTGTCCTCAGTTCCATCCCGCCTCTAATGACTTCTATGTGGACGACGCGTACAGCCATAAGTAAAAAACAAAAAGAAAACACAAAAACAAACTAGAATATGTAAACATGGTTGAAATTAAATAAATAAGCGTAAGTTATGCGTTCGTAGTTTAAAAGAGAAAAATATTTCGGTAATGGCTGGCACCTGTGGCCATTATAGGAACCTAAAGTCTTCTCTGTTCCTAAAATCGAGAGGGGCGTCGAAATATTTCCTCACTAAAACTTGGGCTTCAATCATAAACCCCAAAACCTGTATGACATTTACAATTTTTTTTTCTTGATTCTACTTTGGGACTCTTGAAGTCTAGAATTGACAAGTAGTATTGGTCTTCGGTACATACGATTTAGTTACGCATATTATGTGTTAGGGAAATAGTGCATTCCATCAGCTGATAAGTATTTAAAGCTGAGAGATCGTGCAGAATGACATTGTTACACTATCTGAAGCGCTTTTTAATTTTTTTTATTAATGGACTTAGTGTAAAGTTACTTACTTAACTGAGTATACTTTATCTCCCAAGTGCTTAAGACTTCTGGGAGCCAGGACCTGGTATGCGGGTTATCTCCTATGGGACTGCATCTGGATCTGTAACAGCTTCCATTCGAGCCAGCCTCTTCTCCCCACTTACTTGTGGACCTCCCTTGGTTAGCTCCTATTCTTATCCGCCCTTGATGGCAATTTAAGGCTATAAAGATGGTGTAGCCACAGGAGCAAAATGTGTCGACATTAGCAGTCTCTCTAATACAAAGTATTTAGGAGCAAATGCAAAGGTTCATTTTTTAATAATATGTGTTAGTACTTACAGTTAACTAGAAAATGTTACATTAATGAAACAGAAGTATTCAGCATGCAGAAAATGACTTTTGAATGCGTACTAATTAAATAAGAATGGTCAGAGGCTCCGAAAATTGAAAAACAAATTCTTAAAGTGTCGACACTTAGTTGTGTTTTTCATTACTGTCCTTATTCCTTGATTTTAGGGTTACATAAAGGTGTCAACTACAGGAACAATATTTGTCATCTTGAGGAGCATATGTAAATCAGTGTGTTGACCTGAGAAGCAACCCTACAGATCCAGTTTTTTATTTTTTTTATTTTGAATGTTTGCCCAAACATATCACAGGCAACTCTTGTTATATAATGGAATATAGATATTCAGACTGCAGAAAATTAGAATACATAGTTATTAAAAAGTGTCGTCAGAATCTTCGATAATGCAAAAATGATTTTTTAACATGCCGACAATAGACGCGCTTAGTTTAGTATAGATTTGATATTTTTACGCGGTAACAGGTATATTAACGGCAGAATGCAATCAGTGACGGATATGATAAAGGAGCTGGAATGGGATTCATTGCAAGACAGGAGGAGGATGAGGAGGGTCATGGGAGTGTTCAGGACATATACTGGTGATGAGGCATGGAAAGATATTGCAATAGGTATGAAAAGTAGTGCATGGAAGGGAAAAGATGACCATGACCACAAGCTGGCACTCGATTTCAGGCACAAGGGTGTGGGAAGATTCTCTTTTTTAGGTAAGGGTGTCAGGGATTGGAATGAGTTACCAAGAGAAATGATGAATAATTTACCGAAAACTTTGAAGGAATTTAAAGATAAAATTTGTAGAGGGCAAATGTAGGTGGGTGCAGGATAAGGGGAAGATGGGTGTGTAGGGAAATTGCCACCGGAGCCTGTGCTCCATTGCAATTAAATTAAATTAAATACTCTGTCGCGTTAGAATTAGATTCAACTGAGAAGAATTAGTCTCATTAATCTGGAATCCTCAGTAGAACATGTCGACTTAATGGATAATAACTAAAAGTGGAACTTGAAAGTTCAAGGTACAGTGCAACCGCGGTGCTACACTGAGCATGAATTGTTAATAGTAGATCGACAGGCCTTAGACGAAAGGAGGTATTAATGTTACAAATTATTCAAAACAGTTGCATAATGATTTGACGTCTGAATATGCAAGTACAGTGTTCCCGTGTCGAGTCGTAGAAAACATAAAATGTTCATATTAATTTAGAAGTAATCTTATCCTAGAACAGCGGTTCTGATTGTTATTGTGGGTTGCTATGTATAAATTACTTCTAGCAGTAACACAGACCTCAGACAGAAGGCGATATTATTATTATAAATTATTCAAAACACAGTTGGATAACGTTTCGCCTTTTGAACCTGTAAGCACAATGTTTGTCGTGTAGACTCGTGGAGAGCGGAAAATTATCGTTATTAATTTAGAAGTAATTTTATCCGGGAACAGCGCACATTTTCTGTTCCACCATTTTTTTTCACCCTCGGTCAGAATTAACGTTTTGTAGGGACGCATGCGGGCGCTGCAGTGGTGCCAACCGAACAAACGCTGCACCGCGGTCACGACCCGCCCGTTCGCATAATGAGAATTCCACCGCCACCGCTAATGCGTTCTTTCTTTCGCTCTCCCGCCTGGAGTCAGTCGCTCCTTGTTAAACGGCCAATGCACGGTCGTCCTTTTCAAACTAGCCCGTCACAATCACCCTGATTAATTTCCCGACTGTTCCACCGGTTTGATTTGTAAAGGTGGTCGGCTGCTCCGTCCTTTTCTACCTGCTCTCTGATCTCTTTGTGTGTGTTCTCGGCCCGCTGTGCTGCAGTTCCTTCTAATTATAATGATAATAGTAATTGGAGCACCGCAGTGGCTGCACGCGGCGCTATTACTGTATGTGCGCACGCCGGCGGAACGGCGATAAATAATGCGCGAGCATTTCCGGAAGCTGGAGAGCGTTTCTGTCCGAACTTGTGCTTCCGTATTTTGCGTAAGTGCTTCGTGATTAATGTGGGGAACAGTGAACACTGCGCAGGACGCTGAAGGAGTCGGCTCGGCGGTGTTTGTTTCCGTTAATAGAGCGCCCGCAGCCCCATACCTTCTGCGAATTGTTCATTCTCTTGAACGCTCTCCGTGGATGACTCCAGTAATCTCGGAATTAATTCTGTTGTGACGTGGCTGAAATTAATTCCAATTTCAAGGTGGTTAATCAGTTCGGAACAGAGACTATTCATCGAGAAGCTGAAGTATTAAGGAACACACGCAGACTTTTACATTTTTGTTGTTTACGTGCTACAGATGCTATTGAGCTTCCTCTTTCATGGTTGATGCTAATTGTAATTCTGTCTCACGCACTGTAATCAGGCGTTACAGTTTGACACAGATCTCTGAAAATATAGTCACCACGTTACTATGTGGATTATTTTAAATTAAGGTTTTAACATTTATTTTATAAAAACTACAAAATTTTTACCAGTAATTACCACATTTAATTCTTCTCCTTCATCCCTCAAATACGTTTCACTTACGCTATATAACAGTCTTCAGTAATATTTTTCTTTCATCTTCGCCCTTGACATAAATAATCAATTGAAGATATATCAAATTTATTTAATATTCACGTCTGTAGCCTAACATTCCAAACCATTAAGCCGATGATCCTGTGACGATATTGTAATTGCCTTTGTGGCATCTTATTTTTCTTATTTCTTTCTGAAGAATTTTTTCAGTTTTCAAAATACTTCCAACTCATCATTTTTTAATTTTCAGAATCTGTAACTCACAATCACATGTCTGTCATTTTGTAATCTATTGACATATTTTCTATCATTTTTAATTGGAATCTATGATAGCTAAAAACATGAATTGTATAATTACAAAAAATATTTAAAGATTGTTTTACACCGGATATAAAGCTATAATTTAGACTTATGATTATAATTAATAGTTAATGATGGGTTACTTTGCATTTTTGAGGTAATCATGTTTCACAATTTAACATTTATTCACAAAAATCATAATGGTGAAAATTATAAGTCTTGATATTTATCGTGTAGCTTAGGCGCATGAGCACTCAATTATTATAAATACAAATAGTTAACTCTGAAAAAAACATGAAGTTTCACTGAGAAACATAACGTTCTTTTTTCGTCTCACTTAAAAAAAAATCACTTTAAGTTTTTGTCGTCATACAGATAGCTCAACATTGTTAGCTTATGGTTCCAGAGCAATTGAAAATTTCTAATTGCGTTTGTAACTAGTTGCAGTACATCTTGTCCAATGTCAGCTCTGAATGAATTATTTACCTGACGATGACAGATTAGAGGTGAGTGAACCATCCGGTCATGTACCATCCGGTCAAGTAATAGGAAAAATTTGTAGCAACTGTGAATCATCAGTTTTTCAAGACCTTCTTCTCTTCCATATCAATTTTCATTCAATTCATATAATTTTATACTAGTAATCGTGCAAAATAATCTAAAACAAAAGTCGACATCACTTTTTACAGGATGGAATTAAAATTTCATTGATATTCAGATGCTGACTTTCAACAAACGAAAAGTGTACGGAATATTTGGGAATTTGAACATCGCATTTGTAGTCTTAGTCGGTGGATTCTCTGTCTTGATAAGATAATTTGTGGGTATTATTCAGTTTAATTTAAAAGTTATCTGGAGCTTACTCGCAATTAAAGCTGTTATCTGTAAGAAAATGGTAGAAAGATGACACTTTAAAAATCGCGTAGATCTTTCTGTACTATAATTCTCTGCTGTGGAGATCTGACACCTACTACATTTATCTGTCATTCATAATTTCGGAAGATGAAATTTCAGATTTACTTAACTGACGAGAGAGTGTACCGTTAGGCATTGGAAGGGAATTTTGTTTTACTACGTCACATAGATGATACAAAACTGATTAACTATTTGAAGCAAATCGGAAGGTCTGCTGACTGTTTCTTAGATTTGACTTGGTGGCACACTTAGGATAAGGAAGCGACGGGAGACACTTCTTATCGGGCGGCTTCTGATCTGTCCACAGTCGAATTTGAGATTATTATGGACATCGGGACTGCGTATCAATTAGCTAGCTGTGAAAAAAATCAACGGGTGAAACAAGTTTATTCATATTGTCTGTGAGAACATCTTTCAGTATCTCAAAGGATCGACAATCCGTACATGTCACGCAACCATTCCAACTGGGATGTACAAATGCTACCGGATTGCAGACATTACGCACTTGCTGACAGTGAGATGTCTACAATTCACGAACCAGTAACGTCTACGGAGACACTTCTTCCAAGCTCTGCAAATGCAATTACAGTTCAGCAATGCCTTGTTTATAATTATTATACCTTTTCAATACGTATAAAATAATGTAACAGATTTGATCCGGAACACATTCGATGTACCGCGTGAAATATTCAGAAAATAAGAATAAGTGAAAGGGTTGGAGACAGAGGCAGTCCCAAACAAACAAACAGCTGTTAAAGGGGCTGCGTGTGAGTACAATAACGTTAGCGGGGCAGGTACACGGTGTAACGAGCCGCGCTGTCGCTACGTTACAAGGTGCATTTTTATTATATATGTAATAATATAAGAGTAATTTACATAAATCTTGGGCGACCACGTGAATAGATTTTTGTTGTAATTTTATAAAGTACGCAAGATTCCAAGTGAGGACTGTAATGAAATGGTGAACTTATACAGTGTATCGTAGCAAAGCGAATATTAAAGAGTTATTGAGCTATGTAGGCTTGAAGCTAATCTTGGTCTTTCCGAGCCATGGGGACAGGACGTCGCGGATTTGGGATTTGCCAGACCACACACACTGCTCCCTGGGGATGGGTCACTCACCGAGCGGGAAAAGCCTGCCGTCCGAAACCCGAATGTTCTCTCGCCCCGGCGAACTTAGCCGAATATGTCCGACCTCTGTTGGATTCTTTGGCCAAATCACATATCGAGGATATCACGTGACATTAGGTGCCGACCTGAAGGTCCAATCAAAATGAGCGTATAACTCAAAATCCTGGGAATTTTTGTTGTATGTGAGCTTCGAGACTACAAATGGGCGGAGCAAGAAGTTTCCTCGTGGACCGAAGAGCGAGGAGCTGGGATTCTAACTTCGATCGCACCAGTCTGAGGTTGACTTGGAAAGTTGACTTCATTCGCTAACTGCAGCTTGCCTTGCTGGAGCGAGCGTATCACCGCAACACAGCCGGTAATGCGATGATGCGCATTGCCAGACCAGAGATGCCTATAGCCGACTTGTGAGATAATCTCACATATCGTGGGTCCGCTACACTCATCACAGACATCAGACGCAGAACTACAATGGTAATTGATTACGACCAAGCCATGTGATTGTGCATTCCGTGAAACAGAACCCGTAAGCGACTTTGAGAGGATAGGTCCATGTTCTCACTTTGTAATTGTAAAAACCCCTGAGCTAGCGGCATAATTTGCCAGAACTAGTTATTTTCGAATGATATATTGTTCATTCTGGCGCCCATGATTTTCTTGTTTAACTGTAAAGTCACAGTGTTATGATGCCTTTGTCTGAGGTAGTCATAACTCGTATTTTTCATTGTTTCCAGTTGTCATTATTTCTTGCATTTTGATTCTGAGATATTTAAAAGTAAATATACAATTGTTTGCTTGCCCATGACGGCTAATTGTAACTCTGAGCGTTGCTTTTATGATTTTGCCAATTTGTGTTAATGTTAACGGTAAATTCGCTCAGACTTGTAATCGCCAGTGATAAGAAATAAATGTCATATTGTGACAATTTTTCCTAAATTCCAACTAACGTCGAGATTCTTGCAAAATTAATAAATTCTCACTCCTTCATAAAAAAATTAAGATTAAAATCCACAATTATTAATCATAAAGGTATGAAAGATAATTGTAATGTGGTTTGCCCACCAAGGCACCCACCACATAATGTCGCCCAACGCTGGTGCCAGATGAGACATTACTTCTTAATGTCTGCGAACTTGGTGGCACTAATTCAAATTAATACTATTTGGAGCCCAAATTCGGAAAGTTTCATGGAATGTTGCACATGGTTTTTGGCTGTTTTACCATTCTTGTAGTCAATAGATATTCATACAAGATTTTATTTTGATGTTTCACTTATATTTTAATGCATAAAGTTCATTTTGGTCCAATGCATAAAATTCATTTTTGTTTGAACGCATTAAAAAGAAATTGATATGTGTATTTCAATTGAGATGCAATACACTTTGTATTGTAACAATTTTGTGATCAGTTTAAATTTTTAAATGAGTAATGTCAGTGTTGATTTCTTAATGCATGGAAGCTGCTAAGAAAATTGAAGACACGCATGTTTTGCCCATGTGTTTGAAAGTAAGTCTGCTTTCATGGTGTTGTGTTGCATGATTCATCGTTGCTTTTCTCGTGCTGTATTTTGGAGGGGTATATGTATTTGTGTGTATTGAAATTCGCGGTATTTTTGTTGTTGTGAGTCTAGATTTCGTCATTGCACAATTGCGGTGTAAATTCATTCGTTGTGTGTTCTTATGAAGCTGCGATCCCGTACAATAAAAGGTTTTGATATGGATGATCAGTCTGATAAGCAAAACTCTCTCGAAATCATGAACGATTCGATTCAGTTAGCGGAACAACGCGAAATATCGGATGCAGGGGAAGGGAACGTAAGTTCTGAAGTTCCGACCCACTCATATAGTTCGCAGTCTACTTTGTCGCCACAGGAAGATATGGAAAATTTTCCGTCTCCTGTCGGTGAAATGACACAGAATACGCTCACACATTCAGAACAGACCCAACAGCAAATGCTAAACATGTTGATGACTGCAATAGGGCAGCAATTTGATTCACAAAGGCAGCAAATTAATTCACAAAAGGAGTAATTAAACAAGCGGTTCGATTCACAAAAAGAGGAATTTCTGGAATTAAAGCAAAGTTTTGATACACGATTTGATTCGCAAGCTGCGATATTAACAAATTTGGACGAAAAATTATCCACCTTACGTTCTGAGGTCACAAAAGAAATATCTGAATTCAAGTCTGAGATAGCTAAAAATGTTTCTAAGCTGGAAAAGGGTACGGAAGAAGTAAGATCTACCTGTGCTTCTTTGCAAACGGCCAACAAACAATTATCCAAAAGACTTGACGCCGCCGACCTGTCCATTGAACAGATGCGAAACGAGAACGGCCAAAACCTAGGGCAAATTTCGGAATTTGTTCAAGAGGTCAAAGACCAAAGCGAACAAAACATCCGAAAACTTAGCTCAGAGATGACTGCCGTGGCAAGTTCAGTTGAGCTCGTTAAGACGGCACAAACCGAGTTAAAATTGTCACTGGACGAATTTCTGGAAGCCGAACGTAGTAATTTTAGTCCTCCACAAAATCCTCCGAATGCGATATTACAGACTGCGAGTGAGTCGGTTGTTAAAGTCACTACTCAACTCTTAATCAGTGAAATTGTCAGTTTGTACGCAAAAATATCTGAAATCAAGAAACACAACAATTTCAGTTGTCTTGGATCCACAGTTAAGTGCAAACTGTCAGTAAAGCATAAGATATTTGTGGGGCAGGAGAGGAAAGATGTACAGTACATGTCGTTCTTGAAAGTCAGACAAGAGTCGGCAACTTTTTCAATCATCGGAGAAATGCGAAATCAGTCTCAGAATTCACAGCATATCAACATCGCGTGGAAATTTTCTGTCCGTAACTTTGTGTGGAACACTACACAATTTGTTCATTCCTTGCGGTCAGAAAAGACGCAATTGTCAGCTGGACCAGTTAGTAAGTGTGGTCGGTCGGCGGACACTATACCTGTTCCAGGAATGTCATTAGCTGTCGGGCACAAACCGCCGAACGTCTGTAACCTTGTAAGCCCAAGGTTCTGCGTCCTTCGAAATCTTGTTGTTGAAAGCAGTAAAGACGAATATTCACGACGCAGAATTATTTTCCAGAGGAAGATCCATGGACGTCTCAAATTCGTCTTGTAGGCATTGTTCAACAAGTTGTGTAGCATGCCAAATACGATGACGAAAAGGCTGACTATGAATTGACCGATTTGAATCATAAAAAAAAAAGGGAAATTAAATGTACAGTACACATTCTTTTAGGTTAGACGCCTTACCGAAATTAATCATGCTTGAAAAACGCCGATGCCGGTTTCGCTAGTCTAAACCGTCTGTTTTGCTGGAAAGATTAGATAAACGGAAAATTAAAATTCCAGTTACCAAAATTTGCACTTACAGTTAAAGCTACTTAGAATGTTTCCATAGTCGGAATTTGTAATGCTTATTTCGCTAGTCCGAACTTCATATTTTGTCCACGTGAAATATTAATAGTCACTTTTGACTTTCACGCTGTTAATTGGACTTGATTTGATAAAAATCTTGAAATATTAAATGTTTTCCTGAGCCAAATAAATTGATACGCACTCGCGGAAAATGAAGCGCCAGTAGCAAGCACAATTTCTTGTCTTCGCAATCACAATGAATCTGACAGCGATACAAATATTGTGATATGCTTTCTAGGATGTATTTTGTGACATAAACGAAAAGGTTTTCAACATTTTGTGATGCAGGAGTTCGATGTAACATTTTACCTTAGGTAGTTGCATTATATCTTTTCTGAGCAGAAGTGTACAGCGAGCGTAATATCGCTTTGTCTGTGTTGATCGAAGATCGCAAGTTATCTCATCAATGTATTTTACTTCTTTGTTTTGTGTATCTATCTGTAAAGGGTGGCTAACGTGCCATAGATAATGCCCTATAGAACACGAAACCTTGCCAGAAAGATTTGTTTAAATGGTGTTGGTCATCACAGAAATTAGGAATCTTAAGTTGAACGATTACAGATATACAGGAGAGTTTTCACAATACCTTGCTGTTATTTTGCTGACGATAGCGCGTGGTCAAAGTGCAATAAGTTAAAGGCGACTGCATTTGTAAAGGCTAAAGAAAAAAAAAACTTTATTTACGGGATATATTCAATAATTCAGCTAACTTTGCAAGTTAAGGTAATTATATTTGATGCTAACTTCAATTGAAAAGGAATTTTGTATATGATAATTGCACAGATGGTGAAGACGTGAACAATAAGATTATTGGTGATATCGACGTTTTTCCTGCTATATTCCGGGCCTTATTCGGTTGCCAGAGTGATCTCGAAGAATTGTTATTTGTTGACGGACGGACAAACCGAGATCGGGCCTCATAACGCCCGGAATTTAAAGCCATTTCATACAAAGTAACGGTTTCGAAAGAGGGGGAAACAGCTACCATCGAACAGCTGAGGTCATTAACGCAGGTAGGCAGCTGAACTCAACCGGCAGGTTCCTAGAATTCTGGCAGGTAGCGCATACCCAAGAATGAATGGGAAAGAAAACAAAAGTTTCACGCCTCGTTCTAGCGGTATTTCGCGTACCCTTACTGTAAATTGTATAGTATTCCGTAAATTAGATTAAAACTATTGTTGGACAGCACATGTTTTGCTCAGAATTGTGTGCACTCAACGAAAATAATTTCAAGGTTTATATTGTTGCTTTATATAGATTCATAGTATTCTGCTAGCGTGAAATCTCAAAATTGCTTTGTATTGGCAAACGGAAAACCTGAGATCGTACCGTTCTATGCACAAAGCTTACGACCTTTTCATACAAGCTAAAGAAGCATAAGTGTATAAAAGAAAATATTCGCTAACTGGGATGCATTTTCGGCATAAAACGTGGAGTATACGGACATGTTAAGAGGGTTATAATAAATCCTAAATAAAAACAAAAAAAAAAGGGAGAAAATTTTATTCTTTGAATGTCGAGATAATCTCGAGTCATCAATAGACCCATTGTGAAGGAATTGTAATATTACCGAGGAATGATAGTTACGCTATTCATTATCCTTTCAATTTGTGTGCCGAATGGATATTTTGGGTCCGCTTGTACGCCAAAGATGCTACAGCGACTTTGGTTGACGATGAAAGTTCACGTCAAACCGCATAATGTGTATAATGTCTCATATGGGAATGGTAAATTTTATAGAAATTCCATTACGTATACCCATGTGCAAATACAGTTTCCTTTCGCCATGAAATTCGCAATCACTTCACAGACGGTATATTAAAAGTTAGAGATGTCGACCAATGAAAGATTAATTAGGAGACCACCTAACATTCAACGAGTAAGGTTCATAATTTACGTAACAAACTAAAACATGTACTTACATCGTTCATTCCGCACCACGTTGAATTATAAGTAAATGCCACGTCATTAAAATCTAAAGATTACAGTTAGTGATGTTTGACCATGAACACGAACACACCTTCTCTATGAAATGCTTGTTCAATTAACCGTCGGTCATGACGCAAATCACGTCACCGAATCCGACTAAACTATTCCGTTGTTTTGAGATTAAAACCGCGCAATGTAATGAGATATTTTACGCTCACCTCTAGCATCTTTATGGATGCTTGTTGAAGCCAGAATTATTTTTATGCACATGAGTAAAACATCACGCTAAATTGTAAATACAATGTATAGTTCAACCACTTTCTGCATAAGTGTTCTGACAATGTTTTGTTTTATTAATGTGTTTCATTTTAGTGATTTAATGATAAGATTTGATACAAGATATTTTCAAGATTATTATTATTTAAACATGTATGTAAATAATTTCTTTTCATGTATATTTTAGTATTGTGTTTAATATAACTTTGTATTTGGGAAGGCTACCTGAATTCACGTGCTTCTGTTTGTAAAGAATTGTAAGACGGCCAAAAGGACATATGATCCCGTTATATATTCACCTTACAAGGCAGGAATACCGATGGTTATTGGAATCACATTTAAAATTAATGTAATTATAAAAATGCTTAAGTTTTTGTTGAGTCACAATGGAGATAGAATTAGGTAGTTAAAAATAAAATTATTGTACCATAATTTCATTTTTCACCAACGGCCGGCCATATTGTAACGAGCCGCGCTGTCGCCACGTTACAAGGTGCATTTTTATTATATATGTAATAATATAAGAGTAATTTACATAAATCTTGGGCGACCACGTGAATAGATTTTTGTTGTAATTTTATAAAGTACGCAAGATTCCAAGTGAGGACTGTAATGAAATGGTGAACTTATACAGTGTATCGTAGCAAAGCGAATATTAAAGAGTTATTGAGCTATGTAGGCTTGAAGCTAATCTTGGTCTTTCCGAGCCATGGGGACAGGACGTCGCGGATTTGGGATTTGCCAGACCACACACACTGCTCCCTGGGGATGGGTCACTCACCGAGCGGGAAAAGCCTGCCGTCCGAAACACGAATGTTCTCTCGCCCCGGCGAACTTAGCCGAATATGTCCGACCTCTGTTGGATTCTTTGGCCAAATCACATATCGAGGATATCACGTGACATTAGGTGCCGACCTGAAGGTCCAATCAAAATGAGCGTATAACTCAAAATCCTGGGAATTTTTGTTGTATGTGAGCTTCGAGACTACAAATGGGCGGAGCAAGAAGTTTCCTCGTGGACCGAAGAGCGAGGAGCTGGGATTCTAACTTCGATCGCACCAGTCTGAGGTTGACTTGGAAAGTTGACTTCATTCGCTAACTGCAGCTTGCCTTGCTGGAGCGAGCGTATCACCGCAACACAGCCGGTAATGCGATGATGCGCATTGCCAGACCAGAGATGCCTATAGCCGACTTGTGAGATAATCTCACATATCGTGGGTCCGCTACACTCATCACAGACATCAGACGCAGAACTACAATGGTAATTGATTACGACCAAGCCATGTGATTGTGCATTCCGTGAAACAGAACCCGTAAGCGACTTTGAGAGGATAGGTCCATGTTCTCACTTTGTAATTGTAAAAACCCCTGAGCTAGCGGCATAATTTGCCAGAACTAGTTATTTTCGAATGATATATTGTTCATTCTGGCGCCCATGATTTTCTTTTTAACTGTAAAGTCACAGTGTTATGATGCCTTTGTCTGAGGTAGTCATAACTCGTATTTTTCATTGTTTCCAGTTGTCATTATTTCTTGCATTTTGATTCTGAGATATTTAAAAGTAAATATACAATTGTTTGCTTGCCCATGACGGCTAATTGTAACTCTGAGCGTTGCTTTTATGATTTTGCCAATTTGTGTTAATGTTAACGGTAAATTCGCTCAGACTTGTAATCGCCAGTGATAAGAAAATAAATGTCATATTGTGACAATTTTTCCTAAATTCCAACTAACGTCGAGATTCTTGCAAAATTAATAAATTCCCACTCCTTCATAAAAAAAATTAAGATTAAAATCCACAATTATTAATCATAAAGGTATGAAAGATAATTGTAATGTGGTTTGCCCACCAAGGCACCCACCACAACGGTAACCTTGAAGAGGCGGACAGCAACAGTTATGCCCAATCCATCGGGGATACAACGCAGGTCGGACACAAGCGATCTGTGGCGAAATTTTCGTGTGTTCCCGTACAAATTCGGGAGGCTCCAAAAATGGCGAGTGGAGTGACTGACCAATGAACATGAAGCGTCTATATTTTGGTTCTAAGAAAAGGTATTGTTTGTATGTTCTGGAGGGAAAATTCCGGCAAGGAGATTGGTGACGAGAAAAAGAGGAGTGGGGTTGTGGAACGACGTGCTCTGCACCCCGGGAAGAGGACATCCTGTGCCCGCGAGCTGGAGAGGACGGAGCGACCTGCTCTGTCGAGTGGAGGTTGCAGATAGTGACGACACAGTGTACCAGGAATGGTGATTCTCGAGACCACGTGGATCGTCTGGTGAGCTCAACCGTAACTTGCATTCTTCAAGTTACCAGTACATTCGATACCCGTAAACGACCCGCAGAATGATCTGCAGAGAAAGGGACTCATGCAATAAAACTGTTCTAGCTAGCAAAAGTTATTCGGTGGGACAATTGGTTGGTTCCGAAAATTCTATAAGATTGTTTATTTGTAATTGACATGTGTCAGATACGTTAAATTGTCTTGTTCAAATGTAAATGCAGTGATAAATTGTAAGATTTTAACATGTTAAATTATGTATCTGTTAAAAATAGGTAAAAGGAAAATTAACCCTGTTGATGCAATCCAAAATTAATTTAAAAAGGCTCCCAATTTAATTAAAAGTAATGAAATAAATCCATAAAGACCAAGGTAAGCCATTTCTCATTACAATAAATAAATTTAGACTTTTCCGTTCATATCAAATGTGTTAGCTCAATAAGTAACATTTTTCCGTGAGCAGTAGCTTTTCCATTAAAAACCTAAATAATCGTCAATAAGCTTATAATTTTCTTTAATGTCTTCTGAGTTTCTATCATTTGCTAGTGACGCTCGGATTTGCGATTCTGCCGACCTAAATTAAAATCTGAAAATTAGTACTACCAAGCTTGGTGGGTGAGCGGTAACGCTCTGGTCATCACTTTCGGAAGTAGGTTCGAATCTCCGTCTGGCCATCTAGATTTGGGTTTTCCATGGTTTCTCCAAATCACTTCAGGTGAATGTCTGGATAGTACCTTTCAAACACCATCGCCGAATTCGTTCCCGTTCCTTGCCGCTAGCCCTTCCCCGCTTCTAATGACCTCCACGTCGATAAGACGTAAAGCCATAGATAAAAAATAAGTACTTTTACTAACCCAAACTCCGCTTCACATACCCATACTTCGGTAGCTAAAGAAACCAGCCAATTCAGCCACACAAGTGAAACCAAGCCAGGTGGATGAGTAGCAAAAGCTCGGCTATAGCACTAGGGAGGATATGGTTGCGATTCGCAATCGGCCGTCGTGATTTCAGTATCCCATTTTTTTTAATCATTCCAAGAGAATTCCGGGATGGCTCCTTCCAAAAGCTATGCCCGATATCCTTCTCGTTCCTTTTCTGTCTAAAATTGACTTAAAATCAACGAGCCGTAAAGCATCATGAGAAAAACAATAACAAATCAAATACAGCTTGCATAATAATAATACAAGTGTGAACATTTGGGAGTGTATCATAAAAGAAACTATCGAAATATGACTTCACCTTTAACAGAGATGCAGGACTTTTATTGAGTGGTGGATGGAAACCGGCGCTTTCAATCCTCAAATAGGAGCGCAGCAAGTTTAAGGACGGTAGCGGCAAAGAAGGCAGCACAAGCGGGGATGCGCGTCACGACGGAGTGTACCGCGTACAGAACCACGAAGCCAATTTCTTGGATGGCGTAACACTTCTTTGACAGCGAAGACGTTATATAAACCCATCTGCCCGATGATTTTAGTTGACAATAGGTGTCCATCAAGACGTCAATACCAGCAGTGCTACAGATGTCAAGCTCAAAGAGATCTTGTACGTGATTATAATAAAGAGCTACAATGTGTTTGCTTTGGGGGAAATTTTCGAGTGTCAGACTGTATAATACCAAGGAACCAGTGTGGTGCAACTACCGTGGAGCACACGCTGCATGCTTCAGCCGCTGTCCAGCCCGAAGACGGGCTCGGGGAGATGCGTAGTGTCGTTCCCACCCGCAGCCCGCAACAGCAGTCGAAACCAATGGCCTGCCGGCCGTCACAAAGCAATCAGCACCAAATAGGCGGGTGACATGGAGCGTTCTCTAACTACCGATGCAGAGAGACCAACATGACGCCCAAGAGCCTTACGCAGTCCACAAAAACTCGCAATACTTCGAGAAGCGTCCTGCACTGAACCAGTCACCAGCAGGATGGCAGGCGAGAAGGTCACAACGAGCGCACCAAGGGCTACCACAACTGTCACACCAAACAAAGGAAGGCAGGCCAGCTAACTACTGTCATCCAACTGATGTCGTAATCAATCACGACACTGAAGACAAACGCCACTGCCAACCAACCGACTAAAATTCCATAGCAAAAACATAAAGCCAAGACAATGTAAACGTGATTTGACAACGGTCATAGGAATATTTCCTGGTAATGTGGACACTGCAATAGCAAAACGCTAAATAGTTAAAAAAAATCGGTGTTTTTTTTACTTCTGAACTTCTCGTAACCAGATACCTGATGAAGACAGCAGAAAACGTTGTCGAAACGTTGTATTTTTATGCTACTATCTGACTGCAAATCCGGGAAGAATATATTGCATAATAATTCATTACTATAAAAAAAAACCAAGGTAATGAAAGAAAAATAAATACGAACAAACAAACAGGTACTGTTTTAACGGTTAGAAAAGATTTGTAAGTGTGCGCAGGTATGATTTTCCCGTCGCCGCCACACGTGGTTTTGTGAACTGCAGAGTGGAGGCGTCTGCTACCTGTCTCCATCAAGCGCGAGGCACATCGACGGACGCCTCGGCTACGGCCTGCCGCAGCAGTTGGTTCGTGACCGGAGCCTTGCCTCGCTGCTCGTTTGTCCTCCGGAATTTAATATCGGCCTGTGGCAATTTTGTTGTCGCGTCGCTGAGCGCGGACGTCTTTGGAATACCCGTCGAGGACGCCCCTCGGTCCGTCCGCTTCATTGCGACGGGGAGGGGATGAGCTCCGTCACAGCTGTACCCATAAGAAGCTTCCTTCTCGGCGCAAGATCTACAGTTTCACCGCTAGAATTTTTTACATGCTTTCACAAAGTCTAATACAATCCAGTTTTCAGAGAGAGCATTAAGATTGACGAAGTTCGAAAGTATAGCAAGTAGTCACATAATTACATTTTTTAAATAAAATATAACATACAATAATTATTAAAAGGGCTAAAATACACGATAACTTCTAAATAACTATGAAGCAGTCAAACTATAGATCCCTGTGTTTTTAAATGCATTCAATTAACTCACTTTTAAAAAACTCCGTAATCATGTGACAAACAGTCACAACACTAGTACACAAAAATATCGGATTGAATAGCGGTACCATAATATTACATTGAACCACAATAAGTGCAATATGAGAAGCCGAAGAACATTTACTTACAATAAAACACGCTTAAAGAAGTTAAAAAGTATAAAACATTTCAGTTAAAGTGACAGATTGCCTACAGCAGAAAACAATAACAATTCTTTTGAATTAAAGTCCAGACAGCAGGGACGACCGAGTTTGGTGGGTGAGCGGTAACGCTGTGGCCTCACATTCGGGAATACTCAGTTTGAAATTTCCGTGCGATCATCTAGATTTTTGTTTTCCATGGTTTCCCGAAATTTGGAATGGTTCCTTCAAGAGGCCATGACCTTATTCCTTCCAATTCTTTGCCTGAGTCCTCCTGCCGTCCCTAATTACTTCGACGTCGACTAGGCGTAAAACCATAGCTAGTAGGGACGACTTGTTAGGTCCTATCAACTGTCATGTAGTAAACATTGATTTGTAGAAGTTAGTGAACATTTTTGATGAGAGATAGAAAAGGAACGTATCAAGTCTACGGAATCCGAGTAAATACTAGTAAACTAAGTTATTGAGATAAGAGAAAAAAAAAATCATACAAAAGTAAAACTGACTCTGGTGCGTTAGTAACGTCATGATTTGTCAATTGCCAGGATGTGAGTTCGATTACCGCTCCGAAAATACATATTTATGTTTTCCAAAATCACAGCATTTTCAATGCGGAATGGTTGCTTCAATAAGCCACAAAATTTTCCAGATTCTAATTAGCTAATCTTCGAGTAACTGTGAAGACCTATCTGAAAATAAAAAATAGAAAGTTTAAAGATATTGGAATTACATAGCTAACAAACCACTGCATATACTGTCAGACAAGAAAAGAAAAAAAAAAAAAGAAAAATAAAAGGAAAATATAGGTGAAGCACCCAGAAGGGAACGATCTAACGAAACGAAACTTCACGGGTTGAGTGGGTATGTGATGTTAGTTCAATGATTACAAAATCGAGTTTATAATAACATGGCAATATGAACCCCCTTATCAGAATGACGTTGCAACCCCTCTGGCATGGATAAGTGCACTGATTCGAATTAAAATGGTGCCACAAAGCTATTGTTTCCTCTCCTGAGGCTAGCTGGCCCACAACTGTTGTAACTGATCCTTGATATCCTGGATTCCGGCACTGGGCCGGAGTTGAGTCACACACATGTTCTATCGGGGCACTTGTGGAGGTCTTGCTGGCCACGGGTGTGCCTCAACCTCACGCAGACTGTGCGTGGACGAGCATTGTCCTGTTGAAAAATGATTCTGTCGCATGAGGGGTAACACATGAGGACTTGCTGATGTGCCGTCAGTTGCCTCAAGCACTACCGACCGTGGTCTGAAGTCATACCCCACAGCTCCCCACACCATGACGCAAGGAGTAACACCGCTGTTGCTCTCCAAATAAATAAAAGAATGGCTCAACTCTCCGGGTCGCGCCATACTTGCTGACGACCGTCAAGTGGGTAGTGCTGCAGAACCGCGATTCTTCACTGAACAATACGACGGCGAGTAGTAAAACAACGTCCTCTACCAGGGGTAACAGCAGTATGACCGGAACAAGGAGGGATGACAAGGTGCAGTCTTCACACACTGCTGCATGATTGGAGCATAGTAACACGCGTCTGATTGGTTGAGGGATGGTCCTGTGCCTTGGAAGTAAATAGGAGTTTATCTTAATGATCACTCGCTTCTGCAATTACCCTCCTATTTACAATTAGTATCAGTCCATGCCAGTAGATTACGATGATTTTCGTAGTTGAATCCATTCCTTGGTCATTCTTTTACCTATCTATGTATATAAAAGAAAGTCGTGTTAGTTACACTATTTATAACTCAAGAACAGTTGTACCGATTTGGCTGAAAATTGGTACGGAGGTAGCTTAGAACCAGGAGACGGACATATGATACTTTTTATCCCGTTCGACCGCGTTCCCGTGTGACGTGACATAAAACGTCAAAGAGTATACAAGTCACTATAAAACGTGGCATAACAAAAACGCATCTGACTTGGAATAATAAAACGACAAAGAGAATACAAGTCACTATAAAACGTGGTATAAGAAAAACGCATCTCACTTGGAATAACAAAACGCAAATGACAGCTAAACGTAATTTTGTCTATGGTTAAGTATGTCTATGGTTAAGTATGGTTGAAAAAATTTGATAATTATAAATTTTGTCAGAAATCAATAATCAGTAATAATCAGTAATTTGTATTCTCTTTGAATTATCATTAAACCAACCACAACTGTGCAACGGTACGCGTTTGGTGGTAAGTAAATTGATGAACAATGTGATTTACGCGACGATACTCAAAGGAAAATTCGAAGGTGAGCAAGTTCTCATTCCGAGGATCCCGATGATCCCAACCGATATGCCGTTTGAGTTTAAAAGACTTCAATTTCCGATCCGTCTTGCATTAACCATGACCATTAACAAATCACAAGGTCAATCCTTGAAAGTTTGTGGTTTGAATCTGGAATATCCATGTTTTTCCCATGGCATGTTCACGGGTTGGATGACCATCTGCGTTGTTTGTTCTTGCGCCTGATAATAAAACAAAACATGTCGTGTATCACAAGAGTGTATCTGAAGAGTGCACCAAAATACATGAACAGTAAAGAATCATCAAAATACTTAATTTTTTATTTGTATTTCCTAATAAAAAATTGAACTTAATAAAATAAAAAATCTGCTTATTTATTGCCTCTAAGGCGGAACAGAGTTCGCCGGGTCAGCTAGTATATATATATATATATATATATATATATATATATATATATATATATATATATATATATATATATATAATAATAAAATAATAATAATTGTGTACATAATCTAGAAAAGACGCTGAATTATTGAATTTCATCTAAGACATCTGGTTTCATT
Organism: Vandiemenella viatica; assembly: GCA_031002005.1. NCBI lineage: Eukaryota > Metazoa > Arthropoda > Insecta > Orthoptera > Morabidae > Vandiemenella > Vandiemenella viatica. The sequence continues at coordinate 51,873,865 of JARYHS010011408.1, forward strand.
AGAACGTAACCGGTTGTGTGCGTTCGGGGACAAACCGAACATGCAACCCCAGATGCCAGCTATCAAAATTTTGATTATTTTTTTTTAGTTTTTGTCGATTTTAATACATGTTAATGGCATCTTTTCTAAGCACATAGTTCTGTTCTTCATCATCGTCCACAGTATGTTTTATAACAAGCATGGGCATCATTTTCGTTCTTCTTCGATCTATTTTGACACGCTGAGACACTGTCTGTACGTGAACTGAACAGATCAACATCTTGCTCCAAAGAAAACACTTTAATGCCGCGTTATACATTTCTCGCTCCTGCCGACGTGATTAGGGTAAAACCGATTCTTGATGCACAAAAAAACGTGTGACTGGGAAAACAAGATTTTACCCGTAGTTCGAATGTAGGAGTGACCAGTCGGGAGCTTGTAGTCAGGTAACTACAGTACCGAAAATCATAAACATTTTCTATGTCATCAGACTAATGTTCAAGATTCATTTTCTCCTCACACAGAAGAAATAGAAACACATAGGTTGTGCAAAGTTGTTAAATACGTATCTTTTTAGGAGTTGATCCACGAAATAATTATTGCGCCATATTTCTATGACTGTAAGTTTCATTCCTTCGTTTTTTCAGCTTCACCCTTTTTTTATCAGGTTATGTATGTTACAATATTTTTTGTGAAAATTTTTATAAAATTGCGAGATTACTGGAGTTTTCGGCCAGTATTCTGACAATACTGTGGTTAAAAGAATACAACATACTCAACATCTATGTTGGGCATTTGTAAACTGTATCGTTAGATTCGATGGAATCCTTTCGTTTGAAATGAACACTGATTGCTGCATTGAGAGCACGGTTGTATGGTGTTAAACTATAAACCAAACAATTTACGCTAGAAGAAATTATATACAACAGAATATTTCATCATTAAAACACAGTTTAGTTTGGGTAATTAGAGAACAGCATTAAATATGAGACTAGGCGGCCCGTTAGAACACATCGTGAACGATATAAGATAAATAGCGGGATTGGTAGTTTGGATTAGGATCAAAGATGAACCCACCTCATTTGTAGCAATTCTTTATTTTTGAACTGAAACATGTAAATAGAAAAACACATCTTATGAAACTATTAGAAATAATTAAATGTTTCCCTAACAGAATCAACGATATCCGAAAAGCTGCTTACTCTAGAAAACACCCATCACTTATCAATCTATCTGCGATACTGGTGCTGCTATCTAGTGGAAATGCGATCACTCCTTATCAACGCCAGTGAAGCCTAGCAGCTATCTCATTTTGTAGCAACAATTCTTCATTTGTCAACTGAAATATCCAGCGGTAATCCGATCATGGCCCGTGAGGAAATTTCTATATGTAATGCTGCTGTCTAGTGATAATGTGATCACTTCTTATCGACTCCAGGGAAGCAAAGTAACTTGATTACCTAGCGTGTTGGATGAGCGGTTAACGCTCTGGTCTCGCATTCGGCAGGAAGCCGGTTCGAATCCCCGTGCGGGCATCCAGATTTGGATTTTTCACGAATTCCCCAAATCACTCCAGGCTAATGCCGTGATGCTTCCTTCAAAAAAAGGCCATGGCCGAATTCTTCCCGTTCCTTGTTCCCAGTCCCATTCCGCGTCTAATGACCTCGACGTCGACGAGGCGTAGCGCCATTAGTAAAAAAAAAAAAAAAAAAAAAAAAAAAAAATGAAAAAGAAATAACTTGATTTAGAATTATCACATACATGTGGCCTTGAGTGTTCATGATTTTACCGTTTACGGGTTGAATTTTTAAAAAAATCCTTTCTTAATTAGTGGTGTTACCGAAGCGGAAAACATAATTTTTTACATGATACCTCATTAACTGATTTTGGTTAAGTATGAAGGGTGAAAGACGGCTCGTCGTAAAAAACGCCTTTTGTAAATGTTATATGTGATTTTATACTTCAAGCAGAGAAGGAACACATAACAAGAAGTTATTTGTGAAATAACTCTTCTGTGTTAGCTAAATATTCTGGCGTGAAGGAACGGTACCCTCCGACAGCGTATTTGTACAGTAAACAACCGTGTCAGGTGGCATTATTTTCAGAGATGTTGAATTAAGCCTCCTCGGACTGCGCTGACAGTAAATAATGTCGGTGGCACTGTCCTCTTGTAAGGTGAGCTGAGGTAAGACGCCGCCAGGGAGTCGCTGGCGGTTGAAATAGAGCCAACACGCGCGCCGAGCGGAAAATGAACCAACTCGAGAGAGACCTGCTCCGGGGACCGCTAGTCTAGCTGGTCTCCTGCTGTCTAAATAAACACACCTAAACATTTTCGTGTCGCGACTCCAGAAATACCTAATCTGGCGGTGACCCGAATAGACTGCACGTGTAGCGTTGTACAGTGAGCGAAGTACAATTTAAAACTTTTTGAAAAGAGTTTATTTAATACCTAGCATTTACCCACTGCTTCATCCAAGCGCGCCTGCGTGTAAGCAGTAATCCATTTTCCTGATCAGTGTTTACGTTTTTTGTTTTCTAGTAACAATTATTATCCCAGATAAGGAAAATAATCCAAATATCATTTAAGAAAACTAATAATTATTAATTAATAAATACACCAATACAACTGTTGATGTATATTATTTACTTCACGAACGCGTTTTGCCTCACGCCAAGGTGTCTTCAGCGTACAGTCTTTTTCTGAAATATGTCATTAGTTTTAACTTTTGAACAAAACAATTTCTTTTTTTTTTACATATAACGAAACTATTCTTATGTATACAAGAAGCATAATGTGGCTTATTTTTACATATCAGAGTTTGAATTATCATGCGTAAAGTTTTGTTTACATAGGTATAATAAGATATGATTCATGTTGTAGCTTACATTTATACTTCCGTTCCGAGGTACGGTTGTTGGTTGCCAAGTAAGAAGTTTCGTTTATTTCACTTATGTTGTTGTGGTTCCTTTAGCTTTCAGAAACTTTGATTTTCGTTTTCTATAGAGATTGACGTAATGAAATGTAGAAAAATTAAGAAATTAACTAATCAAATATTAATAAAACTACGTGAAAATTAAGAATTTAAATACGAAGAGGAAATATGCTTCATAAGCTTTTAGTAGCGATACCAAGCAAAAAATGGGATTTTATCTGAGGTTCCTAACGTAGTATATTTGCAAACGTTACCGTAAAGTAAACGTTATAATTTATTGAAGTGTTAACCTTTAATTCAGTGGTTTGATTTACGATTTCAGTACTACACTTCAGAAACCTGAAGAAATAAATTATCAAAGTTATGTAGACAAAAACAATATTAACAGAAACCAAACATTGGAGTGTGTATTTGTAATGTGGAGTGATTTATCGTGGCTATCTTTTAAGGTTAAGAATAGAGTTCTAACCTTAAATGCTATGTAATCTGTAGCGCCTATCTGTTCAGGTTACGGAACTCCTATCACTTCATGTTCCACCAACCTGTAGAGTAATAAGATATACCTCAGATTTTAAGCTGGACCATAAGCTTTTAAGCTGTGTAACCCTCATTGAAACCTGTTCAGTAGTTCTTGTATGTTACGCGACTGACAGACACAGCATGTTTACAGATTTATATGTGTAGAGATACTAGAGTACAACCACTTTTCTGTTAAATAGCTTTAGAAACCTATTACGAACCGTGTCAGACACTTTCAATAAAATACAGTAGTATTACTGTACGTCAGTATAACTTCAAAATAATAAAAACGTTTTCTTATTTCTCTCGCTACTATGTTAGATACAAATATAAGTATACTTAGTGTTTGCTGTTAAATACATAATAGAATAGAGATTGGGAACAAATTACAAGTACTCTCATTATTTTCCCGTAAAAATAAAAATAAAAAATATGACGAATATCCTAATCCTCTGTTCTAATCATCTATATTCCACTCAGTGAAAAAGAAAAAAATATTTTCTCCTTTATTTCCATGTAACGCCAATAGAGTATAATTTTAAATACCATATTCGGTTTTGAGTCAACAAAACAGATAATATGTGCAAACCTGAAGTCTTGTGACGGACTGCCTCGAAGTGGTCCATTCTGTGGGGGTTGTGTTGAACATTTGGAAAACAGAAAAATTATATTGCCAGCTATTAGGTATTATATAGCCATGAATAAATGACATCAGAGAGATTCTATTGATTTAATTCAAGATACAGTTTTATGTATGTATTAATGCATGGATGGTTCATGTTTCGATTACTGAGCAGCTACTTTAACAGATGTTATTATTAGGTTTAAATGCAGCCTGGACTAAAATGTAAACTGGTCATACCGTATCACAGTATCCAATTCACCCCTTTCTGGTAATTGTTCATGTATATCAGAGTTTAGTTTACTTCTGGAAATGGCTGGTGCCAAATTGATCATACTTGATACATTTGATTCCAATGGGAAATATAAAAATAGTGCAGAGGTAAATCAATTCCAATTAGACCGGGCAACGCCTAGTACTCTGCTGGTATATTTGTAACTTGAAATAACTCTGGTATTTAACGATGATAAAATGATTTTGTGAACACCAGTGAATGAATTGAACAAGTATTCAATGAAAAAACGTAACATACATGATTCTCACCAACTAGCTATATTACGATGGAGGGAAAAACACAAACGGCTTGCTTGCGCAAAAGTTTCAGGTCTACTAACTGAATTGTTACTGACTGAATGAACAACTTCTTCACTCGCATAATAAGAGATTACCTAATCATCTGAATAACAAACATGATTGCAACCCAACCGAATAATACAAAGTGATAACCACATGAGTTATTGAACGATACTTTGAACATTACGAAGTATGGCAAACATTAACGAGGTTGAACAATCTGAATGAATAGATTAACATTAAGCAAATGATGAACATTATCCAATCGCTCTAACACGAGACATAGGCCAACAGACAAAGTTTAACATTGCCTTGATGCCACGAGGGCAACAGCCACAGCCCTTAGATTTTACACCGTGTCTTGTCATCCAACGAATAGCGAAGGGACTGAACCAATGTGGGGACTGTATTTTTATGCACATGCGTGAGGTTGGTTAACGCATTGCTTAAGTTTTCGGGCGTGTACGCTAGCACTTTCCATCGCCTTGGGCTTGCAAGACGATCTAGGTAGTAAGTATTCTGATTGTAACTTAGCGGACGCTCTCTACGAGCCACTTCCAACACATTATCGATCGAATGAATAAAATATTAAAAATGCTTATTCCAAATCCTAATGAACATTCTTCCCGTTACAGTCTGACATTTATTTCGTTTAAGAGCTAGTGGCCTGCTACATACGGACTGACACCAAAGCGAGAGCTATAGGGCTACGTTCGAGTACGGAACCGTAGGAGACAGCAGGGTAGTAGGGAATATTTAAAACAACTAAACAAGGACTTAATAACAGCAAAGAAAATGGCTAAAGATGGGTTTATGAAGAGTATTGTCAGTGCAGGGGGACCATTGACTGATGCATCTAGAAATTTCTATGGCTATATCAGGAAACTGAGGGGAAGGGAGGATGTAGAGACACTTATAGATAAGGATGGAGAAGAAGTTACTGACGATTTGAAAAAGGCAGAGATTTTAAGTAACTGGTTCAGAGAAAGCATTAGGGACAATGAATCAGAAACAGGAGGGTCTAATTCGGAGAACGAGCTTAACAACACAATTAGAAATGACGATAGTAAAAAATTTGATATCCATCCTGAGGAAATCATGAAGGAAATAAGAAAGCTGAAAAAACATAAAGGGGCTGGTGAAGATAATATTACTACAGATATCTTAAAGATAGCCGGATGTGACATTGTACCTTATCTTGAAATATTATTTAAATTGAGTCTAGACACTTGCTGCTTACCACAGGACTGGAAAAGTGCAATAGTAGTACCGGTACATAAGGGAGGGGTGAGAAATAGAGTTGAGAATTACAGGCCAACAGTGGTAGGTAAATTAATGGAAAGATTGATATGCAACCACATCAGAAATATATGTGAGGAACGTAATTGGTTTTCAAGCAGGCAACATGGTTTCAGGCAAGGATATTCATGCGAATCTCAGTTGGTGGGATATATGCAAGATATTTCAGATGAAATGGACAAGGGAGGCCAAATTGATAGTGTAGCACTAGATCTGTCTAAGGCGTTTGACAGAGTAAGCCATAAAATGGTAGTAAATAAGGTAAAAACCATTGGAGTGGATAAGAAAGTAATTTGCTGGGTAGAAGAATTTTTAAAAGGTAGAAAACAGAAAGATAGGGTAGGAAATGTAGTATCAAAAGAAGTGGAAGTAAAAATGGGTGTGCCACAGGGTAGCGTATTGGGACCATTGCTATTCATTATTCTAATGAATAATTGTGTTGACTGTTTACTATCTGAAATTAGATTGTTTGCAGATGACATAATGCTGTATAAAAGAATCAAAACAATAGAGGATTGTAAACAGTTGCAGGGTGATCTGGACAGGATATCTAATTGGGTTGGTAAACATGGAATGAAGATAAATGCAAAGAAGAGTCAGCTTATTAGATACACAAATAAAAAACAAAAGGTTAATTATGAATATAAGGTGGGGAAAGAATTGCTTGCTGAAGACTTGAAATGCAAATATCTTGGAATTACTTTTGATAACAAACTTAACTGGGCAGGACACATATGACAGGTGGTAGGAAAAGGTTTCAAAGTTCTGCACTTGTTGGAGAGAGTTATGAGGGGATGTACGAGAGAAGTCAAGGAATTGGGTTACAAAACTTTGGTCAGACCATTGCTCGAATATGGTAGTGTAGTATGGGACCCTCATTTTACGTATCAAATACAGGAGTTGGAGAGGGTGCAAAGAAGGGCTGCTAGATTTGTTTCTGGAAATTATCGCAGAATGCAATCAGTGACGGATATGATAAAGGAGCTGGAATGGGATTCATTGCAAGACAGGAGGAGGATGAGGAGGGTCATGGGAGTGTACAGGGCATATACTGGTGATGAGGCATGGAAAGATATTGCAATAGGTATGAAAAGTAGTGCATGGAAGGGAAAAGATGACCGTGACCACAAGCTGGCACTCGATTTCAGGCATAAGGGTGTAGGAAGATTCTCTTTTTTAGGTAAGGGTGTCAGGGATTGGAATGAGTTACCAAGAGAAACGATGAATAATTTACCGAAAACTTTGAAGGAATTTAAAGATAAAATTTGTAGAGGGCAAATGTAGGTGGGTGCAGGATAGGGGGAAGATAGCTGTGTAGGGAAATTGCCGCCGGAACCTGTGCTCCATTGCAATTAAATTAAATTAAAAAAAAAAATATTGTTGAAAATAAGAATACTATTATATAAGAAGTATAATTACAACTGAAGCTAAATGTAGGAGAACAACAAAAATATCTAAAGAAAATGAAAGCGCATACTTTATTTTTTTAAAAAATTTTTTTTTTAAGGAACTTAATATTTTCTACACTAAGCATAAGACTAGTTATTTATTGCTGAGTAAGATCTCAAGAGGAAGTAAGGCAGGAGTCATAAGAAGATGTAGATAATAATAAGTTTATTAAGATGAGAAGACTAGCACAGCTTCGCATAATGAAGAGGCATAAAGTATTATTTACTATGTCTGCAAAACATTTGCTTGAAGCTTCACTATCAAATAAAAAGTGAATAGTTCCTCAAATTTCTAACTGCCTTGACAGTATTGGTTGAATGCGCGTCATATCCTTGTCTTGGGCCATAATAATTTCATATTTCCTACGAGTTTATACCTCCGAGTTGTTTGGTTGGTGACTTTTGGCAAATCAAGGAACGCTTGTTGAGATGAAAACTCGAGCTTTTTATTTTTATTTTTAAAGTGGCATTCGGCCTTTTAGCCATTCAGCCAGCAACTGTGTTTCTTTTTTCTTTGTTTCTCAACTGTGGCTATACACTCTTATTGTGTTATTGAGGATTACAAGTGACAGGACAACACAGGACGGACCCAACACTTAATTAAAACCACCCATGCCCTGGGCCGGACTAGAAACCGGCGACCCCTGCAACGTGAAGCCAGCTCGCTAGCCCCGCACTACCGGGTCTAGCTGTCTGTTAGCTAAGGGCCTTGCTTGTCGGTCCTGGCAGTTTAGGAGCTAGCACGCTGGCATTGCAAGGATCGTCGATTCTAGCCCGGCCGGGGGCATGGGTGGTTTTAATTAAGTGTTGTATCCATCCTTTTGTCTCCCCATTGGAGAGTAAAACGATAATATAGTACATACAAATTTTAAGAAACAGTAACACATTCGCAGATGCTGTATGACTGAGATGTTCAAATGCCAATTATTAAAAAATAATAATAATTAAAAACGTGGTTAAGGTGCTTCCCTACAAAATTCTTAGTTTCTGGTTCAAATTCCGGTGGAAACTCAAGGCTACCCCACCACTTTCAAGTTCATGTTATTGGTCCTCTTCTATAAGCCAAAACGAATTACGTACTCTATTCCGTGACGTGATAAAAGTTGTTCATGAAGATTTAGAACATTATGCAATTTCTTTGGATCTCGAGAAGGATTTTTCCACTGTACCACACTATCGCCTCTTTGCAAAGATTTGAACCTGCGGAGTGACATAATAAATTTGTGTATTGTAAGTTACAGTGTGTCGACCTTCAGTACCAGTCGTGTATTACTTCCAATCTTCAATCTGACATCCCGCAGGGAGATGTAATAGTACCACTTCTGTCCATGAATTCTATAAATGATCTTGGGGATGATATTAATAGCTGTTAATAATCTTGTGCGTTATCGATAGCACTGTTTAATAATATCAGGCGCGCGAGAATCGTACGTTGTTTTTCTCCATCAATTACTGTCGACACGAAATTTGTACACATGTAAAACGCACTGTCTCAAAATGTATCATTGCAATCTATAGATGGAAAACAACTCCAAATTGTATTTTTAACAACCAGTTTCCCTGTAGGGGTTATATAAACAGGCGACAACGCGATGTGGAAGCCCCGCAATGGACTGAATTGTCGACTGAGACAAGATGATCTGAATTATTATCTAAAATGACAATCCATTTCTATATTGTTTAGCATCGTAAGGATTCGAGTAAACATATAGCAACTATTCGCAACAATTCTGTTGATTACTATTTGCAAACCGCGAGTGCTATGTGAGCGGAAACGTTCTGGCCTCACGTTCAAGAGGACGTGGGTTCGAATCCCCGTCCCACCATACAGATTTGGGTTTTTCCATTGTTTCTCTAAATCACTCCAGGCGAATTCCGGGATGGTTCCTTTAAAAGGCCATGGCTATATTTCTTCCTGTTCCTTGCCCCCATTCTTTTCCCGCCCATAATGACTTTCAAAGTCGACGAGTCGTAAACCCAAATGAAAAAAGCTAATTGCAAAGAGAGAGATATCATATGGCAGTGGTCCGCAACCTTTTCCTACTCGCGGCACACCATAAGGGTATCCATAAATCTCGCGGCACACCTTACCGGTCGGGCGGTAGTTTTATGTTAATATTAAGTAAATAATTGTACACATACCTTCAATTGACACTTACACCTACTTAACTGCACACAAGTGGCTGATCCATCGGGAAATTTCTTCATCGACGGATTTGAGTCTTTCCCTGTTGGATGTTTTAATCGTAGTCAATGTCGAGAAGCCCAATTCACATAAATATGTAGTTGCAAATGGCAATAACATAGTTACTGCCATGTCAGACATAGCCGAATATTCGTTCCTTATTGTTTGACAAAATGTATCTAAAGGAGTTTCAAAATTCTGTCAGCTTTTAAATCTGCGAATCCCTCTTGAATATTAATTAGAAGTTGTTCCAAATTTGCAACGCATGGAACACAAACCCATTTGAAATCTTCAACACATTCTCCAAAGAACTTTTTGAAGCTCTGCCGCAGGGCTTCTAAACGTTCTATAATTAAGTCCATCACCATTTTATTACCGTCATCAAGTCTGGACAATCTCACACGACCCATTTTCAATCCTCTGTAACCACAAATCCAGCTTATTCTGAAATTCTTTAATCTTATCCATACTAATGAGAATATTTTCGTTCACATCTTGCATTTTGATGTTCAGCTCATTCAAGTGTACGAAAATGTAGGAAAGATATCCCAACTTACATACCCATCCACCATTTGCGAATAAATCAGCGTACTTATGTCTTTCAACAGCCAAATGCTTGGACCTCTTCTCTAAATTCAAATATTCCTCGTGACAGCCAGCGTACTTCTGTATGTAGCAGGAATGTAGTGTATTCTGAACCCATTTCCTGACATAAAACGGAAAAAAGTCGCGAATTTAGCGGCCGTGATTTTATGAAGTTCAGGGCTTTTACTACTTCGTCCAGCATATCTTTCAGAGAATGTGGCAGAGACTTAGCAACAATGGCTTCGCGGCGAATGAGACAATGACCGCATCGTTTTTTTTTTTTTTTTTTTTTTTTTTTTTTTTTTTTTTTAAAACAGTTTAACGTCCCTTTTTAACAACGTGGTCTTTAGAGACGGGAAAGGATGGGGGCAAGGAATGGGAAGGAATTCGGCCATGGCCTTTTGAAGGAAGCATCCCGGCATTCGCCTGGAGTGATTTGGGGAAACCATGGAAAACCCAAATCTGGATGCCCGGACGGGGATTCGAACCGCCGTCCTCCCGAATGCGAGGCCAGAACGCTATCCGTTACACCACCACGCTCGGTGCACCGCATCGTATCGTACGTTGGGATTTACTTCGAGCATTTTAGCTGCAAATACTTTCACTGGGCCTGTCATATCAGCCGCTCCGTCTGTACAAACACTAACGCAATCCTTCCATGTTAATTCATTAAGGAGCAAATATTCATCAGTCAAACGAAATATTTCTTCAACGGTAGTTCTTTGCAAAAGAAGAAGGTACTTACAATTATATCTCCATCGAAGCCTGCAGAAGTTGTACGTGGCTGCTAATATCTGTGGACTTGTCGATCTGAAGTGAGAACTTCTCATTGTTGTTGATTTTCTCCTTCGTATCGTCTTCAATATCACGAGACATATCGATAACTCGGGCGATTGATTGTGTCAGCAGAAAGAGGAATTTTTAAAATTTCACTAGCAGATTCTAAACCCAGAACTATTGACACCATCTCTTTACAAACAGGTTTTAACAACATTTCAATTATTGTATGTGGTTTATTGGTCCTTACGATAAGTTCGGCTGCCTTATAACTAGCTTCCTGTACTTCTTCCGAAACACGTACTGTAGCGGTCATTAACGTTCTTTGTTTTTTATTTATTTTCCATCAACCGACGAAAATAATTGACATTTTTACTTGGCATAGAAGAATGTTTTGTTGACAAATGTCGTTTCAATTTACTGGGAACTAGGACTGTTATAATATATCGATATTATTTTTTGAAAATATCGATATTTATGAATGATATTTTTAGGACGATATATCGATATTTCGATACTGAAATCTGGATATCGGCTTCGATATTTTTAAAAATAAGTTATCATTTTTCGTTTGCTCTGAATGACACTATGTCCTCCAAATTTCTGTTACGCACAGAGATCAGCAAGTAAATCTTACTAGGTTTCTATAATTAATTTAAAAGTTATAGGTACGAAGTCTACCAGATGATAACAGAGTAGGCAAGGCATCGCTCGCCCAGCACGAATCGAACGTGAGCCCATTGTTTGAAATGAGTGGGTGGATTGTCCAGGCTAGTCCATCTTGAAATAAGTGTGTTAGCAGGAATAGTGGGAAGTGTAAATAACAAATAGTTGCTAATTCGTGAGCAAGAAAAATAAGACAACTCAGAATAAGCTAACAACATACAAAACTAAATGAAATAACACAAAAAAAACATATGAAAAAAAAGTTATCTAACTTGGCCATAATGCACGCTATGATAGCTAAACTTCTACCTAAATAAATGCCTCAACTGTATTACTTATCAATCTTAAAAATACAAAAAATAAGATTTGCCTCGAACCTCTTTCGAGTTTTATATCTTTTATTAATTTTTATGAAACTTATGAGACGCATAGTGGTCAAATTAAAAAAAAAAAAATCAACAATCATCATCACCAACAGAAACCAATTCGAAAGTGAAAACCTGATTAAGAACAAAATCACACGTCTATTTATCAGTGGACAGCCTTATTCAATCCAATTACTAACACAGTTTTCGGACCACTTCAGAGCACAGCTATGATAGAATTTGAGTAATTGTAAGAAGCGGGATTTATATACTTCAAAGAAGTCACATATACCGTCCGATTGTTTTTACAGTGATGTCTAAAAATGCGTCGGTGCAACGGTACAGAAACAAAGGATTGTTGGAGAAGTACTGACAACGTAATAAAATAATATAAGGCTTGGAAAGTCGTTCTAATCCAAGCAGTTTAGACTGAGAGAAAATCACATACACAGTACATGCGGTAAATATAACAACCTCAAAGCGCAATAGTAGAGGCGAGGAATAGAAAAAATTAAAATAAATAAAACCTGTGAATAAATAAATAACATTTAATTTCTTAGAATACGATAATACGTAACAATTCGCGTCACATGAAACTAAAATATAAATAATAAAAAACTTGACAGTTAATTATTTATAATGGGTAAAATTTCGCGGCACACCTTTCACCTTCTCGCGGCACACCAGTGTGCCGCGGCACACCGGTTGCGGACCACTGTCATATGGAACGAAAACGTTAAAATTTCCTTTAAATCACAAGTCAAGTGGAAAAAAAGGGTTTTTATTAAACGGTATTGATGTGCCTGAAGTCCCCAGAAAAGATATGTACCGTGTAACGGGTATAAAAAAATTCCAGTTTTTAGGGTCAAAGTTAATTACATGTTCACTTGAGTTACCTAAAATACGAACTTAAATTTCCACATTGAATTCAGGTAATAAAAAATCAACCACGTTATTTCACTTTTATCAGCCGTAAATTTTTATCTAAATTGTCATACGATATATTTTGACATGCTTTTTTTTCTCGTGTCGATGACATCAGATATGAGGTAGTTTTACCGCCAATGCGATGGTTTTGTCGGTAGCTGATTGGAGGTCAAATTGGGATACTTTCATTTTGATTTCAAAGTCGACGAGGCGTAAGCCCAAATGAAAAAAGCTAATTGCAGAAGAGTAGATATATCATAAGGAACGAAAACGTTAAAATTTCCTTTAAATCACAAACCAAGTGGAATATTTTATTTCAGACTGTAATAGTTGTACCATAGTTTATCTCTCTCTCCGCACGAACATGTTGTATCTGGCTGTATTTTGACATCAAATTCAGCTTAATCAAACAATATCGCCCATATCATTCCACGTTATTCCACCGTTATTTTTTACCATATGTTTTTAACTAAATTAATGTGTTCAATTTAAAATGAGATGCAACGGAAAGGAAACTTGATGATAGTATTCTGGTAACTCATTTCTAAGCAACTGATTAGCTATTAAATTGACTCTCATATCCTCGAATTTGCAGTAGCATCTCTGGCCACTGTTGTTCGGAAAACGAAGGCCGGCGCGTGACGTCATAATGTGACAGACCAATAGCTATCGAGGTGATGGCGGACAGCGAGGGCATCGAACCAGATGGCTCTTTGACCTCGCTTTCGGAAGGACGTGGGGCAAAATCCCATCCGGTCATCCTGACTTCGTTTTTCTGCGGTTTCCAAAAATCCTTCCAGGTGAATGCCGTTAATTTTATTTTGCTTACACTGTTCCACATCTAGTCCTATTGGACGATTCTGGGGTCAATTGTAGTTTGATAACATCTAAAGGAAAACCGTTTTGATATAACAATATTTTAGAGAGAGAAGGCAATTCATGTCATCTCCCCAACAGGCTTATCCTGTAATCTAGTTAAGCAAGCCCTCAGGGCCGATTGCGTTCGACCCTCTTATAAACTGGTGGAGACCATTTCTGTCAGAAACCGCGACAACCAGCTGGCTTGCAGCCAACAGAAATGAACTGTTCTCACACCACGTTGAGTATACGAGCCAGAATCGTGACAGAAGTCAACATACATAACCAGTTCCTACCTGCAGCACAACCCTAGTAGCATTTAACATTCCAGAAAGAACTTTTTCTCTTAATGAACTCAGTGACTGGTGTTACATCTGAAATGTGTAATCGCTGTTGACTCTACAATAATTTCGTCCATATGTAACTGATTACAATATCCAAATTCTATTAAGCAGAATAATTAACTGCAGTGTCAGTCAAATTTTTCAAACCTTCCTATTTTTTCTCTTTAAAAAACAAACTTTAAATATGTGGGAAGTCACATAATTACAGAAAGAAGAAGTATGAGTACTTGCTTATGATTTTACGAGATTTGTGATAAATCCAATTCGAGACAGGGCTACTAACCGGGGATCTTTCTATCTTGAGTCAGACACCTTAATCACTGAATCATCAGACCGCTCCAGTTTGGGTGCTAATTTACTCCTTGTTAGTCAATTTACTTTTTTTTTTTTTTACTATTAATTCAGTTACAACAAATGACTAAATGGTTCACAGTGAATAACGAAATTTTAATTTAAGTTTTCAGAAACTGATAGTTATTGCTAAATAACACATCGCAGATCAAGCACTTATTATAGTGCAAGTATTGTAACAATATTTTCACAGAAGCTAAAACCGAGAAACAATTATTATTATTGGTATTTTTCAGATAGTTATAAAAGATCATAAAAATATCAAACTGCCACAAAATTCGTTCTTACTAAAAATTACATGGAATGCTCCTCGTCCATGGAAATTATATTGCGAATAAAAATGTAGAAATTACAAGTTTCATTTAAAAAAATCTAACATTACGTAACTTTTTCATATTACTTTAAGAAATTTTCAAATTAACTGTTGTTAAATTTGATTCAGAACTTTATTAAACAATTGTGACGGCTAGCTGAATGTGACCTCATAAATTTCTGTATTAAAAAAAAAAATCGATATGGTCATAGTAGGGAAGAAGAACATCGCTTTTGAACGGTATCAAGTGTCTCTTACAGTTTGAGGTGTTTGAGAGTCGCCTTTAGTTTGCTTGATTGTGTTGAAATTTTACATGGAGTGTTATTTTTATATATTGGAACAGGATTAGGGATGGGAGCAGCAAAAGTTCAACTTTTGTAAAATTGCTTGTATTTAATGGCAAAGCTGGTAAGTATATATTTTTATAGATATTAAACTGGTGATAACAAACTAATATTCGCCTTCCTACTACGGAGAAACAAGGCGGAATAACTGGATGAGCGTACCGGGCGGAGGAAATGATTCTCTAAAAACTTACGAGGTGCATGAAATGTGGAGGCTACTAAAACCGATTCGATGGGATTTAGTTACTGTTAAGTGGCCTGCGACGGGTGGCGGCGGTCGCATAAATCCCAGCAGGCAGTTCGCACCCCTCACGCAGGTGTCTGGCGGCACACTCGTAAATCAGGCGCGGACAAAAGGCGGTCTCGGGCGACGACGAACGGGCGGAGCCAGAAGCAGCCCTGATTTACTTATTATAATGCTGAGCCAGGCTCCTGATTGTATTCTGACTTACGGCGCCAGGGGCCAGGCCACCTCAGACCGCGTCGGCTTTAAAGGGCGGCTTCAGTCTAGAAGCAGGAGGGAAAAGAAAACCCAATAAAATATCCTCTTTATGCCTTGCGCTCGTCGCATCATGTTTAAGCGCAAATAAATGTTTTTCTTTTTTAAGATTCCATTGTTCATCCTATGAACTGCTTCTACAAACTTTCTAATCATCGATGTCAAGGTTTCTTCTTCTGATTGGTACAGGGCTCTGCTATGTGAAACAGAGGTGAGGGTAATGGCGTAGGTGTAGAGAGAGATAACAAGTTTCTGTTTTCACGATTCTCTTATGTCAGGGATAAGTGGTAAATACGTTTAAAAAATAATAGGCGTTAATGGTATTTTAAATTGCACTCGGTTTATTAACAAATGTTTTACTAATATATAAAATTCTCTCAGTTAACGAGTAGAATGAATCAGTTGATAAAACACGACGTTTAGGTGGTCATAAGTTCTGCCGCCCAAGTCAAGTTTTACCAATGGACTCACTCGTCTAGTTACACGAAATAATTTTATGTATATACGAGGGTTGCCTTTTAAGTTTTTGCAATCGAACAATAGGTGGCGTTAATGAGTTGTGGTACCACTGTATTTGTGAACAATGACGTTTGTTATTGTGAAGCCAGTGGCAATTTAGAAATTGACTGAGTAAGTTGTTGATAGTAAACGTTAAAAAGAAGCAAGTTTGTGCAAAAATGGAAATCACCCTTGAAGGATGATTTTTAATGATTTTTTTATTTATTTATTTTGTTGGCATTTGGGCTTGTACCCATACAGCCACCTTCGTTTTATAATTTAACATCTCATATTATCAATATAACAATAATAATATCATGCAGTTGGCTCTTTTCATTATACAGAATAACACCAATAGAATACCAATAATAATTACATGAAATTACCATTTTCGTTTTACGCAAGAACATCAATAATATAACAATGGTAGATCGTGCATTAGACATTTTTGTATTACCGAATACCACCAGTCATTTATCAATAAAAATATCATACCATTAAGTGCATGTTATTTACAATTGATTTAAATTGTAATACCCATATTTTCTATTGCAGATACAAAATCTTATAAACCGTATAATCATCAGATGCAAGGAGTGAGGTAGCGCAAGTGGGCAACGGAATTCCTACTTTCATGAGGGTATCTAAGAAATGGTCAATTTCCAACTTCTTCAATCGGCAGCCAAATAGGAGGTGGTTTATATCTTCAATTTCCCCACAGGGACAGTTGGGAGAGTCTACAACGTGTAATCTGTAAAGGTGTTGCTTAAAACAGCCATGGTTGAATTTTAATCTAGCAATTAAAAAAGGCCTTTCTCAACAAAAATGCATGGAATTGCTTCGTGCAACTTTTGGTAATGAAGCACCATCAGAGAAGACTGTTTACAATTGGTTTGCAGAATTTCGTAATGGTCCTGCGTCCGTCAGTGATGAATGTCGAGAAGGTCGGCCAAAATCGGTTGTCATTCCTAGAAACATCGATGATGTGCGCAACATGATCAAAGAAGATCGGCATGTGACTTACAGACAGTTAGAGGCGTCTCTTAGGATATCGCAGACTGAAATATTATCGATTTTTCATTAATATTTAGGTGTGAGAAGATATGTTCCAGATGGATTCCGCATAATTTGACCGAAGTGCAGAAAAAGTGTCGTGTTGATTGGTGTCAGGAAATGTTGAAAAAATTCGACCGAGGACGTTCAAAATCCGTATACAGGAGACGAAACTTGGATATATTCGTATGAACCTGAAAGCAAACAACAGTCTACTGTTTGGGTGTTTGACGATGAACCCAATCCCACTAAAGTTGTTCGTTCAAGGAGCACTTCCAAGAAAATGATCGCTTGTTTCTTCGGTTGTACTGGACACGTCGCAACCATTCCATTAGAGGATCGAAGAACTGTTAATGCCGAATGGTATACAACAGTTTGTTTGCCAACGGTCTTCGATGAAATAAGGAAAAAGAACAAAAAACGTCGCATCATTCTTCATCACGACAATGCCAACTCCCAAAAAGCACGTCAAACAACTGAATATTTGAAGGTGAAAAACATCGAATTAATGTCTCATTGCCCGTATTCACCCGATTTATCGCCTAATGACTTTTTCTTGTTCCCCACTGTCAAACAAAAGATGTGCGGACAGCGATTTTCATCACCTCAAGAAGCTGTTGAAGACTTTCAAAACCATGTTTCTGAAATATCAGATTCACAGTGGGAAAAATATTTCCAGAATTGGTTTGAACGTATGCAGAAATGTATAGACATTAAGGGAGAATATTTTGAAAAGCAATAAAACACTTTGTTTTGAACTTGTTCGTTTCTGTTTCACCATTTGTAAATACTTAAAAGGTAACCCTCGTACAACGCCGAGAAAACCTCCAGTCTTACACAATGTACTAACATTTTCACCAGACGCGGTGCGCCCTTTTTGTATGGGTTATTGTCAGTGGGAATATTGTGGCAGCTATTACATATCAGGAAGGAATAACGCTTACTACATTTCTCTTGACTAATATTCAGTCCCGAAATTTAACTTTTTAACTGTAACTATTGTATACTCTTCTCGTTCCTGCACTTTATCATTGCAGTCAACCAGTTTCAGTGTTTGCTATGATCTCCACTGCTGAATTTCGGGACTCAATACCAGTCCAGAGAAGCGCAGGAAGTGTTGTTCCGGACTGACATATGATGTGTAATATAGTCTTCCAACTGACTATGTCCTACACCAACAGGCCGAAAACCGTTGTTAATACATGGTGTGTGGTTTATAACATATCTGCAACAACTGTGGGACATGGCTAATAACAAATTTATGATTTAACGAATCCTTGCACACCCACTTATTGCAGTATAATGGGAAACGTTTGTACAAACGACACGACCAGATCGTCATTCTCATTTTTTTTTTTTTTTTTTTTTTTAAATTAAGATTTTGGTTGCTGCGCATTCACTTGTGAAACAGAAAGTGGTGGGTGAGCGGTTTACCCTCTGGCTTCGCATTCCGGAGGACGCAAAACTTCTACATCGAAGACATATAAATAAACAAAAAGCAACTCGTATTTCATATGTTGATTTAAATGAAATAACTACTATTCTTTTCGTATTCCGGCAATTATTTCTATGCTGTTGCTTAAGTGAATAATATCGTTACTAAGTAACGCACATAACCTAGACTTGGTCGTAACATCTATTGACGTTGTTAGTTTGGCAACGAAGACTGGGAGGGTGAATTCAGCGTTAAGGTCACGAAGGTACAGTGACTTTTATTAATATTGATAAGAATTTTGTTAATAATGTAAGACCAAAACATTCGCTTGAGAGGGGTAAACTTTCTAAAATATATGCTGATTTGACATCCTAAACTACTCGCTAGATGTACAACGAGCTACTAATTATGGGGGCATCGGTGATATTTATATAAATACTAGTGTAAGCCCGTGACTTTCTTTTTTTTTTTTGCGTGTCGTCACAGGTCTAGAATAATTCCAGTTTTTAGGGTCAAAGATTATGACAGGTTGGACAATCGCGATATCGTATAATTGTTTCAAAAGTCGTTGTTACTAGACTCGAACTAGCTGAAATACCAACTAGTATTTGTCCCTAAGAGTCCGCTCTGCATATGTAATCTTTGGACGCTAACGGCCAGAGAATTAAATAAAGATTCCAGATTATTATACAGTTAAGCAAAACCGTAGAAATGAATTGCCAGAATGCTCGATTTGGTAACATGTTTGGTATGATGTCCACTTTAAATAACCTAATAACTCACGAACACCGAACATTTACATAGAACATCAACGAAAGTTGTCAGTAAAATACTTAAAAAGCAAATAAACCGTAATGTATAAATTTTGGTCAAACAGTAACATTAGAAAAAGTATTAATTAAATTGAAATTTAGCATAGGCCGGAATAACAATTGGCGTTCGCTGTTTGAGTAATTTCAGTTGCTTAAAGTCGACATATTACTGAAAAATAGTTCTACGCTTTTTTAACAGTAAAGTATATCGATACTTTTTCAACTATGAAATAGTACGAAAAGCATCATAATGACTTTATTATGTCAATTAATTTCATAGCAGTTGTTTAGCTATCAAAATTTGCAACTAACCTCTAATTATTAATGACTATGTTTAATGTTAATTTGCGAGTGACGACTAGCACGTGACGTCACCATACTCTAGCCAATAGCTATCGAGGTGAGTGAGTGAGTAAGCGAACTTAGGGAAATATATAGTAGAGTACTTCAGCTAACATCGTACTTGAACTGTGATGTTTTAACTATGTAGCTGGTAAGAATAGCGTGGATAAAATAATAGTAATTTCTGCTCGACAGCTTGAATGTGAATTAGTTGATCCCCTCTCGATGATTACTTTTTAGGAACCGAGCGTGGTGGGTGAACGGTTAGCACTCTGGCCACGCATTCGGGAGGACAGCGGTTCGAATCCCCGTCCGGGCATCCAGATTTGGGTTTTCCATGGTTTCCCCAAATCACCCCAGGCGAATGCCGGGATGCTTCCATCAAACGGCCATGGCCGAATTCCTTCCCGTTCATTGCCCCAGTCCCATCCCGCCTCCAATGACCTCGACGTTGACGAGGCGTAAAGCCATAAGTAAAAGAAGAAAAAACTTTTTAGGAAGTTTAGCAAACATTATTTTGTATCGCTTTGCTTCTCGCTGAATGAAAATTATAAGCAATAATTATAATTTTAAATGATATCAGATATTTTTCTCGAATGGTACTGTATTTTAGCAATTACTTGCCAATTTAAAACCATTGTAATAGATTATCTTATTTTACATAATTAATTTGAAAAAATTATTTTGGATTGAAGGAAGTAAAAGGTTGCCATGTTTCGTAACTATAAAATGAATGGTAGTGTATTGAAACTATACTTTGTTTTTATTGGCCTCAACCTTTATTAACCATGTCTCTGTTTTGTGAGCTGATTATTATTTGGGGCTGAATATTAAGTCATTATTCACTTCAAACATTTCTTACGCTTTTCAATAAATGTGTTAGTGATCACGGAAATACAGTGATTTGTAAGAACGCAACTAGAAGGAATTTAATTTCGTCTATAAGTTTTCTAAAAAAAATGAGGAGACTTTCGATTTTAGACGGTCTACTTGATGGCAGCAAATAATAACTTATCACCAGCGAAATCATTTTGAAAAATTTGAAAAGACACACGACCTATATTATAAAATAAAATGCATATATATGAATATTTCCGCTAACAGATTCTATAAAGGCGATCAATTTACAACATGGCGAGTTTGCTGATTAGTGGCTTAGTAGAGTTTGGAATTACATAAATTAAATTATTCAATTTGAGTTAATATGAATGCTATATTACGAGTGTTTTGTATGAGGACAGAGCAGCTTAGTAAGACTGCAAGTTTATTTTGAAGCATCACTTATAAGATGGCATCCTGGTGTGTTCCCTTTTAGATGGATTGCACTTACAAAACCTTCCATTTTAATTATCAGATTAACGTAATATGTGCACCACTTATTTTAGCTATACGAGACGAGCTCTAGTGAATAATGCACAGATGGAAGTACGTTCTGAATGTGTTTGTAGAACATACACCAGGGAACGTTACATCATTGCCTCAAAGGGTTTCGCTACTGCAATACCGTGAAAAGGTATACATCTTTACGAAAATTCCGGTTTGCATAAGTAAAACGATATTAAGTGAACGACGTCAGCCTCCCCAGGGTCCCAGCACCCGGATATAAACTCGCACTTTCCATCTGTTTTGTTCCTCCCAGAGTGTTCCGTAACGTGATATTAAAACGTCTCAGGTACCACAAAGTACATTTCTCGAAAGGGAGAAAAAGAAAGGAAAAAAAGCTAAGAAGAAGCTGCTGTGAGATAAGAGGCGACGGAAGTTGCTCATGCGCTCAGACGAGTGGGAAGGGGTGGGGGGGGGGGGGGTTGGTGGAGAGACAAGGAAAAGAGACGTGGCGACAGACGCAAAAAAGTAAACTGCGTTCTGCTGAATAAAACATAAGATTTGAAGGGGAGTGGGGTTGCGCGCTCGCTCATATCCTGTTTAAGCCTTTCTCCGGATTTCTGTGGCGGGGCGCAGTTTTGCCGGCTGACTCCCCAGGGAGCGCGGAGGAGCCAAGCCGCTTACGGGACTGGCCCGCTCCAAATTGAAGTCCCGCGACCCGCGGCAAGAAGTCGAGGGCATGCGGACAAACCTCGCTCTGCTACGGTTGGTCATTCCTCAATGTATAAGGCGCAGCCATCTCAAAACGAGACATATGGAAAAAAAGTAAGTAAACTGTTTATTATTTCAAAAGTAATCGCCATAACTGTTAATACATCAATCCCACTGCGAGATCCAGGCGAGCGACTCATCTTCCGAAGCAAATCGACGGCCACGAATGTCTTTCTTCTGGGCTTCAAAAATATGGAAATAGAATGGGGAGAGATCGGGACTAGGAAGATGATTAAGGGTTTCCCAGCGAGACGTCTGCAGCGTAATTGAAACGCCCTTCACAACATGTGAGTGGGCATTATCCTGCACAGCGGTGAACGTTTGCGCTTTTCCTTCCCGATTCTCAAACCGAGGCTGGTGGGTGAATGGTTAGCGTTCTGACCTCGCATTCCGGAGGAAGTGCGTTCGAATCCCCGTCCGGCCATCCATATTTGGGTTTTCCAAGGTTTCACCAAATCACTCGAGGTGAATGTGGGATGGTACCTCCCCGTTCCTAGCCCCAAGCCCTTCCTCGTCTCTAATAACCTCGACGTCGACGAGGTGTAAGGACGTCAGCAAAAAAAAAAACCTATTCCCAATGGAAGGCCCTTCTGTACACACACGTACCTGCGTTACCGATGTTACCGTGCCATGCTCGATATATAGTCTGTCTAGTTTTCATTTGACTGCCCCTTTTATTTCTTTAACCTGCGTGTTGATCATCACCACGCCTTATGTCCAAAGATACAAAAAAAACTGACAAAGAGACCATCAGACATGTTATAAACGGATTTCGATCCCCTGAGTGTATGTTGAAGCGTATTCCACCCCATATGCCTGCGGTACAGTCATTTCTTCAGATGCACCCTTCTTTTTGAGATGACCGAATGAAAAAAAATTCCAATGGTTTTTAAGTACTGAATTTATTATCCAAAATTTTAAAATGGCAATGTTGTATGAAGGTAAGGTATTCGTTTTCTATCTTGGACATCCGGGTTCATATCTGCATATTGTAAAATATTTCTAATTTTAGAAATTATTTTTCTTCAGTTTTATTTTATTTCAACTTCATTTGTATAGTTTTATTGCGTTAAATAATACTTAGAACAAAGCACATCATATAAAATACAATATCATTTTTTTCAGAAAATCGTAACTCTTTTGTTTGTTGTCGATAAGTTTATTGTTCTGATGCGTTTTCAAATATAATCATTATGATTTACACTTTATTCTGTCTTCGTTCTTTATATCTCATTCAAGTAATACTTTAAACGAATTACATAATATCCCTA
Organism: Vandiemenella viatica; assembly: GCA_031002005.1. NCBI lineage: Eukaryota > Metazoa > Arthropoda > Insecta > Orthoptera > Morabidae > Vandiemenella > Vandiemenella viatica. The sequence continues at coordinate 51,896,957 of JARYHS010011408.1, forward strand.
CAACCGATATGTTCATTCATTGTGATGATAGCGTGTAATAGTCGAAAATAATACGTCTGTGATGAAAATATCGACTTGATGGTGCTCAAGAGGGGAATGCAATGAGAAGTTACAAAAAAAAAAAAAAAAAAAAAAATATATATATATATATATATATATATATATATATATATATATATATATATATATTTGGGAGGTCGAAATCTGTTTATAACATATCTAACGATCTCCTTGTGAGATGTAAACAAATATACGCACGTATGTACGTTTTGACGTTGCTGTGCTGAACCTTGAATTACATACGGTTCAACGAGTCATGGGTATAATGGATCTGAAAAATAGATGTCAGTTTTTTTGTCCTGTTTGTTTTTAAATGATTTTCTTTCAGTCTCTTACTTCTTTAGTTCAGTTCTCTGAGACAATTTTTTCGTCTCCGTGTACACTTTACAACTAACGTCAGGAACAATGTGCTTAATACACACGAGTGTTTCTGTTCCTATATGATAATCTGTTTCACTAAACACCCTGTCATGAATTTAATCAATCCCTTTCATTTAAAAAAATAATCTTTGATTCGTATTACTAATTTCATACTTCACTATTCTCTTATGTATATCTACAGCACTATGTTTCAAACTAGTATATTTCTCTACCTTCGGTATCCTCAAAGTTGTATAAATATTTCGATACAAATTTTTTTCAAAGCTCATTTCAATACTTATCTCTTTCCTAAAGAAGGCAGTCTATGAAATTACTTGCTTTGTTCATCGATTTCAACTGTAGCGTTAAAACAAAAATTAAAAATCTTTCTATCTCTACTACAGCGATTGCACTTACAGCAAGTTGTTATTCCACTTACTGTGATACTTTTAATCCTTTCTTCACTTTTTTTAGTAGGTCTGAATCCGTCTCCCAGTATTTTATTTACGACTTTTGAAATTTCTCTCTTGCTCTTGAAGCTCAGTTTACTAAAGTTCGCAGCTCCAAACCCGGTTTCAAATTCCAGTGGAGGTAGGAATTTTTAAGACTTGTATTTGAACATACGGGCTATGGCAGACTGTTACGAAGTTCAGATTCCACCACACTTTAAACTGTAGTTCCCAGAGGAAAGCAACTGACCATCCTACCTCTGATACAATGACTTAGTACGTTTCTTCTGGAGGATCCATCCAACTTTTTTTTATCTCTACTATTATCGGCTAGAAGATGTATGCCACTAAATTTGGGACACTGTTTGCATCCTATTAAATCAATTGACTGGTTCGTCTAAGATCTCAGTGGAAAACATTTATGTAATTCAGAGCGTTGTGCGCGGGAGGAGAATTATTTCAAATAGTCTTCACTTAATACGTGTTGTGTTTTTTCGGAAATCCGGAACCCCTCCCCATAGTTGACGACCTTATGATCTTACGGCCAGACGAACTAACGACCTGACGAGATTTTAAAGACCTTTTTTTAAGGGTGGTGAGTCTTTGAGAATTTCCTCCCCGCAATTAGTTTGTAGAACTTTTTTTAGACCTATTATTCTTAAAAATACGTGAGATGAGATATTTTTCGACCTCCCCCCTCCCCCCCTCCTCTTGGTGAGGTTTCGCCGGAGCCCTCCCTAATTCACCTCACGTAATTAATGGACGGCGTAGATTTACCACATTGTGCGTCACAGCGTGTCCCGGCCTACCCTCTCGCTGCTGGAAGGAGTCGTGGTGGCTCGTCAGCTGTTCAGCGAGAGCAGATGTCGTCCGCCTCGTAGTAAAAACAGTTCACCCTGCTTGCTGTACCTCTCACAATGAAGAAACCTCTGGTCGACCGACGGAGCTATCCTTAGATGATAACCTACCAATCGGTTCGTCCAAAAAACGATTGTTCTCCTCTCATTCGTTCTGCTCCTGCTAACTTTCATAACAAACGTCAGGATCTTGAACTAAAGTGGTCTCATTGGCTGTTGAACTCTTCCCCACTATCCGCTACGCATCGTGATACTTGAAACTTCGGGCCTGAAATAGAATATTCATTTATATACATTAATTTATTTTAATAACCAAAGGGGGACTAACGTTATCATTCTAGAGATGAAAAACCAACGAATTTACTAAAAAACTATTAACATCTTTAATTCAATTTTAACAGATTAAAGTAAATGAACTTTATTTCTTCAAACAAAACAAATGAAATACGTGATTGGCATTACTCGTTATTTACAACAAAAGATATTAGCAATTCTTGTTTCTTCTAGTTCAGTGGAGGGTATACAGGCGTTACTGTCGTTTGAAAAACTGAGTTCTGGTGAAAACCTGTTGTGGCACAAACTGTATTCTTTACCGTCCATAGATGGCGACGGTCGACAGTGAGATGGTACAACGGCAGATTGCCATTGCGTGGTGTCTGATTCGCGGTGATGTTGTCTGCGACAGGCGAAGTGCAGGCGTCGAACTGCTGCCACCCGGCACCGTATGTGTTGTCTCGGCGTACAGCGTTGCCTCTGGCGCCGTATGTGAAGGCGTTTAGGGAAGTTGTGTTGAACAGCTGCCAGCAGTCAGGATCTATCAGGCGTTGATGGACTCGAAACACCGGCTAGCTCCTTGATCGGCGCCGTCCAATCGTTTTCTCCTGAAACCCAACTCGGGGGCCGACAGGCAGAATTTAGCGTACTTGCCAGTCATAACGTCGTCTGATTCACTATTCCATTTTCTTTTCTCCACACACAGCAATCGCACGCACTTATTTGTTGCCACTGTCTCCCACCATATTCTGTCATAGGTCACTGTAACTTCCCGAACATCTGCAAGATACCCATGCCGTCAGGAAGTGACAGTAAATTGTCTCTGTTTATCTTGCCTTTCATTCAAAACATGGGCCTTCACAGTTTAGAACATCCCAAGTCGTTCCCGGGTAATCCCCTTACGCACTTCCGTATTTCGTTATCCGCCTACCTCCCAGGTAGCTGGGACACCCGTATCTACGTGTGTTCTGACTTGGCGTTTCTGCAAGTGTGAATAACATGCAGATATTTCTTATGAATTATTCGCGAGCCACTCTAATTGTCTTGCTCGGCTTATTCCTGCGACGGGTCGATAGGTGTAAATCAGCATCGTGGTGAATTAAAGTCATTTCTCCCTTACAAGTTTTTTTTTTTTTTTTTTTTTTTAATTTTCTTTTCCCGCAGTTCCTGTGCAAAACAGTCTTGATTTACGGCAAGCATCACAATGTTTTTCCGGTCATATATGAACTTCTAAAGCGGTGCTGGTATGAGGGTACAATACCACAGGACATGCGTGATGCAGATATTTTTACCCTTTATAAGGGCAAAGGTGATAGAGGCGATTGCAACAATTATAGAGGTATATCCCTCCTCAGCATTGCTGGAAAAGCTATCGCTCGAGTCGTTTTGGGAAGACTGGAAACCCTCGCCTCACGTGTCTACCCCGAATCTCAGTGCGGATTTCGCGCCGGCCGCTCCACGAGTGACATGATCTTCACTGTCCGCCAACTTCAAGAAAAATGCCGTGAACATCGTGTGCCTTTATACTTGGCTTTTGTAGATCTAAATAAAGCCTTTGATACTGTTAGCCGTAACGGCCTTTACGACATCCTGCACAAAATCGGCTGCCCACCTACGCTGTTGTCTTTAATAAAGGCCTTCCACGATAACATGAGAGGCTCTGTGATATTTGATGGCGAAGCTTCCGCATCCTTTAAAGTAAACCGCGGTGTACGACAGGGCTGTGTCTTAGCGCCCACACTCTTTGGAATTTTCTTTTCTGTTTTACTCTTAGTAGCTTTTAAAAACTGTCACGTTGGAGTACATCTGCATACAAGGTTTGACGGTAGACTTTTTAATATAAGTCTATTGAAATCTTCAAAAAAGCTTATTGAACTAATTGTTCGTGAACTTCTATATGCTGACGATGCGGCTTTTGTCGCTAATACCGAAGATGAGCTTCAGGAGGTTCTCACCAGATTTGATCATGCATGTCATCTGTTCTCGATGAGTGTCAATATCAAGAAGACGGTTGTCATGGTTCAGGGCACAGACCGTCTCCCGAAAATAACATTGGAAGGCATCCCTCTTCAAGTAGTAGAACACTTCCACTATCTCGGCTCCATCACTACATCCAACCAGTCCATTCAAAAGGAGATTGATGCACGAATTGGCAAAGCCGCGATGACCTTTGGCAAGCTGTCCACACGTGTCTGGAGAAACTCCAAGCTAACTCTCTCCACCAAAATTCTAGTATACCAGACGTGTGTCCTGAGCATCTTACTGTACGCAGCTGAGACGTGGTCCACTTACGCCTGGCAAGAGAGACAGCTGAACGCTTTCCATATGCGCTGCCTGCGGACAATACTTGGAGTCACGTGGCAGGACAAAATGAGCAATGAGAGTGTTCTGTCTGCCACAAAGTGTCACAGTATTACTGCCACCCTAAAACAAAGACGACTCCGCTGGCTTGGCCACGTCCATAGAATGGACCCTGAGAGACTACCACGGAAAGTCATGCTCAGTCAGATTGCTAATACCAAGAGACCTGTAGGGCGCCCGATGTTAAGGTTTAAGGACACCTGCAAACGTGATTTGGAGAGCTTCGGCATGCGCACTTCTGACTGGGAAGCTTGCGCCAACACGAGATCCTTATGGCGTCATCATATTACCACCAGCATGTACAAATATGACAGAGCATGGTTGGATAAAATAAAGCTGAAAAAGCTTCGTAATAGGGAAATACACCCACCGGATCCCTCTTTCGTGTGCGATAGATGTGGCAAAATTTGTCACGCCGCCATCGGACTATTCAGCCACAAAAGAAGATGTGATGCACTCAACCCTAGCGACAGCTGAGTCACTACAACTATCATCTGTGAAGATGCTGTGGCCAATATATATATCACAATGAACGCCCGCAGTACTTTGCTTCCACAAATCTTTGAGACATCGAATGTGTCACATAGACCTCCGCTAGGACTTAAAAAGTATATGATGTGGGTCATACCGCTTCGACGGGCGTTACAAGTAGGAGTAATTTTGTATATATATTTTACAGTTGCCATGATTACAAAATTGCTTCTTACTCAGACAGATGTACCGGCGACAGTAAGAAAAACATCTTCATAGTATCCAAAACAGTGAATATCCCTTTTAGTTTTAATATCGAATTTTAAACGGTTATAAATACTGTCGTCTACAACTGTGAACTAAGTGATAATCGATCTACACGTTAAGTGCACTTGGCCTCTCTGTCGAGTCTCCCGCCTTTCTCTAAATGGAGCATAGCAGCAGATGCTCTTACCGAGCTGAGGCGATATCCAGGCACTTACTTGCGCGCGTAATCTTCGCTGCTGCATTGCTGATACCTTCCGTTAACGGCTTTGAGAAAATAGGAAACGGGTTTACGATGACGTAAAAACCGGAATATTTAAGATCGCGATTAAACATGGTTTCTACGAGAAGGCTGTTGCTGACAATAAACCGCTTGAACAGTTCTGTTTGGATTCCTTTGAGTGGCTATTTGCCTTTTATTTTCTTCAACTTAATTTCTAAGATCATTCTAAATCATCAATTTTCTATTTGTTCAGTCTTCCTTCTTTCTGCTTTCCTAAAGACGTGACTTCATTTATATAATGTGCTGAGCTCTATGCACACATTTCTAGAAAGCTCTTCCTAAATGCTTGGTTAAAATTTTAAACGTACAGATCTCTCTAAAAGGAAAGCGATATTTTTGCTTCGGTTGCTGTGCTTATAACCAATTTTAATTTTACTTTCTAACGAACAAGTTTCTATTACTTTGCCTTCTACTTCTGATCATTTGCTCTATTATGATTTCTTTATATTTCACGATATTTAAGGTTTTGTACTTTATGTTAAATCCGTGTACTTTTCCAGTGTTTTATTAATGCCATTAAGTTATTTCTCAGTATTTGATAAAAGGAAAATTTCATCAGCAAATGTCAGTATGCTAATTATTTCTCCTTGAGCCTGTAACGTTCCCACCCCTCCTTCTAATTAATTTCCGGCTAACTTATTAATGTTTTAAGTATGGTACCTCTTAGCCGAAGATTGACTGCATTCACTCCATCATTTAATCCAGGTAAATGAGGTGGAACAATTATATAGAAAAATAAAATTTAGTTAGATGCACCACACTGATTTGAGTTATATTCTGATAAATTGTACACTCTGGCACACTATAGGTTTTCTGTACAAACACATATATTGAATCCACTAATCAACGTCTCGATAAGACAATTACAACTTCCTTCTTCATATACTTAATTTACTTTACAAACTGTGAGCGAGAGTGATGTTTGGCAGATACACAGAGAGAGAGAAACAGAACATAATATGGTTTTACATCATGAACCAGCGAGGAGCGACATCACGAGCTACCACCGCGTAGCACTGAACAAAAACTGGTCAAGACTGAGAGACTCTGGTCCCATTGTGAGGGCTTATATAATAACCTCCTAACGGAATTCAGATGTGCTGATCCTCTACGGGAGGGGAGTACTACCAACATTGGATTCTTACTTTCCTATTTGGCGAGAGGACCATCTCTGCCAAATGGGAGGGAACACAGAGTTCCACCGATACTATCCCACCCGACAGTTAACTTTTGTGTTTGTGGGGTGGCTACTGTACCTTCCTATCCCCGCCAAACTCTGGGCGGAAGCCGGGTGCCCGAACTTCACCAGCGTGGCTTAGGCGCCATGACAGTAACTGTAGCCACTTGAAAATCTTAGACTAAAAAATACTCTCCACCTCACTCTCGCTACCTAATTGAAATTACTTAATCCTAACCTTATTCTCATTAAATACTACTTCTTAAAGTTCCTAATTATGGTTTCAAATGTCTTGTGACATCACAAGCCCTAATTCCACATTCAATTTTTTCGTCATACTTGATTGCTTCTTCCACATAAAACATGAATATCACTGGAGACACTTAGTGTTTGGTACCCGAAAGGAAATGGAAACCTATCGTCACTATGCTGTTGTCCCTCCGTCTGTTTCTATTTCTCGTTCCTCGTAACAAGATAAGTTCCAGATTTAAAATCTATGTTTCAACTCCCAATATCGTGTTTAAAAATTCGTATGTTCCATGTCATATTTTTTACACCACAAAGTGTTGTTTTGAGTTCGTCAAGTACGAGATTACGATATTGTTTTCAATTACTACCTGAGCTAGCTCACCTGAACGGTAATGTGAACATGCAGCAGTCAGGTCACATCAGATCAACAAGGACGTCGAACATCGCATAGCGTTTAGCATTGTATAATTTTACTCATAAAAATATTGTGAGTGATCTCACAAAACTACACTATGAACAGGGATCTTAAAAAACCATAATGTAAATAAATAAACATAATAAAATTAAGCAATATTGCTGCACAAGTATAGTTATCGCAAAAAGTTGTTTATTTTATGTTATTACTATATATATATTATTCTTGTAGAAAATACTGTGTTCTCTTTTGTTTGTTAAGAATCAAATATTTTGTTAAACTGATCGAAAAAACAGTAAGGTTTAAAAAATTGGTCAACAATATGATATCACCTAACCACTAATGTGAATGCTACTGCCGAAATCCTCGATCGTGATCTGATAACACCTGACCTGATTTGATCTCCAGTGTGAACCGGACTTAAAATGTCATGATTTCGACAAGCTTGGTTGAAATGATTCATAATATTCATAATCCTACTTCAGACGCTCGTTAAAATAGGAAAAAGAATAAAGATTAATTATTTGTTTATCGATATTTTTCGTGATGTGAGTAAGGTTTCTCTGATTAACCCTGTCGGAGTATTTAGTATTAGCATATATTTTTAAATTACTGCATTTGATTTTAAATGACGGAAATTTTTATTGTGATGAGAAACTTTATAAATATAATTTCAAATACAAAACTACAGGGTGAGTCAAAAGTCGCAGTACACCATTTTATTTCAAAAACTCTGCAGGAATTGGGAAACCTGAATATTCCAGTAAGGTATTGGTGAAGTGGTCTATCTTTTACGGTATGTACCGAACATGGGCGCCATCTTGAAATCGGCCATCTTGAATCTAAGTCAATTTTTTTAAATGGAAAGAGGGTCGTGTGATACATCAAATAACATCAGAATTTTTTCACAAGTTCATTCCTGTAAACAGATTTGAAATAGCAGCTGTGGTTCAAAAGTTACAACATATTTCGGTTAGAATTACAAGCCGGATTGTTCTCCAGAAAGGACAGTCATTTTATGTGTTCAACATGTTGTCCCTCTCGGTCAACGCACATTTGAAGGCGCTGGATCTAATCGTAATGCACTCGCAGGTTCTCGACAATGAAAATGGGTCCAATTACACGGGTACCCCATATCCCATACCACACCATAACCTTTACGTCACCAACTACCTTGGAAGGTTCCATCCAGCGTGGATTGTGGTCACTCCAGTACCTGTGGTTGTGACGGTTAACTTCACCACTGACATAAAAGTTTGATTCATCACTGAACAGATGCCTTGTGCAAAAGAGGGATCTTGTTGATGTTCCTCTAAGACCCACGTGTAAAACTGCATACGTCTCTCTGGGTCATCCTCTGCTAGGTGCTGGAGTAACTGAATCTTGAATGGATGCCATCGATGGGCATGAAGGATTCGTATGATCGATGACTGGCTGATTCCACATTCTGCTGACAAACGTCGTGTGCTGCGTTGTGGGCTCTTCACGAAGGACGCCAAAACCATTGTTGAGGTTGTCTCGTCAGTAGCACTTTTTGGACGGCCACTCCGTGCCTTGTCAGCCACAGTCCCAGTTTCTCGGAATTTGGAAATTAAGCACCTGACAGTGTCGTGTGAAATTGGAGGTCTTTCTGCGTGCCGGTTGTTAAAATCTGCAGCTATGACACGGAAACTTCGTTCTCCAGACATCAAAATGATTTCAATTCTCTCCTCCTTGGTCAAAGCCATCTTCAGTTATCTGCAACAAAAAAGCTATGTAACTTTTGAACCGCAACTGCTATTTCAAATCTGTTTACAGGAATGAACTTGTGAAAAAATTCTAATGTTATTTGATGTGTCACAAGACCCCCTTTCCATTTAAAAAAATTGACTTAGATTCAAGATGGCCGATTTCAAGATGGCGCCCATGTTCGGTACATACCGTAAAAGATAGACCACTTCAGCAATACCTTACTGGAATATTCAGGTTTCCCAATTCCTGCAGAGTTTTTTAAATAAAAGGGTGTACTGCGACTTTTGACTCACCCTGTATTATTGAGTTTATAATAAACCTCGCTCTTTGTTCCAGTTACTACAGCTTAAACGTCGGATGCTCTTCTCCTTAAATGAATTTCTTCACCTAGTTGTCGTAAATAAACAAAGTGCAACAGGCAAGTTTAAACGAATGTCGCACTATAATTTTTTATAACTCCCTCTGCTATTGTAATTATTTATCTCTGCTACACAACAGACAATTGTATTTTATGTGGAATCACTGTAACACTTCTGTTTCAAATTTACACTACCATCGAATAATATAAATGCAAATAAAATTAAGGCAGTTATTTATTTGAAATTTCATGGTTAGCCAAGCAGTGCTGTGGTGGTATAACTGACACGTCGGGCACTGTAGGGCTGAGTCGAAGGTAGGGATCTACTGTAGGTACGCCCAGTCTTCAAGTGGATTCATCAGAGAAGGCTACAGTACTTGTTCTGTTACAGGATAATCTATGACTAATTTATCAATTACACTGTTCGATTTTTCTCTGTCCTTGATTTGCCCCTGTACGCGGATGAAATACAGTCAAAGACGCTAGGCTGGGATTGTTCCTTCATAAAGCGATTCTCCTTGCCCCCAGTCCTTTCCCGACTCTTAATGATCGTGGCGACCACAAAACGTAAAGCCATAAACAAAAATAAAAATAAATAAAAAATAAATGCAAAGATGATGTGACTAAGTTAGGTACAATACAGTGAGCTGAATTATCATATTACAATTTTATAGAAAATATTTCACCATTGGTAAATTGTAACGGAATGACGAAAAGTGGTCATTCCGTACATTTTTATATCCAATATATAAAAAGAATAATGAGGGGCCTGTTAACATCTGCCGGACCTCCCAAATAGCCCGTCGCCGAGAAGTCGCGTCAGGTAGGCGCACCGACAGCCAGGGACAATGGAGAGACAGCTACCCTTCCTAAAGGATCTGGTCAGGCGTATAACCTCTTAGCTCCGGGAAAATACCCGACCGGGATGAACGTGCGCCCGACCTCCTGTCCCCGAGCGGACGCTCCGGAGGTCATATTTGGCGAATATGTCCGAGTTCGCACGAATCTCCAAAATACAATGTTGACCAATCATCATAGCTTGGTAGGAGGAGCCAAATAGCGGAGCCAATCAACGTCGGACTATTCTCTGCGTAATGTTAATTTCCATGAATTTCTCTTTATGTTAACCACGAGGGATGCGGGAGAAGTACTCGTCGCCCAGCCGAGAGAGAGGAAGGAGTGCTTCTTCCAAAGGCTGGATGATTGTTCTGCTTTGGCATTGAACCCGAGGGTTCGAAAGAAGCGTACTGTGCCAACCATTCAGTACGTTGCTTGAAGTACGTGGTGCCCTGCCTGTATAAATAATGTGCTATAACTTTCGCGCCGTCGACGGACTCCAATTGCCATCACGGTAATGATCCTACGAATAGTGCAGTGTGGTACTTACATTCAGTAATTGGGTACAACCCTGTAACGACCTTTGAATGATTAGGAGTTCTCGCCTCCAGCAAAATATTGAGCTAGTTGGGACAGACTTTCCTATAGCAACTCTTGGTGGATAATTTAAATTATCCTGGCGCCCGGCATTTGAAATCTAACGTTGTTTCATGTTAGTATTATGTTTGATTTATGGTTCCTGATTGTTATGAAGGGAACTTTAATTTAAAACCAAGTGTGAAGCTTTCTTGTTTGCTTATTAATGTTGGAAATTTGCTTCATGATCAATGGTTGATGTAATAGTGCTTAAATGTTGTTGTTTGATGATTTATGTTGGAAATTGTAACACGAGGCTTTTCTTGATATTTTTAATAATTGAATGTGTTAATGTTAAAATTAAATAAGCCACACCTGTACGCCAGTACGAGTACCCAATAAATTAGCAGCCTAGGGTTTTCTTTGAATGACAAAAAGAGGAGTAAGAATGTTTTCACCCTTTCCTCCCAACCAGCACCCGCTACAACATTAATTCACTAGTATTCAGTGAGACTGGAGTATGGTGTAGACTGTAGAGGACAGTGATAAGAATGAAGTAAGCAAAATATAGGCTAAAAGGAGTTTGTTGCACCTGACGCGAGCGCCAGCGCGATGCAGCGGCGGCGACGTAAACAAGCATCCACATGACGTATGGCCGGAGCGGCGGAAAGCTTTGTCAGGCAAATGGGGCAACTACCTGCCGAATGATATACTGCGGGGCCTTCTTAGCGTGCTAACTGGGGATTAACTGGTCGGAACTTAGAGGATACATCTTCTCCGCTGAGCCTCTTTATTGTGTAGAGGCTCTGCCAGCCCACCTTGAATCAGGGAGAGCGACTGGGGCATCATCAACTGGAAGATAAAAAGTATCTTGCTCGATATTTCTTGGTGCCTTGAAAGTTTCAAATGTGTGAGAATGACAATAAAATGGAGTTTTCTTCAATATCAATTTCAATAATAAATATCAAGCCCTTTACTACAAATGAATTTCTTCGAATTTCATTTTTTTCTTTCGTCGAGCCAATTTAATTAAAAAATAATGTGTCCACTTTAGAGTCACGGAAATGTTTTATCACCACGTCTGCTTCAATTACGGAGTGTTGATCCTGTTTCAGTGGTGGTACGTAACCGTTGCCACCTGTCTGCTAGATATGTAATACGTGTTCTGTATAAGTGTAGTTTATGAATCGGAAGTTGGGGACCGTCTCCGAATTACCCAGAAGATTGCGGTCAGGATAGACGGTAAGCCGTGTGCCTCGTGTCGTTGTACGTCTCCCATCCAGCATGGTGACGCTTTAATGAGTGGAGAGCGTCCTTAAACAACGCGCCTCAATTTTGGCCTCCCCTGAATCCCACCTCCTTCCCACGTAGCCTGATGTGGCTTTTGCCTCGAATACCCCCTCCCCCAACCCCGTCTTGCGGCACGTAGCTTTTACCCTCTCCTCTTGACAGACTATCGTTAAAATTATTGCGTATGCATTGAACACAACTAATATTTGCGTTTTGGAAACTCGTCACAAGCACAGAGGGTATTTAAATTGCAAAAGCGTGCTATAAGAACTATTTGTGGAGCAAGCCCACAGACGTCGTGCAGAAATCTATTTAAAAACCTGGGTGTACTAACAATGCCAGCACAGTATGTATACTCTGTATTATCATTTGTATTAGAAAATCCTGAACACTTCAATCTTAATGCAGACATACATAGCCATAATACTAGGAATAAATATAATATTCACAAGGATTACAAATCACTGTCAATTGTACAGAAAGGGTTAACATTTACTGGAGCTTCCTTATTCAATTATCTTACCAACAGAAATTAAATGTTATCTACAAAAACCCAACTACTTTAAGTCCAAACTGAAAGAGTTTCTGCTTCAGAACCCATTTTACTCTGTGAAAAAATTTTCTTCTTGGAATTTGGTAACTAAGAATGACTGATAAAATAGTATATATGGTGTATGGAAGGGGAAGGTGACAAAATTATCCACAATTACTAAAATGATATATGGTTTTTCTTTCTGTTGAAACTTTTGAAAAATGAACTAATTACACTGTTTACAAAATTTCACTCATATATAGTAACTAACATGGGATAGCATGCACTCAAAAACTGCTGTGAAAAATTATCATATTAACAGGTTTTTAAGTAATTGACTGCTTATGATTTGTTGGTAATATAATTGATATTGCTAATAGGTGTGTGTACTGTTCCACATAAATAGCAACTAACATAATATAATATGTAGTCACAAATTACAGTGAAACCTTTCATGGTAACTGGTTGGTAAGAAAATAACTGGTTATTAGATGCTGGTAAAAAGTGTATACACTGTTCCACATAATAAGTATTAATTAACTCGGGATTGTATTTGTAGATTACAGGAGATATTGGTTATACTAATGGGTTGTTGCTAACTTGTTGTCAATATATAATAATATTATCAATTATATAGTAATATTGATATTACTAATAAGTGTATGTACTGTTCCACATCCCCGAGATTGTTCTCACATGGGATCAAAGTGAACATATCTATCTGTCTATTTTTCTATAATTATAAATACTCTGACTAAAATGTTGACACTATTCACTCCTGGAAATGATGAATTATTGAGAAAAACATTTTTTCCTCAGGTACAGTCAGGGATCCTTTTCTTATTGACGTGTTACTAGAAACATTCTCCTTATCTCATTAATCATTGTTGATTACTTGATAAAATAGAACAAATAATACCTGCCGCGTAAACCCAAAGCAGAGCTGCGTTTTTTGTTTTCTTTTGCTGCATTTCTGTCACCTTTCTTTCTCTATTACCAGGGAATGATTCTTTATTTCCTTAAAAGATATCTATAACTCACTGGACAATTTAAACTCGTTGGAAAAATATTTTCGACAAGCATCGTAAAGTGTGTGTGTTGTACAACCCCACTTCGCACCACACTTTGAACTTGAAATTCACTTGAAGAAAATTAGAATTATTTTATCATCTTTCGGTGTTGTCACACGAGGGTGATCCTAATAAAAACAGTTTTACTTCAAACCATCAATACAATACGAACTGTCACTTCCTTGTAAAATCCCGGGTGACATCTATAAGCGAATTTGAGTCTAGGTGTGGAACGTCTAATGATTTTCGAATCGTAATGCGTCGTCACGTGTCGGTTAGTTTAAATGCGCCAGCCGCGTGCAACCAAACCCTATGACTTCAAGTCACACGGATTCACAACACTGTTAGCATATAGAATATCTAAATTACATTCGGATATAATTAAAAGATAAAAGTAAATGTCCAAATGTTGTTGTTTGTTCTGTACCTAATTTTAACTGTGGAAAATAATATGAATGAAAACCTACGTGTCTTGTCTCGGACAACCCCTTCCCCCTCCCCCTCCACGTAGCCCAGCGTAGCTTTCCCTCCCTCGCTTTCCCTCCCCTGCTAAACAAAGTCACGTAATGTATAGACGTTCCCTAAGCATGTCTACTGAAGATGTTACAATATAATGCCGTTTCAGTTAACACGAACACTAGATAAGAAAACGTAAAGAAAGAACTGATTCAGTCATCCACTTTATCGTCTGTATTAATTACCATATTTTAATAAGTTCTTTCAGGTGTGATTGTAGGATAAAGTAACCTGAAAAAGAAGAGTACAGTATTTAATTAGTTAGGCTTATGTGACCATTCACTCATCTGTTTGGTATTAAGACTTTTTCACATCGTAACTGAACAGCTTCGAGACAAACACCACACTAAATACCCATGCTGAATGTCTCCGAATATCGCAGCTGTATGATCCGTTCGCTAGCTCCTTAGCTACCAAAGCAGGAAAACGGTGTTTGCATGCGTAGAAACTACCGGGAGTCATCCACGTTCAGTCTAAATCATTCTCTCCCGAACGACGTGAGTTAGTTTTTCTTGCGTGTCCTTCGATGAGTATAAACGATCACCATCATCAACTGCACCGACAAATACGACTGTTATGAAGAAGCTGGGTAAAAGTAAATGATTTCCTGGAAAATTCGATAAGATAAAGCTTACTTCGTAAAGTAATTTTCTAAACTACGTGTTTCACCTGTTTTAGTGTGGCTAACCCAAGATTCACACCGAACGTGGTGGATGAGCGGTTAACTCTCTGGCCTCGCATTCGGGAGGACGGCGGTTCGAATCCGCGTCCAGGCATCCAGATTTGGGTTTTTCATGGTTTCCTCAAATCACTCAGGCGAATGCCGGGATGCTTCCTTCAAAAGGCCATGGCCGAATTCCTTGTCCCCAGTCCTTTACGGCCTCTAATGACCTCGACGTCGACGAAGCGTAAAGCCATAAGCAAAAATATCCATAATCCAAGATTCACAAAACGATTTAGTTCTGATTATACACTTAATGACATTGTTCTTAGTACAGTAACTTCTGCAAAATACTGGGGGTAGTAATTCATAATAATTTGTTGGGCAGTGAACATATTTGGAACAAACATCCATATGCTCCGTTTCCTAGACAGTGCACGCTGGAAGTAAAATGGACTGAATAGAAATAACTCTTCAGACCTCACTTAAAGCGTCGTTCTTCTTTGTGGGTCCCAGGTCAAAAAGGGTTGATAGATCTAAAGATTCGTACAGGTAAGCATAAGTGTGATGAAGTTTGGTTGTGAACACCGTAGGCGATGTTCTCGTCAGAAGCTAATAGGGAAGTTCCTGACAGATCTATTTCATGATGTTAACAAATACATTTTATTACCAGCAACATTCATAGTTCATAATCTTCAAAGTTCTGTAATGTAAGGAGACAGTGAGAGGGAAATATACCGACGAAAATGCCTCTAAGAATTGTTTTGTTTTTTGTTGGGGCTTTACGTCTTGTTGGCAACGAGATTATTAGAACCAGGATAGTGTTGCGTCCATCTATTTGCCTCCAGAGCTGTTCTGCTACGATGCATGGATTGATTTCCAAACTTTGACATCAAAGTTTTCTTATGACTTAGCAACCTGACTATAAGATCCATGGGAACAAATAATCGAGTTTAACAGTATTTGTTTTTGGTAGGTGGTGATCATATGAGGATTCGTGTATTTGAATATTACCTATCTTTTTTCAAAAACTGCGATAAGAGGCAAAAAAAACCGGAACCTTCCAGAAATGTCCTATCAGTTTGAAATTTGGTGCATACGTTTCTTAGGCAATACTGTTTGAGAAAAAGTGTAGGAGGAAGCCACCAAAAATATACTAGTAACGAAATAAAATCACTCGAAATGCGGGTAGATGCATACCTTCAATCTCTGAGAAATATACGTTTCCTGTTGATGTTTATTCTAAGTGTTTCTGGGTATTCATTCTTGGATAAAAAAATAAATAAAAAATTCGCCTTTCTGCATTCTCAAAGCAGTTAGGATATAGAAATTCTTTATTGTATACTATTTCTCGAGGCATACTAAGATGTTAAAATTTGTTGAAAAATCGAGACTTTTAATAGTTATTGTATGCTATTGTACAGCAATGCAACTGTTTCATTTCCTTAGTTTCATAATTTTCTGTAAAGAAATTTTGTTGATATTATTCTTAGTTTTCTGTGTGATTGCCATTGTTTCCCTGGTATTTTTGAATTATGCACTGGAAACTCTGAATTGCTGTATATTATTTCAATTACTTTCTCACGTCATTAGCATAGTCAATAATTGTCCTTTTTTACATATTCAATTATTCATGATAACTTTTTGCTGATGACACTTTGATATAAGTCGGCTAAACAATTGTAATCAGTAAATTTTTAATGGCGCAGTTTAATACCAATTAACGAGGAACTACAATGTCTTTTAGCACTTTCAAAATATATAAACAAACAGCTGCGAAAATATTTGTTAGAATTGCATGTTGCATTGTGGTGTTCCGTTTACATCCTTCAACGATGCGTATTGTGTTCATCCATTCAAATGCTTTTCGTAGAATGTTCATTTCTGGTACTACACAAATCGGTTTCGATTCTTATTTTAATGCTGCATTGTCGGTACAAAATTGCTTTTTAGCAGCGATATTGGTCTTATCTCCATGTGGTTTTAACAGTTTTCCCTTTTCTGATCACATCTATTTTCCCTTTGAATTCTGCCGGAATATTGCCATTTTGCGAACGGGTTAATATCTCTTTCTAACGCGCCCCAGTTAATGCCAGCCTTTTTAACTCTATCAGTATTCCATCCCGTCTGCGTGAGGTTTTACCTGCAGCCGTTGTGACTGAATTGAACTAGTGACGGAATTACTCTTCCTTTTTCCGAGAGTGATTTTGTTGGTACTCAATCCAGAATTGATGATCCTCTTTTTCTTTGTTTCTGTGAAAACGTTATTTTTATAATAATGGTAACTTTTATTCCTACAGTAGGTTCCGTTACCAGTTTCTTCATTCCTTACTTAAAAAGCTCTCGATCTTTTGTTTCGTGAAGGAGTGTATTCCTTTGGTCGTAAGAGAATTTGTCATTTTTTATGTTTAAACTGTGTCTTGTACCAAATTTACTTTCCATGTTGGGTCAACATTCCAGTTTGCGATATTTGATGACTGCGTCTTCATCGTCCACTAATGGCGGTATGCTCAATCGAGGGGTATTTTCTCCTGTGAACACTTCCCTTGTCCCATACTCAAATTTATGAGGCAGCGTCCATAAACTACGTGGCACGGTCTAGGGGTGGTGGGGAGGGGTTAGGTAGAAAGCTCCACACAGCCTTACATTCATATTATTTGTCACAGTAATAATAACGTATAAAATGCACAACAGCATGTGTATATTTATTTCCGTCATTTAATTATCTGCATAGTATGTAATGTAGGTATTCTATACACTGATAGTACCGCATTATGACTCAAAATCGCTTACAGATGTTACCCGGAATTTTCAAAGTCAGTTGGTATTGTTCTGATGGTTTGAAATAAAGCAGTTCTGATTAGGATCACTCGCATGTAACCCCACCACTTATTCATAAAATAATTCTAATTTTGTTCTCTCAAGAGAATTTCAGTGCAACTTTGATTATAGTTCCCACTGAAATGTTATTCCAAGTTCAAAGTGTGGTGTGAAGTGACGCTGCACAATAAATTTTATGAGGCTTATGAAAAATGTTTTTTCCAATGAGTTTTCACCATACAATTAGTTATAGAAATCTTTTAAGCAGGTCAAAGAATCATTCCCTGGTAATGTAGAAAGAAAAGTAACATAACCACAGGAAATAAAACAATAATGCAGCTCTTCTTAGCTTTTTAACACGG
Organism: Vandiemenella viatica; assembly: GCA_031002005.1. Lineage (NCBI taxonomy): Eukaryota > Metazoa > Arthropoda > Insecta > Orthoptera > Morabidae > Vandiemenella > Vandiemenella viatica. The sequence continues at coordinate 51,914,929 of JARYHS010011408.1, forward strand.
CAATTATAGTTTGGTTTATTGATCAATTAGTGAACAATGATGAATGAGATAAGGAGAATCATTCTCAAGAAGAAAAGGATCCCTTACTGTACCCGGAAAATTTTTACCCAATAATTGACAATTTGTAGGGGTGGCTAAGGCCAAATTTTCACTCCGAATACTTACAATTATAGAAAAGTACAAAACGCAAATATCGGTTGTGTTCGTTATACATGCAATAATCTTAACGATAGTCTCTCAAGAGAAAAGAGTACAAAATGTCTTCTGGAATGAATAGGGAGAAAAGGTACCTGCCACACAGGAGGAGGGGGAGGAGGGGGGGAGGGGGGAGCGTAGGGGCAAAAGCTACGTCAGGATACGTGGGGGTGGGTGGCGGGGGAGGATTGAAGAGAGGACAAAATGGTCAGAAATCGCTAAATGAACTATGTCCATGAGTTTTATGATTGGAGGAAAGGTAATTCGAGACAGGGCGTTTTAATTCTGGAATTTTATTATGATTGGGCTATATGGTATTATCATATTAGATAATTCCTGGCAGGTATCATAATTGGTCTTCTGATTTCAGCACGCGTTTATGTTTTTCGACCATTATAACTTGTTTGGGTTATTTCTTACATAGTAGGTGACTTGATACGAAAAATCATTTTTTCATCGCATGTCGTTTTGCGTCCCGAAGGAACATACGAACTATCGAAGTAAGAACTTAACTTACGCATTGTAATTTTTTCTTCATTCGCTAAGCTAGTTCACACTACGCCACGTGACTTCTCTAACTTACAAAGGGAGGCCGCCAATTGTGAAATTTAGATTCAATTAATACTGTGTGTAATTAAAGCTGGTGGCTAGAGGTGAAATGTGACAAAGCAGTATCTTGCGCTGCTTCGCCTTTGTGAAGATAATCGCCACTGAATTATTCGATTGCATTCAAATACTTTCTACGTTAGGAACTTTTCAAGGGACGCGTGGAGCAGTGATCAAGCTCTCTGTCTCATTAGTCCATCGTCGCTGGATCGAATCTCTCTGCGGGCAACTTTTTTTATTCATTAAAATGTGTACACAGATAATTATTGCCAATCAGTTTCAACAATTACGCATATAATAAATTTTTTAAATGTCTTTTGTTGTGGAAAAACCGACGACGTCTCGTTTCGACCCTACTGTTCCCTGTTTTGGGAATGGACATCTGTCCTTCAACTCTAACGGTCCAATAACGATATTTGTATTTCACACTTGGCACAGCAAATATATCTGTTTTTGAAGTATAACTTTGTTAGCGAACGACGTAATTAAGTTCAGTTTTTTCGCAACAAACGGTATTAAAAAAAAACTTATATGCATAATTGCTATAACTGAATCCTGCGAATTATCCGTATACGCATTTGAATATATAAAAATACCTTGTCAGCAGCGAGAATCGATCCAGTAACTACAGGCAGTGGCGTAGCTAGGGGGGGGCGGTGGGGGCGGTCCGCCCCGGGTGTCACCCGTTTGGGGGTGACACCCGCATTTCGAAAATAGTAATCGAAATTAGTGTGATACAAAAAAATATATATATTTATATATATTTTTGATAGACTTCTTTTATCCTTTGGTGTCGAAACACGTCTAACTTTAATGTTCTGAATATTTCTTTTTAAGTTCATCTATCGCTTTTTCAAATACGATCCAGTACAATAGAGTGTAATAATATTATTGGCTACACCACGCGCTTAAACAATAGAGCATCGCTCTGTTGCTCCAACAATCACAGGAACTCGTTGAGCTTGCCGTCAGTCACAGTTGTTTGGTTTGTTACCATCGGCGGTGGATATAATGTAAGTTTTCTTGTATTAAGAGAGGAAGTTTTAAAATTAAAGGATATATCTAAAATTGTTAAAATCATGGTAATTAGGCAGTTAAATTGTAATTCCTCGAAATTATGGTTTAATTCTAGATGGGGATACCGCTGCCTCGCGACTGTTAACGTGACGTCACGTTCACGTACAGTCATCTGCGTAAAATACGTGTTATTACTTGTCGAAGTTAACAGCAGATAATTTATTATTGAAATGCAAGCTTCACCTGAAACATTGAACATCCGGTTATGTTATCGGACATCTGCGGCCGCTTACCAGCGGCCGCCTGCCTCTGATCTACCTTCGGGATATCAGTTTATGTTGATATTGTATTTTTTTTTTTTTTTTTGCTGTCATCAGTCTTTAGACTGGTTTGATGCAATCCTCCATCCCTTCCTATCCTGTGCTAACCTCTTCACTTCTACATACCCGTTACAACCCACGTCCTCAATTATCTGCTTCATATATTCTTATCTCTGTCTACCTCTACAGTTCTTACCTTCAACTGTTCCCTCCACTAACAAATTAACCAATCCAGCATGTCTCAAAATATGACCTACCAGCCTGTCTCTTCTTTCCGTAAGCTTCTTCCATAAACTTCTTTTCTCACCCATCATTTCCAAAACTCTTTCATTTCTTACTTTGTCTGTCCACCTAATTTTCAGCATTCTTCTGTAGCACCACATTTCAAATGCTTCAAGTTTCTTTCTTTCTGGTATTCCTAAAGTCCATGTTTCGCTACCGTAAAGTGCTTAAATTATTGTGACCGAGCGTAGCGAGGCCACAATACAATAATAAATGATGACTGTACGTGAACGTGACATCACGATGACGTCACGTTAACAGTCGCGAGGCAGCGGTATCCCCATCTAGAATTAAACCGAAATTATTTCAAGAAAAATGTTAGATTTTCCTTTGAAAATGAAAAAAGAGCAACCAAGCGTATGCTGGAATAGGCGTAGTCTAGGCTTCAAAATTGTTTTGCTTTTTTTAGAATTCTATTAGCTTTCTACCTAAGATTCACAGGTGACTTGAAGTATTTTCTAGTAACTTTTGAATTTATCATCTGACAGATTCGAATTGAGTACATTTCGTGTTATCCGATATACACTCTGCGTACCTTCCTTTTGTCGACAGTGCACCTATATTCGACATGAAATCATATCATGTTCGAATTTATGCAAATAAAATGATTCGGAAAACTGCATTAAACTAGCAATACGGTCAGGTTTCAAGTCAATCCGGACGCGTCCTAGTGTTATCGTCTGTCGGTAATCAGTTTTTGTAGGGCATGTGTTTAAAACAGTCGGAACCGCATATCTTGTTAGCGAAATCGTAACATTAGTAAGGGGACATCCATAAATTACGTGGTGTTTTTCCGAATTTTCGGACCCTCCTCCCCCCCCCCTCTCTCGTGAGACTTCGTGAGATCTGGTCCTCCCTAAAATCGACATTCCCGTTAAAACACTTTTTTTTTTTTTTTTTTTTTTAGCTCTACAGTCCAACACAATTTTAAAAAAATCTCACGTGAGAATTGTGAGATTTCGCTGTCCCCGCCCCTATTTCATCTCACGTAATTTACGGATGGCCCCTAAGCACTTTAACTCTAGTTACATGTAAGTTTGATATGCTTTCTACTGATTGAGAATATAGAAACATGATCGCGATCAAATAAATAAGCGTATGATTCTCTAAGAATTTTCCATCATAAATTTACAGAAGAAGATTTCTATTATGGGTAACCTCTTTGTCGAATACAGGTACCTACATTCTTATGGGTTCCTTAAATCGACAGGGATGTCGAACTTCTGTTCCTAACAAAAATTGAGCTTTAATCATAAACTGAACGAACATTCGAGCCGTTTACATCTTTATTTATACGCTACTGAGCGGTGCTAGAAATCTAAAATTTACACATGGAGATGGGCTTCGATACATATCATATTTAGGAGTCTGTAGCTACTTATTTCTTAGACGGGTAGTAAAATACTTCACTTATTAAGTACTTCATATAAAGGCGGCAGATATCTCAAAGGCATGTTCTTTTATTACCTGACCGTTGTTTTTTTTATTTGATTTTATATTTTATTTATTCCTCTATTTTTATGAAGGAACTTAATGTAGAGTTGCTTCTCTGGGTCTCACAACTTGTGGGACCCGGATCCTGGGTTTGCTCCAATGGGACCCCATCTGGGTCTGGAATTGCTTATACTTGGATAAGCCACTTCTGTTAACTTTCCTCTCAATATCCCTTGGTCCTCCAAATACCGAGGTTGTGAAGTCATTTAAATACAGCCTATGTTAACGTTTCAATTACAAATGGGTAGCTTTCGACTTTTTTAAATTTATAGCGAAATCTTATGGTCGCCCTAGAGTTACACTGGCGGAAATTAAAATCACAACACGCATACATGAATGGTAGAATTTTAGGAAACTTTGAAAATATATCCAGGACCATACCTAAAAGAAATAATAACAAATGGAAATGGATCAGGCTAAGTTATTACCTTTTACAGTTGTCAGTGAGAAATGCGCCCAACTTGAGCACCAATACATTCGTGGATCCTTGCCGGCATTGACACAAAAAGTGTTCGGATGTCTTCTTGGTGTATGTCTCACTACGCGTGCATGTCTTTTGCAGTCAGTTGTTGCACAGTTTGTGCTGGGTGACCATGTGATCTAATGTGTCTACTTCTGGTATCCCAGAAATGCTCTATTTGGGACAAATCTGGGAACCGTGCTGTCCATATTGTGATCGAAACTCGTTGCAAGGCTTGTGTGACGATGGCCGCAATATGAGAACGGGCACTGTCTTGTTGGAAAATACGATTCGGATGTTGAACATGTAGGGTATCACAATAAGATGCAGTACCCCGTCCACATAGTGATGGGCTGTCATTGCCTTCAACAACAGCCGACCCAGTCATGCTATCGAAACTGATTGCCACCAAAACATGACACCGGTGACAGCACTTGCGTGAGGTTCTGAAATCACAGCAGATAAGCCGTTCCTCCACTACGCCTGCGAACATGTCGTCAATTATCACTTTGCCACAGACAGAATCGAGACTCGTCTCTAAACACAAATGTATGCCATTCACATGTCCATTTGTGTTTCGCATTATACCAGGGTAGATGGTGATGGCAATGAAATTAGATTAATGGGACACAATGCACAGGGGCCAGAGAGTGTAACCCAGCTTCAAGCAATTAGTTTACAATCATCCGGGATCTGGCCTGCAGTCAACCATCTGCCAGCAACAGCCACCCACACCATTTGGCAGTCTTCACGTGCTGTTATCCTTCTGTATGGACCTGTGCCTGCTCTAGGAGTATTATTTTTTCATCACTGTGTAACAAGTCTGTATACTGACATTGCACTGCGGCAAATCGTTCTGGAGATTTCACGATATGATGCACCCTTTCAAAACACGTCAATTCTCCTACCTCTCTCACTGTTAGACATTTGGGTGTAGAGAGTTGTCACCTTCGCCTTGGCATACTTAGACAACAAAAACTTGTGGGCAACTTATACGTTAAAAAAAATTAAAAAATTGCAATTTACATAATATATAGTACCGTAATTCTCACATTATTACATGTAAAACTTTTAATGTTAAATCATTTAAACTCTTCATGCTGGCATATTTCTCAAATTTCATTCGTTTATCACAACACCGTCTGGGTGCTGGGATTTTAATTTGCACCAGTTTGTGTATCAGTTGCTAAGTGTAAAGGTCGAACTGCACTTTGCCGATACTGGCCTGTACCGTCACCGCAACGACAGCCGGCCGAGTGACGGCTCGCCCCCTCGCGTCCAAACTTTTCCATAGCTCGTCCGTGTTCCTACCCGGTCTTTAGTCTCCTTTAACGTTTACAACTGATTGTTTCAGGGAATCAGCGTTGGGAATGACAAGTAGGTTTGACACCCTACTTTATAATAGAGTACTGTACTTTATTTTGCACAGTTTTGGTACGAATGTACATTAAAATACTTTTTTATCTGACTGACGTAATCACCTAACTGGTTGATATTTTACGTACAAAAATAGTATCCCAGCGCAGTATTAACAGTATCAACGCAATCTCAACGAAATGTCAATCACTCGCACTTGACGTGTTTGTTTTGTCTGAGGTTCTTTTCGATTCACTCAATACTTTTTGTTAGTGAAGAACGAGATTATAACATATCTTAATTTAAATATAAGTCGTAAAGATTGTGTATAGTAAAAATAATAATTTCATGTTATCTCAATGTTCTAGCCACAGAGTTTCTTATTTGGAAACTCGCAGTGCACCTATATCGTAGTCACCTAACTTGAAAAGAAGACCTACAGATTAAAGTGAAATTCAAACCACCGAGCGTCCTTCGCATTAAAAGAAAAAAGCTTTGCCATTGGTAAAAGTCAGTTTTAAGGCCCGCAAAAATTACAGTCGAGACCGGGATTTGAACCAGGACCTACAGTTTTCAAATCACACGCATTAATCATTTGAGTCACCAGTCCAAATATAGGTGTGATGAAAAATAAGTTTTCAAACATGATAAAATAAACATATTCTTTTTCTATACCATATATTTTTGTTATCAAAAGACACGAATCCACTTTTATGTGTTTGAATACATATTTTTCAGTACTTCTAGATTAATCTTGCGTCTGGTTACGGCGTGCTATTTGGGTGTGGCAGGTTCGGTTACAAATGCGGATTTCGGCTGCAATTTTTGTGGGTCGTAAAATTGGTCTTCAACTCCGGCAAAGCTCTGATTTTTTTAATGCGAAGATGCTAGGTCTCTTCCTACATTTTACGAACATCTGATGAACATGGATGAAAAAAATACTTTTTTTTAAGGCAAACAATAACATGAAAACAACATTTAGTCGTAAGGGAAGGTAAATTTCCGAACTCTCTCGATGCTCTTCTCCTCATCTAGCAGGCCGATACTGATCCGCACCGTCAAAACATAAACCAATCCAATGACAGCCGAGTGTCGGACTGAGACCCGATCTTCAGAGGCCTCTCTAAAATCACTTTCGATCACCGGTGAGCAACACGTGGCTAAAATCTTGCCATATTGACTATTAAACATGAAGTAACTAAAATTGATAATTTTTAAGATGTGATTTACGAGTTTGCAGCAGTTAAAGCTAAAAAGAGAAGAATGTTTTTAGTTTATTGTGTTTTTTTAAATGAAGTTAATATTAAAATTTTATTAACTATAATTTTAATAACAATAAATGTTTATTTAATTATATTTTATTAATATGATATTTTACACTTACAAGATATTATATTTTACTTAATTTTGAATTTAAATTTTCGAGGGGTGACACCATCGATATCCGCCCCGGGTGTCACCCACGCTAGCTACGCCACTGACTACAGGCTTCTTAGGCAGAGAGCTTGCTGGCTGCGCCTCGCGCCCCCTTTAAATCTCCGAAACGTAGAAAGTATTTGAACGCAACGGAATATTTCAAAGTCGATTTTTTTTTCGACAACGGCGAAGAAGCACATGTTACTGTTTTGCCACATTAAACCTCTGGCCATAAGCTTTTATAATACACAGTATGAGTCAAATCTGAATTTTACAATTGGCGTCTTCCCTTGTCAGTTGTAAAAGGACAGGCTTACTCTTTATCTCTGCGCGACCAGAACTTACAAGGCGCTTGCAACTCAAAACGAATATGATATGCCATGTTTGCAATCTTGATTTTTTTTTGTTGTAGAATAGTTTTTGCACTAAATGCATTCAGTCACTGTCAACAAACTTTCAAAAAATTTGTTGTACAGTGCGTGACAATTGTCAGACACGATTTAACGACTGCAACAAAAATCCTGTCGTTCTCTGCCTATAGTGAAACGTGTAACTTCGTTCTGGTGGTGATCAGTGTATTTTTTTGTTATTGAAATGTGTAGTTTTTGAGGCGGAGATTGGAGACCGTCCCGGTATTCGCCTAGAAGGCTGCGAAAAAACCGCCTAAAAACTGCAGTCAGTGCGGTCGGTACTCGGAAAACTGGGCTCGTGGTCAGCCCGTTGTACCTCCCCGATCCAGCGTTACGGCGCCTCAGCGCACTGAGACACAGTGACGGGTTCTAAACACCCTCGATAATCTTTGATTAAATTCTCCGGTCAGATAGGACATGGTAGAAGATTGCAGATAAAAGGAGGAAAAACACTGGTAGAGCGAAATATTTCCTGCAAGTTTTTCAGAACAGAAAGAATATTTTTAAATTTAACCCTCAGTTCACGGTGGCGATCTCAGACAGGACTTTCTGGCATCGCATTCGGGAGGACGCCGGTTCGAATCCCCGTCCGGGCATCCAGATTTGGGTATTCCATGGTTTTCCATATCACTCCAAGACCTCGCTGTTAAGAGACGTTAAGCATTAAAAAAAAAAAATCAAAAAAAAAAAAAAACAAAGGAATTGTGTAACGTTAAATATGATAATTATAACTTTTTCAATTTTTAGGATTCAGATTATTGAATCGTATCCAGTTTATTGTAAACTTTAAGCACACTGTTGAACAGACTTTAGTTCGCTCTGTAGAGAAATATTCTGATTTAACCTGACTTCTGGAATGTTCTTTGCTTTTGAGGGGTAGGTGTAATAGACATACAGAGATGGTTCTAAAATACATGCCTCCCAGGGGTATGATATCCAACATACGACTCCTTAGTTAACTTCTGTAGCTATCGAGTAAGGCCAGGCTTAATACAATGAGGTGCTACACGGTATATATGTGGAATAGCTCCTCCTCGCCAAGCGAGCTGTCAGTTGAGCCTCTAGACGTGCTGAATATTGGATAAGTCAGGAGGAGGAATGAGACCTGAAGCTCGGGCTACGGTGGCAGGTAGTCGGCTGGTTGCAATTAGTCGGATTAGCGGCTGCCAGCCCTGGACGTCAGTCTGCATTCTGGACAGACACTCTCTCTGGCCTTGTCCCATACACGAACTTAGCGTACTAGTTCCCAGATCTTTCGCTCCATAGCTCGTTAGTTCGTTCAGTCCTTTTCCAAAGACCAACTTGTAATGGCACCGCCCTAGACAGTCACCACTCACCGCACAACCGTTTCTCATCGTTCAGTTCAGATCAGTTATTGGCAAGACTGTCAAGATTTGGCGCGACGTGACTAATGTTGGTTTATATCGTTTATAATAACAATACACTGCAAACAAGTAAAAACTCTATATTTGTCGGCAGACGAGAGGAAATTTTGTAATAATTATGAACAAACATAAGCCAGGTTTTTAAATAATCATCTATTTTCAGGGAATAACGTGCTAAGAGCCTAAAAACTATAGTGTTACAAAAACGTCGTTTTAAAAGAAAATATTTTATTGCAATATTTGTACTACCACAACCAACCAGTCAATATAAAAATTATTCGTCACCCATTGTTAACCCAGGCATTGGCAACACTATCAAAAATAAAGAATGTCAGTCTAAAATAGCTTTGTTCCATCAGAACATTAGGGGTATCGCAAGCAAACTTGATGAGTTGATAATATCTATAGAAGAAACCCAAAAATCATTGAATCTTAGCATAAATATCATATGTATGACAGAACATCATCTAAAGAATTCTGAAATATGTTTCCTCCCTTTTATTGGATATAGATTAGCTTCATGTTATTGCAGGTCAGAGATGAGAATGGGTGGTGCAGCAATATATGTAAGAGAAAATACTGAGACAAAATCGTTAGATGTAAGTAAATACTGTATAGAACAAGATTTTGAATGTTGTGCAATACAGTTAGAATTAGAAAACAAATATCTTATAGTGCTCACAGTTTATAGGGCTCCCACAGGAGACTTCAGTAAATTTTGTAATAAACTTGAAGCGGTTCTAATAAATTTATCACGAACTAAAAGGGAAATTATCCTGTGTGGAGACTTCAACATAAATTTTGCTGTAGAATGTAACCAGACAGATTATCTTCTAGGAATGCTTAGATCATTCAATCTCTATCAAACTGTAAATTTCCCAACTAGAACACAAAAAAATAGTAGTACCATTATTGATAACATTTTTGTAGAGCCCAATAAATTAGAAATACGTGGAACAATTCCAATGGAAAATGGTTTGTCAGACCATAATGCACAAATAATTACTTTGGATGTTGTGGGAAATGAAAATAACAAAAAGAAAGGATTTGTCAGAGTTAGGCCATTAAAGAACAATTCAATAAAAACATTAAATGATGAACTCCTAAATGAGGACTGGAGCACTGTTTATAAATTAAAAGGGGTAAATAATAAATTCAATTACTTTCACAAAAGGTTTTTGGAAATTTACGAAAGGTGTCTCCCTACAAAACTAGCTCCAATTGGTCAAAAACGAGTAAACAAAAATTGGGTTACAGTTAGTATTAAAATATCTTGCAGACATAAAAGGGAATTATATGTAAAAGTTAGGAATACTGATAATAGGCTTCTCAAACAACATTACAAAACATACTGTAGAATTTTAACCAAATTAATAAAAGAATCTAAACGTTTGGCCATAAATGATGAGATTAGTAGTTCAGATAATAAGATAAAAAGTGTTTGGAACATTATTAAAAGGGAAACAACTGTATCATCCCCTGAACACAAACCTATATCTATAAGCGTTAATGATAAACTTGTAAATGACCCCTCTTATGTAGGAAGTGCTTTCAATAACTACTTCTTAACAGTTGCTGAAAAAATAAAAGGAAAATATAATGGGAATATGGATGCTATAGCAATACTTAAATCCTTGTCACCAAAAACAGCACCTATTTCTCTATTTCCCACCAGTCAAAATGAAATTGAAAAAATTATTAAATCCCTCAAAAATAAAAAGTCATTTGGTTATGATGAGGTTTCAACCCATGTAATGAAACAATGTAACACCAGCATTAGTAGAGTTATTAGTCATATTTGTAATAGTTCTTTTGAAGAAGGTATCTTCCCTGACTCACTCAAGAAGTCAATAATCAAACCACTTTATAAAAAGGGTGATACCTCAAAAATTGAGAATTACAGACCCATTTCACTTCTACCAGCATTTTCAAAAATCTTTGAAAAAGCAATGTACAGAAGGGTGGTGCACATCTACAAAAGAATGACCTACTCAGTAAAGTACAGTTTGGTTTTAGACAAGGCGTTTCAACAGATTCAGCAATTTTTGCTTTTGTAAACAACATACCGGAATCAATGCATAAAAAATTAAATTCCCTAGGTATATTCTGTCATCTTGCTAAGGCTTTTGACTGTGTTGATCATGAGATTCTACTAGGTAAATTAGACCACTATAGAGTTAGTGGTAAGCCAGGACTTTGGTTTAAATCTTACCTGGAAAATAGAAAGCAATGTGTATCACTGAAAGATGCTAATACAGGAAATGTTATAAACCCAGAATGGGGTATAGTTAAATGTGGTGTGCCTCAGGGTTCAATTCTTGGCCCTCTGCTGTTCTTAATCTATATAAATGATCTCCCACATATACTAGGTGATAATGAACACATGGTGCTCTTTGCAGATGGTACCAGCCTATCGTTGAAAGACCCATCAGCACAAAACCTCGAAAACACAGCAAATGATGCTATAAAGAAAATTAACAGGTGGTTTAGTGCCAACAAACTAATACTTAATGTAGAAAAGAGACAGTTATTTCAGTTTGTTACAAAAAATAAAACAAAGGACAGCTATAATGTGATATCAGAAGGAAAAGCAATCAATGAAAGTAATTTCACAAAATTCCTGGGTGTATGTATAGATAAAAAATTGAACTGGAAACAGCATATTCAACAACTTCTTAAAAAACTGAATTCTGTAACATTTTCACTTAGGGTAATATCTAGAATAGCTAATATAGAAACCAGAAAGTTAGTATATTTTGCATATTTTCATTCCCTGCTCACTTATGGCATCTCATTCTGGGGAAACTCGTCACAAGCACAGAGGGTATTTAAATTGCAAAAACGTGCTATAAGAACTGTTTGTGGAGCAAGCCCACAGACGTCGTGCAGAAATCTATTTAAAAACCTGGGTATACTAACAATGCCAGCACAATATGTATACTCTGTACTATCATTTGTAGTGGAAAATCCTGAACACTTCAATCTTAATGCTGACATACATAGCCATAATACTAGGAATAAATATAATATTCACAAGGATTACAAATCACTGTCAATTGTACAGAAAGGGTTAACATTTACTGGAGCTTCCTTATTCAATGTCTTACCAACAGAAATTAAATGTTATCTACAAAAACCCAACTACTTTAAGTCCAAACTGAAAGAGTTTCTGCTTCAGAATCCATTTTACTCTGTAAAAGAATTTTCTTCTTGGAATTTGGTAACTAAGAATGACTGATAAAATAGTATATATGGTGTATGGAAGGGAAAGGTGACAAAGTTGTCCACAATTACTAAAATGATATATGGTTTTTCTTTCTGTTGAAACTTTTGACAAATGTTTTTTTTTTTTTTTGGTAACAGTTTAACGTCCCTTTTTAACAACGTGGTCTTTAGAGACGGGAAAGGATGGGGGCAAGGAATGGAAAGGAATTCGGCCATGGCCTTTTGAAAGAAGCATCCCGGCATTCACCTGGAGTGATTTGGGGAAACCATGGAAAACCCAAATCTGCATGCCCGGACGGGGATTCGAACCGCCGTCCTCCCGAATGCGAGGCCAGAACGCTATCCGTTACACCACCACGCTCGGTTTGACAAATGAAGTAATTACACTGATTACAAAATTTCACGCATATATAGTAACTAACATGGGATAGCATGCACTCAAAAACTGCTGTAAAAAATTATGATACTAACAGGTTTTTAAGTAATTGACTGCATATGAGTTGTGGTAACTGGTTGGTAAGAAAGTAACTGGTTGTTAGATGCTGGTAACAAGTTTATACACTGTTCCACATAATAAGTATTAACTAACTCGGGATTGTATTTGTAGATTACAGGAAATATTGGTTATACTAATGGGTCATAACTAACTTCTTGTCAATATATAATATTATCCATTATACAGTAATATTGACATTACTAATAAGTGTATGTACTGTTCCACATCCCCGAGATTATTCTCACATGGGAGCAAAGTGAACATATCTATCTATCTATCTATCTATCTATCTATCTATCTATCTATCCATCTATCTATCTATCATCTTTGGCAGTGAGTGAACGTGTATTTGTGAGCTCGTAAACTGTGAAAGTTTTATAGTGTAAAACAGTGTGAAACTGATATAATTGGCGCACTGTCTTTCAGTATTCATCTGATCTTTGTACTGGTGCATAAAGTGTAGTGAACCAACTCGTGAAAGCCGAGTATTCGGCTTTTATTCTTTCGCTTAACCTTGGAGGTTAGCGGAAACATGGCCGATTTGTCAACATCAACAAGCTACGCAGATGCTATGCGGGCACAAACAACTGACGGCGCAGCCACTACCAACCTGTCGCAGACAACTGACAACACGCCAACTAGCAGTGCTGCTGAATTAGCAGTAATTATTGACAACATTGAAAATACCACAATCGATGATTACCTACAAGGGGTAAGTGAGCTCGTTGGTGGGCAAAATATAACCCATGTTTCACGAATTGCTGGAGGAAATGTGTGTATGTTTCTTCGATCTGGTACCCATGTCGAACGATTAGTGCAAGAAGGCGGTATAACAATTCGACAAATTTACTACGCTCAGGTTCGTAGATTCAAAGTGGCAAGTACGCGAGTTGTGTTCTCGAACGCGTTTCCATTCATATCCAACATTAGTATACAAAACAAAATGGCCAAATATGGAAAACTGCTTGGTCGTTTTAGAGAAATACCTTCTGGATCTAAAATACCCGGTTGTAGCCACATCAAATCGTTCCGCAGAACTGCTCAATTTATTTTTGAAGACTTGTCTAAAGTTCCTAAATCAATTGTTATACCTGTCGATGGTGCATTGTATACTGTTTATTTGTCTATGGACGAAGTGATTTGTAACGCCTGTCAAGGCGTAGGACACGTAAAAAAAAATTGTAAGAAAACAGTCTTCACAGATCTTATGGAGACCAATTCTTTCCCGCCTCTTAAAAAAAGCACTGAAAAACCTACTGATCCATTGAAAATAGTTGCAGCAGTATCTACTAACCAGGTGCCAATGGTTACAGACTCAGTAGAGGAAGTAGTGGAAACTACAGCTTGCAAAGAGAAAACTGTGCTTCCTATAACAGCACAGCATTTCGACAGAAGGAAAGATCGCACAGAACAAAAGCGAGAATCAGTATCAGTTTCCTCCTCGCTGCATAAGGAAGTACATGATGATCAAGAAACAGACACTAGCAACAGGAAAAGCGACGTTACCGTTACTGAACACGAGGAAACGGAAAACTGCAACATTGAAGCCGATGTACAGTGCTGCTCCGAAACTGTAGTCACGGAAGCGCAAGTGAACACTGAAGTTATGGAAACGAATTTCACTGTTCCTACAGAAAACTTTGATACTATCTCCGATACGGCATCTACCATCTCTGAGTCTGCTTTTAGCAGTACAGGAGCTGAAGATGATCCAATCACCGAGGAAGAATTTCTCTCTTTCTTAAAGTCAAGTAGACATTTCACAAAAATATTACCATTTGTGAAACGCTACACTAGAAACTATACCGGTATGCAAACAATGTTAGAAAAAAGACTGGCAAAGGTTAGAGACATAAATCTCAAACGTAGGCTGCAAAGAATATCGGCAGCATTAGAGAAAGAACTCAATATTGAATAAAACAAGTGTCTCATTGTCATGTTTAAGATTGCTACGCTGAATGCAAGAGGCATAGCATCGGAAAACAAACAACAATTGGTTATGTCTTTTCTACACCGATCCAGAACGCAAATCCTATTCTTACAAGAAACAAATATTGGAGCAGCTTCCGGCAGTTTTCTCTATTCACATCTATCTTGTGCCATCAATCCGAGCACACACGCATCCAGCGGAACGCTAATTGTCACCAGCGTTGGAAATTTCGAAAACCAGCAGATCATCTATCCTGGCTACGCACAAGCAGTGCAGTTAAACTTGTCAGGACAAAAGACACACTTAATTAATGTCTACCTTCCTCACTGTCTCCAAACGGCTAATCAAGTACTCAACTGTATTAAATGTTTCCTGAGATCACTTGACGCGATGGATATTGTCATAATTGGCGGTGACTGGAACGTCACCACCGATAATATAGACAGAACTCCTTTCATTGAAAGGAAAACTGTCCAGTACTCTAAGAAAGCTCCTGATGGATTTCGAATTCGAGGATATTTGGCGGCATCATCATCCTAGTATAGCTGGATATACATACGTGGGTACGCACGCTTCTAAGCCAAGGTCCAGATTAGACAGGTTCTATATCAAGAGGAGGTGGTTAACCAACACCTACAACAGTCAAATTCTACCTACATTTTCTGACCATTGTGCAGTACTGTTTTATTTCAGAACAGCTCAAAATGGAATGAAATCTCCATATTGGAGATTTAATAATACCCTCCTGGAGGATGAATGCTTCAAGGAAATGATCGAAAATATTATTACTGCATACAAGACAAAAATCCAACTTCGTAATGATTCAGTACTGCAAATCTGGGACGAGTTTAAAGAAGAAATTAAATTAGTCACACAGGACTACACAAAAGTGATTACCCAACAACAGCGTGATCAAGTGAAGCAGTTGGAACGGCGTTTTATGCACAATATTAATAAAGACATACTATCAGAAACGGAGAAGAATGAGATTGAAGCTATTAAAGACACACTAAAAAAACACTACGGACAGCGAGCTTCCGAAGAAGCTGCCTTGAAAGAAGCCACATACATCAACGATGGAAACTCGCCCACTGCCTTCTTCTTTCGCTTAGAAAGAGAGAGAAAACAAAAAATACCTATTCGAACTCTATTAATCAACAACAGTATCGTGGCCGACCAAACTGTCATCAACGCTCATGTGAGAAGCCATTTCGTCCAGTTATACTCAAAGAGTAATAATACTAGCCTAGATGATCCGGATCTATTTTCATCCCTACCGGAACTGGAGACTGAAGATCAAGATTTTCTCCGCGACGAAATAACCATTGACGAATTGACTAATGCACTTAAGGAAACAAAAAATGAGAAAGCACCAGGATTTGACGGTTTAACGCCGGAATTTTATAAAGCCTTTTGGCGTTCAATATCTGCCATGTTTAAAACAGTAGTAGACTTCGCTCTCTCCAAGCATACTCTTCCGTTCTCGATGCAGAAGGCAGTTTTGGTTTTAATACCCAAGAAAGGAGACCTCTCTCAACTTGGCAACTGGCGACCCATTTCGTTGCTAAACGTCGACTACAAAGTAATAGCAAAGGCTATTGCTAAACGAATCTCGGCTGTTCTTTACAAAATAATAAATCCGGACCAGACATACTGCATCCCCAACAGGTCAATTCTGACTAACCTACACCTTTTCCGAGATGTGCTTCATATGTGCAACAAACAACAGCTACCGTTAGCAACAATTTCGCTCGATCAAGCAGGTGCTTTTGATCGTGTTGAC
This sequence comes from Vandiemenella viatica, assembly GCA_031002005.1. Classification (NCBI taxonomy): domain Eukaryota; kingdom Metazoa; phylum Arthropoda; class Insecta; order Orthoptera; family Morabidae; genus Vandiemenella; species Vandiemenella viatica. The sequence goes on from JARYHS010011408.1 coordinate 51,931,304, forward strand.
CACATCTACCTATTTCATGTGATGCAGATTTTAAAATTCCCTCAGGAAATAATAAGTAACATCAAAACGTTGTACACCAACGCCAAATGTCTTATACGAATGGGGAACAGTATGCTTGCACCAGTGAAAGTTACACGTGGGATAAGGCAGGGTGACCCACTTTCTGGAATACTTTTTACAATATCCATTGAACCATTATTAGCTCTATGTCGACGCCGCCTACGTAATTGGGGATTGCAAATACCAAGGTCCCCTCGTCCGTTAGTCGTATCAGCATATGCTGACGACGTCACTGTTTTCTTAACAGATAATGAAGGAATCCTGGAACTGCAAAGAACTTACAATATATACGGTAAGGCATCTGGAGCATGCCTCAACTACCGAAAATCTGAAGGTCTTTTATCAGGTTCATGGATCTCCAGAACAGATACGCCTCTCAACATTACCTGGAAGCGTGATGGTATGAAACTACTGGGCATCCACTTTGGAAATGCAGAAGACTATGACCAAAACAACTGGGAAAATCTTCAGAGAAAAATAAAAACTTGTGTTGAAAGATGGAAACGCCTTTACCCCATCACGTCACTGCGGGGGAGGAAGATATTAATCAACCAATTACTTGGGTCAAAGTTAGTGTATGCCTGCTCCGTACTTCAACCGCCCGAAGTCTTTGTACGCCAACTTCATCTTCTGTTCCTAGACTTCTTGTGGACTGGAAAACACTGGCTAAGTCAAGATGTCGTCTTCTCTAATACCCGCAACGGTGGAATAGGTCTAACACATTTGGGAGCAAAAATTAGAACGTTTCGAATGAAGTTTATTGAAACACTAGTAAACAACAACCAAATGGAAGAAGCGGAAAAGAACATATCATTTTATTTGGCGCAACTAAATTTGGGAACCAATCCGAACGATGACGTAACACTATTTATGCATACAACGCCAAGCGAAGCATATCTCCACAGCCTGAATTCCTTCTACAAATCGGTCATACAAACTTGGAATGAGTCCAAACCAAAGCCAATGAACAAACCTGAAACAGTTGCCGATCTTCGACGATTGCCTCTTTGGAACGCCATCCACTTTCCATCGACACTCTTTATTCCAGAGTGGCGACATATAGGCGCTGAGGTGGTCGGAGACTTACTGACAGCAAATGCATCTTGGAAGCCAATCACACTAATTATAAACCACGCAGACTTGACAATTCCTACAAGACGACGTCTATGCTCAAACTACCTCCGCGTGAAAACCTATTTTGCAGATCACTTGATGCCAGTAATTGTGTCCTCAGAAATTACAAGGCCAAGCTTCTTAGTCTGTTTCAACGAAGAGTGGGTGAAAATTCCATCTAGCAGGAAGAAACTCTATGAAATATTACTAGCAGCATTAAAACCAGCTCGACATTACACCGAAGCAGCGTTTACGTGAATGGCCGAATAAACTGGTCAAATTTGTATAGAAAACCGTGCAACAGCCTTGATTCGGATATAGTCTGGCGCTTCCTCAACGAGAGCCTTGCGACGCCAGTAAAACTACACCAGTGGAATATGAGAACCGATAATCTTTGCCCTTGGTGTCAAACAGAGGGTACGATGAAACATATGTTTCTCGAGTGTCATCAAACATCTGACATCTGGAGGTTAATACATATCCTCCTCCAGAGCATATTAGGTACTGCACCACCGAGCAACGTTTTAGATGTTCTGTGTACAAATAATCAGAATACGCAAAACTCACTCTGTATTTTTTATGTAACCTTGTGTCTGTCTACAATTTACAGGTGTTATATCTGGTCACTTAAAAGCAATATTTTTACTGTTAATTATAAGTCTGTTTTTATTAAAAGAATTAAATGGAGAATCTGTGTTGAACTAATAAGAGCAAAGAGGAGAAATAAAATTAAAGAGTGTACCGATTTTTGGAACTATAATAATGCAATGGGCTCAGTTCTAAGAATGTCCTTCGAATAAGAAACTAAAGTTGCTAACTGAAAGTCTGTTAATAAATGGAACTTTAATGTATTTTACCTTTGAAGATATTGTTCAAAAAATGAATGCTGAGTATTCTCCATGTCTTGCAGTGTTAGTTTTAAGCTACAGTTGTTAAAGCACAAATGTATTTTTTTGTAATGCATATAAATTAAGTTGTAAGTATACCTGTACCTGAGTATTAGATGTGATGTGACTATCATCATCCAGTGAAACTGATATTATTTACTGGTAAGATGTGAACCAAGGCAATGTGAAAATATTTTTACTATGTAAAAGAATATAAATTTACCACACATTATAATTTTCTGTCAGTGGTTCAGATTTTGATATGTTATTATTAGAGTGTAGATCAAGGTCTTGTATAAGCTATGATTTTATTGCACTGCCTTAATATTGGATTTTGTACTGTGGAAATGTAATGAAACATTCAACCATCAAATAAAAAAAAAAAAAAAAAAAAAAAAAATCTATCTATCTATCTATCTATCTATCTATCTATCTATCTATCTATCTATCTATCTATCTATCTATCTATCTATCTATCTATCTATCTATCTACCAAAAAGAGCGAACGATCTGTTTCTCTGGAATTCGAAATGTAAACTACTGAACAAAAGGAGCGACCTAGTCCGCGAGGGGGCTGGAAACTAAACTGAGCGCTCCCTGTCACGAACTATTATGCTCAACACTACAGAACAATAGACCACAGACCAGCAACTGCCGACGAGATCTGTAAAAAGATCGAACTGTTCGAACAAGTTATTAATTTCGTTGTGTCTTTGAAATCAAATCTGGAACATGGGTCTAAAGGCCCTTTTTTTTGCCAGGTGCCTTGGTATTAACATTTTTCTCACCTTGTAAGAAGTTCGCATACTCGAAGTGACGTCATTGTAAAGCCGACAGTCTGGTGAGGATACAAACCCCACGCCACCAGCAACATAACTGCGGTGAGTTTCTAACATTGTGACTTGCTTTTCAGGCAAAGTCGTTCGCAAAACACTACCAGAAGCGTGGAAAAATTCTGTTGTTGCGAAGTAGAAGAAGCCGGAAGGATTTAGGAGTTCGTCGAAGGAGGCTGGACGAGAGTCACAATCGCCGCTGCTCGAACTGATGTGTAGAGAATTGTCGGACCGTGATTGGCCGACAGCAGTGGTTGCGAACTTGCGACATTGTTCGTTGAAGTTGGCTGACAGATGTCATTATTCGCAGCTACTGTCAACCTATCAAACTTTTTAAAATGTTACCAAAGTTCAAAGTTATTTTATTAAAACGGCAACCAGCTCCCTTTGAATATCTTTAACTGTATAGGAGCAACAGTATCAGAAGGTAGTTGATAAAAATAAAAGTCCAGCACAAAATAAGTTTAACTGAGTTTATTGTAAAACGAGACAGATTAAGCTGCTGTTACCAGGATTACAAGTAGTCTAGATACTGATCGTTGGAGTTCGGATCTTTAGGACAAATCATTATTTTTTCTGCCTTCTTTTTGAGCTGAAATGCTGAATTAAACACTGATTCAACGCTTATGATGGTATTTAAATGTATTTTATATAGCATATAAATGCATATTCAGACCATTTTCCTAGTTTTGGTGATATTTCGATAATATTTATGGTCATATTTTGAGGAAAAATCTGGTAGTTTGTTAATAGTACCGTTCATTAGATACAGATGAGAAAAATTAAGATATTTATGCACGGAACTGTACTTCTGCTATGCAGGTGGGGGAGGTTAGGGGAGGACTACTTTTTACTGCGGTCAGTAATCACCAGTCAAGAATTAAAGTTATACATTATTGTCACATTCTAAACGTAATGTTCCGCCCGCTTTTTAATCTCGGCAATGCAGCAGAAGCATGCCTGTGTCGATCCGCGTCAATCAGTATCTCAGGAAAATATCCTGTTATCGTTAACTCTGCAGTGGATCATTGAGTAGACCTACCACCATGCAAAAAGTAAAATTTTCTGAAAGTTCGAAGTTACGTAAGGGAAATTAGAGACGAGTATTTTAGTACAGATGAAAGAGTTCTATTCCGTAAATTATTTGAAATTAAAGCGACTACAATAAAACAATTTAAATTTTAATTTCCCAATGGTGCAACGAGTGAATGGAAGCAAATTATGTTGTCTACATAATAGCGATTCTACTGGATAAAACAAATGATGTATAATAGAGCTTGTTTTGATGTATAGTAAATTTAAATGTTTGGTCATATTTTGTCATTTTTAGGTCATATTTACCTATTTTTACGGTCATATTTGCCTGCATATTTCTCTATTTTATTGGGCCTAAAGATCCGAACCTTAGTGATCGTATATTGGACTTCGAACCATTACGAAAATTACATGTTAACTGCACGAGACACATTCACAACGATTACAGTATTCACTCAGTCACGTTAACGGTTATAAAACCGAGGGTAGTGGGTGAGCGATAACGCTCTGGCCTCTCATTTGGAACGACGTAAGTTCGAATCCCCGTCCGACCATCCAGATTTAGGTTTTCATGATTTTCCGAAACCACTCCAGGTGAATGCCAGGATGGTTCCCTCAAAAACGACATGGCCGAATTCCTTGCCCTCAATCTTTTCCCGACATCGACGTCGACGAGGCGTAAGGTCATAAGGGAAAAAATAATAAAGAACATCTTTATGTGAAATTGTCCAAAATATTCCTGATGAAATTTGTTAACAGCACTTTATGGAGCAACGGAACACCTGTTTATTGTTAAAAGTTCCCTTCGTACAGACAATTTGAAATGGTTAGTAAGGTTAATTCACATGACTACCGCACGCCCAACCTACGTTACCGTGTATCATACAGTAACAATGCGTCCTGCGTTTACATGTAGAATCACACTCTTGTGCAGCTGAATCTAAAGTAATCTATCACCAAAATCCGCTTCCTTGAAAATAAAATTAAGTCCAACACTACGCTAACATCGCGCTGACCACAATAGAACTCGGATTTTCTGCTTGAAATTTGTTCACCGACTGTCTCTACCAGGAGGGTTCCTGCTCTCTTTAATTGTATCGTCTCGAAAGCCTTCTGAACGATAGTGAACCACCGCGGCGTATCATCTTTCTACTGCCAAATACCAAAATTTCATATATCCACTGAACCGATAATCTAACGAATTATTACAAAAATTTTACATCTCGTATATTAAATTCTTTCTAGCATTGTTACTTATTACGTACTTCCTCACATTATTACTTGTTTGGTAGAGACAAAAAAAAAAAAAAAAAAAAAAAATAAAAAAAAAAATGGTATAGGCATGCGTATGCAGACACAGAGATATGTAAACACTCAGAGTACGGCTATATAAGATAACAGGCGTTAGATCGGTTACTGCTGCTACTATGGCAGGTCATCACGATTTAAGTGAGTTTGAATGAACGACCACTCGTACCGTTGCTGAGTGCACGACACAGAGCTTTGCGTCTCGCCTGGGCTCGTCAACACCGACGTTGGGCTGTTGATGATTGGAAACATGTTACCTGGTCTGACGAGTCTCGTTTCCAATTGTATCGAGTGGATGGACATGTACGGGTATGGAGACAACCTCATGAATTCATGGACCCTGTATTTCAGCAGGGTACAGTTGAAGCTGGTGGAGGCTCTGTAATGGTGAGGGGCGTGTGCATTTGGAGTGACACAAGACCCCCCGACAACTCTAGATACGATTCTGACAGGTGACACGTACGTAGGCATCCTGGCTGATAACCTGCATCCATTCATGTCCATTGTGCATTCCGACGGGCTTTGGCAATTCCAGCAGGGCGATGCGACACCCCACATGTCCATAATTGCTACAGAGTGGCTCCAGTAACACTCTTCTGAGTTTAAACACCTCCGCTGGCCACCAAACTCTCCAGACATGAACATTATTGAGCATATCTAGGATTCCTTGCAACGTGCCTTTCAGAATAGATCTCCACTACTCTTACGGATTTATGGACAGCTCTGCAGGATACAAGGTATGAATTCCCTCCGGCTTCAGTCATTAGGCGAAGTTGCGGCACTTCTGCGTGCTCGCGGGGGTCCTACATGATATTAGGCAAGTGTACCAGTTTCTTTGGCTCTTCAGCAAATTTAAGTAGGAGGGTTAATTTATCTTTTCTTTCCATTTATTCCAAAAATATTTAATCCCCCGAAATTATAAGACTCAGTTAATCGACCCTGAGAACGATCTTTCGAATAAATACAGGGCTAGTCAAAATGATTGCAGCGATTTTACAATTTTTCTTTTGGCTGTCCTCTTATAGGTAAGATAATGGGGTTTGCTGTTATAAGACAAATTGATCTCCAATTTTCGATTGCATTAAATGCAAGCTTCCCGCGGTGGCCGCTAGAGCGCTAGAGATCAAGGAGGCTGAAAGTGAGAAAGCGTACGCTGTTCTCGAATTTCATTCGACTCAGTCGGTGATAACTGTTCAGCGACACTTTAGAACAAAGTTCAGCAGGATTCCCCCCATGCTAACACCATTCGGCGTTGGTATCAACAGTTTAAAGCCACGGGATGCCTTTGTAAAGGTAAAACAATGTCTGAAGCCAACATTGAAAGTGTGCGCCACTTTTCATGTGAGTGGAAAAGTGAACAGGCGCTATGTGCGCATTTGGGAGACCGAAAACCCCCATGCTTATGTGCAGCAGGTTCGTGACTCTCCCAAAGTGAACATGTTTTGCGCTGTCTTACGAAAGAAACTTCCTGGGCCTTTTTTCTTTTATGAGGTGACGATCACAGGAAAATCTATCTTCAAATGTTGCAGAATTGGCTCGTGCCACTTCTGGATGCTGACAGTGAAGATTTCATTTTCCAGCAGGACGGTGCTCCAACCCATTTTTCTCTAGTTGTCCGTTATTTCCTAAACACCAGGATTCCATACAAATGGATTGGTCGTGCTGGGGATGCTGATCGTCAGCTGATGTCATGGCCTCCTCGTTCCTCTGTCCTAACCCTCTGCGACTTTTTTGTTTGGGGCTTCCTAAAAGACACAGTGTTCGTGCCACCAGTACCAATTGATCTGCTAGACCTCCAGGTTCGCATCACTAATGAATTTGCTCTCATTGTCAGAGACATGCTGCATCGGGTATGGGAGGAACTGGATTATAGACTTCAGGTGTGCAGAGTCACTAAAGGTGCACATATTGATCATCTGTAGACACTCAAAAAAACTTTCACAGTTTGTTTATATATCTGTGTAATCTGGTAAGTATATGTCAAATAAGATATCTGTAGTAATTTTCTGAAATCACTGAAATGATTTTGACTATCCTCTCATATTCATTCGCAGTAGGGCAATTTTCTAAAATGAATTTTTTTCTTTCATTGATGGCTTTAACTTTTGTTTTGATATAGTGCATTATTTCTGTTTCAGAAATGAGGAGCTTTATCTCAGGTACTATTGATTATCTTTCTTCGGTTAAATCAAATATACACTTCTTTATGCGCATAGTATGTTATAAATGCAGTAATTACCGTTGTTGGATGAAAAACGTTTACCAACCAGTTTTTTCATTGATTAATGTGTCCTAGAAACATTCTGGAATGAGCAACAGTGAAGCTTAAATTCGTAAGTAACCACATTAATAAAAACATTAATTATTTTAATGTTTTTATTAAAATAATTGACTAACCGATATCAAATGGTACAGACTTTACCAAACATCTTAAAATATTCTTCAAACTGTTATTAAATCTTCGATTCCACTGAAAAAAAAAAAAAAAAAAAAAATGTGTCGTACATTATCTCAAGTAGAGAGTTGACTTAGATTTTGATGCATAGGCTAGGAAGGTAACCTCACAGTTAGATTGTTGGATTAGTATTCTGGTTGACTAGTTTTTACATACACTTTCGGTAACGTATTGTTTCCTATGTTTATCATAAGCGAACTGAGGAAAATTTGAGAACAGTTAATCGTTTAGCGTTTGAAAGACTTCTTCTCTTTCTTAGTTTCCTATTTTAACCAGCCTTATAGACTAAACGCTACCACTACCGCTACCACTACCCAGAAATGACTCTAGGTTATAAGAAACTCCTTGGCAGCTGATACAGGTAAAAGCCTACTGAAATCGTATGGAAACTATATGTTATTGGAATAAACAAACTGAAATCTTGTATGATCTGTTATTCCATACATCGCTGATGTAGAACAATTAATATCGTTTGCTACACGGAATGGTAAGATTATCTCAGTTCTTAGAGATGAACGGCGTTCATTCACACTCCGTTAATTCAAATAACTGTAGAAGTCGTTTGAATTATTTGGACCCAGCACCTAGATTATCGCAGTAACCGAAAACACAACATAAATTCACAGAATTTCATTATAAATACACCAGGGCGCTTCATAAAATAAAGTATTCTATTTTTTTTATATACAGAATCATATTTATTCACAACTTGTAATACATTGGAAAGCTTGAAGTTTTAGCAATTTTTCTATGTAATTGCCTTCCCGTTCGATGACATTCCGAATCCAAGCCCCGAGCTTTTTGATCCCGTCGTCGAACCAGTCTCCCGCCTCGTGACGAGAAATCGAGTGACTGTGACCTGCACTTCCTCGTCTGACCGGAACTTCTGTCCTCCCGGTGTTTTTTATGCGCGGGAAACATATGGTAGTCACTTGGGGCAATGTTCGGGCTAAAAGGGGGGGGGGGTGTTCAACGAGATCCCAACCAAAGTGATCGACGAGGGAGGTCGTTTGATGTGAGACGTATGGAGGCGCGTTGTCATGGTACAAAGACACTCCCTCCGTGAGCATTCCTCTTTTTTTTTCTTCTGGATAGCCCACCGAAGTTTCTTGAGAGTTTTGCAGTAGCTGATCGAGTTAATCGTTGTTCCTTTTAGCATGAAATCACCAACAATATCCCCTTTCGATCCCCAAAAACAGTCACCGTAACCTTAACGGCTGACTTCTCTGTCTTGAACTTTATGGACTTCGGCGAAGATAGGTGACGCCATTGTTGGGACTGCTCCTTCGTTTCAGAAACGTAATTATGCTCCCAGGTTTCGTCCCCAGTAACTACCGAATCCAGGAAGTCTTCCTCTTTAAAGTGGCAAACAAATTATTTGTCACATTACACGCGCATTCTTTTGTGTTCGTCGGTGAGCTGTCTGGGAACGCACCTGGCGTACACTTTACTGTCTCCTAGAGTTTCTGAAACAATTGTGTGTACGGAGATTTTGCCACACTCTTCACCGTTTCGTCGGACACGCTCGGTCTTCCAGGCCGCTCCTCGTCATGGATGTTACTGCGGCAGACAGAAAACTCCCGGCTCCCCTTCCGCAGGTTTTTAATGCCCATACAGTTTTCCTGTACACTTCGACTAACTGCCGATGGATTTCTATCGGTGTAACGTTTTTCGCGTTCAAAAATCGTATCACTGAGCGCAGTTCGCACCTGATGGTTGAGCTAAGCAACAGTTCCATCGCGGACGGCTGCCGAACGGCGACTGATCGTCCGATCGAGCTCGGACCTGTACGATTCAGTGGTGGGAGAACCAAGGAACACGGCGCTGTTGTTGGATTTCGCCTAGCATTCTTCGTTTTGACGCAGCGTCGTTGGAGACCTTCATTTCTGAATCGCCCTCGAACTTCCAGCAAAAGCTGTTAGGTATTAGGATCAGAAATCCCCGATAGACAGCGCTCAATATATATTTTCCACCATCAGAGTGATATAATCTTAGCCAACCAGATTAATTTTTAATTGTAACCAACTACCGTTATCTCACAGCTCTATGTTTTTCCATTCTTAAATCAGGTACTTGAATATTTCCTCTTTTCAGTTTCGAAGTGTTTCTAGCGCATTCTGTGTATAATTTCTTGTATTCTTGGAGAAATGTTACACCCAGCGAAAAAGACGTAGGCGCTGAACTGACAACTAGCGTGACTACAAACGACAGGTAACTGAGAACCGCAAATCAAAATATAGAACATAAGTATGGCGACCGTTAAGGTAGAAATCTATCAGACTGACTCCAGCTAAGAACAAAACGCGCGTTCTCCAATGAAACGTTAACATCTATCGGCTAAATTTTGTTTCTTGGAAAGCCGATACGGAAATGAGAATTATTTTGCGACGATGAATCAAAGATGAGAGCGTTCTAGTGTGAGGAGTCCTATCAGCACGAAAAGAAGTGATTTTGAAATATCTTAATCTAATTTTTGTCAGAAATGAAAAACCTAACAAAGGTATGAAAAAGTTGCATAAAGCTTTTGCGTTCTCAGAACATAGGTAATTCTCAAACAAAATAATTAACTGGGATGTTTACAGCTGGAAGAAGATATCCAGTTAGGCGATTTACATATATCTCAATAGATTGGTAGTACCGGATGTGACAAAAAATTACTCGCAAGAACTTCGTCCTGCAATATATTAAAATCATGTCGTTTCCAACCTTGATATGGAAGGAGTGAAGATAAAGATAATTTACTTGAATCATTTACAACGAATTTCATGTTTCCCCATTTAAAGGAGCTTGTAATAATACAAATTTAACATTATCATCCATAAATTTAAATTAATTTTGTTCTAACAATCCTTTGCGTAATTTAAATCCGTATCGAGAAGTAATAGATTTTTTAATTAAAATAATAAAAATATATCTTTTGCGTTTAAAAAACGTAAATTTTTAAACATTATTTACAATTTGCAATGTAAATAACTAAAAAGTAATTAATTAGAATTGAAATAATACGAGGAGGAGACATTTCTCATCTGGTCTGAACCACCCGGTTTCAGTTTGGCGCATATTGCGCCGCTGTCATGACTCGATAATCTGCCCGGTAAACAGAAACTACAGATAAACGAGGAAACCGTTTTATAGAAAATGTTGGACATTATATGTAAATTCCCACAGGTGTTTTATAATGTGTTTATCAGTATTAATAAAATGTCTGATAATCTGGTAGAGTTTGTGAGTGGTAACGTTTGGCCCTGGCATTCGGGAGGACACAGGTTCAAATCCCCGTCCGGTCACCCAGGTTTCGGTTTTCCACGGTTGCCCGAAATCATTCCACGCGATTGCTGAGATGATTCCTTTTAAACGCTATTACAGAATATATTCCCGTTCCTTGTCCCCATCCTCTATGTTGACGAGCCGTAAAACAAGAAGTAAAAATAATTCACTTTCACGAAATGCAGTCTGTTATGACTCAGGTTAAGCATGCATTAATTTAACAAGTGTAGACAACTATATTACCTTAATAGGCGATGTTAATTAATTACGTGATTTTTTTTTTTTAATTTGGACCCCTCCCCTTCGCCTTTGTAAGATTTGGTGAGATCTCCTCCTCCTCCCCCTCCCCCCCAATGATAGATTGACCTCGTAATTTCGGTGACCTTTTTTTAGTTCTACCGTTCTTTGATGGTCGGAAATCTGATATAAAAATATAAAATAATTTACGTGAGATTTTTATCGATCCCCCTAACGTTGGTGAGATTTTGCCGGAACTCCCCCCCCCCTTTATCCTGACCTTACGTAATTAACGTACGCTCCCTTACAGGGGCGCTGAGTCAACCCACTGTTATTTATCAGGGAATAATTTTGCATTGCGCAGAGCACGACGAGATCAATGGGTAACGGCATGATGTGTCATGCACCTGCCGGACAGGAGATTACTGCTTTGGAGTAAAAACTGCGGTAGCTCCTGATGCTGCGAATGGTTCGCACAATTATCGACGTGTCCTATGATCACGAATCGCAGTCAAGAATTGGGAAGTTACGAAAACTGAAATATATCCATAATACACGAACTAGGTGAGCGTAAATGTTATTCTTGTTGGACGTTGGGTTGGTGGCTTAAGTTGCCTACCTGTCTGCAAGCGGCGGAGAACAACTCGTTGTTAGTGATTCACGCAAGAGTGCCACCCAAGTGCAAAAGAACCCAGTGCTACCAACATACGTCTCCTGCCGTCACCCCCACTGACCAGTGAAGACGCTGAACCCGTAAAACAAATTTCGTCATCTTAACCGCACATGTTTCTTTGTCTGGTAATGAACATTCTGTTTCGTAATAGAAATTTGTCACCACGAAAGAACAATGCCCCATAATGCCTTGTAGTAACGACAATGATGTCTTGCGTGACTAGTTACTTTAAATTTGCTGCTTTATTATTTCTTTTCTGATGGTGAATAAAAATTCTTGCTGTCAATGAATTAAACTGAAGTTAAATTTTCATTTTTTATATTATTACCACATCCCTTACAATTTTTTAGTAGTTTTTCGATAATAATTACAGCTCAACCAGGACATTTCAAATCCTGTCTTTTTCAAAGCCAGTACAGTTGGTGAAATACGTGAACTCGCTTCCATAAGATTTTCATATTTCTGCATGAAAATAATATCAGGGAGCTTAATGATTTCAAACATTCCACTCAATCTCATGGCCCTACACTAAAGGACAGGGACTGTCATTATGGCATACTTGATCTTTAATGCCAGGTCCGGTCATTATGAATATCGGTGCTTTACCAAAATCAATCAACGTGAATGAAAAGATGGTTTCCTCATAAAGACCCTGTCCAGTTTTCTTCCTGTTTCCGAAACACAGTGCTCTCTAGGCATGACATTGTCACTGGCGACCTTCAAGCTCTACAAAAAAGGAACAAACCAAAAATTAACTGGCGTAATTTTCCGAAGTTTTTATTAATTGTTGTTTTATAATTATTCTCTTCTCTTCATGCTCTGTACAAATGTAAGGAAATTTTCCCCACCCATTTAAAAAAATAAAAAAAGATAAAAATAAAATAAAAAAACCTACTAGAAAAACTAGTTGACCTTATTCTTCCCCATCTCGATTATTCCGACATTGTTCAGCAAAGTTTGAGTTCGACAGATATAAGGAAACTTGCATTTGTTATGAACTTCTGTGTAAGTTTCATCTGCGACCTGTGACTATACGACCTTGTCATGCCTTCATATGAACGCCTCGAGTGGTTGCGCGCCTGCGATTAATTCCATATTCTATGTCTCCTTTACCGCTTCATACGTACATCTGAAAACTCCCGCATCACATACCTAGTACTGTGTCATAATATTAACACCAGATCCCTGTGCTCAAATATTCAGTTCGGAAACCATTCCCAACTTCTTCTCTATTTCAGCGGCTAGATTGTGGAATTATCTTCTCCTGAAAATAAGAACTACTGAGGAAATCAGAACTTTTATTATAATTTGTTCAGACTCTCCTCCAACGTTTTATGTTTCCTTAATCTTCATTTGTGTTAATTTTATTGTTTTAAGATACTTATACAGTCTTAAAAATTATTAATTTATTCTGTTGTCACATATTTCTTCAGCTCTCACTTACGTTAATTTACACAACTTCGTTGCTGATTCAACAGATACGAATGAGTACCATTTAAATTATAATTGGTGTTTTAGTATTAACTTTATTCAAAGTGAGATCATTGTTGTAAACTGAAATTTATGTTAATTGTAAACTGTATATTATAAACATCAGGTATGATGTAAGAGAGGGCTTTACAGCCCTAATCTTGACAGGCAAAATAAAATTTTAAATATATAAATACTGTAACTCGTATTTCAGTCTTCCCAGTAACAATACTCAGGCAGAGAGCTTATGGTCAGTTACAGGGATTATTCTCGACAGAGAGTAGTTTTAAAAAGTTCCTGTGGGAGTGTGTGTTATTGTTTGCAAATATCATATTTACTTGGCAAGATTTTTTTTTTTTTTAAGCTGCCACAAATTGCCAGAACCGTGCGCAATGAATCTATAGCTGTCAGAAGCTTTTAAGGCGATCCGCCGCAGAGAGAATTAAATGGACAGCTTAAAAAGCTTCAAAGGATTTAAACACGATATTTCGAAAAGTGATTACGATGTATAAGCTACTTAATGTGAACTTTTATATGTTAAGTGATTTGATTTAAACTAGGAAGAAGTCTTCCGATACTTCTGTGTGTAATTCCGAAAGCTGAAGCCTACCCGAGGAGACAACAGTAATTTAATACTTCAAGTTTAGAACCGGCCACGAGTTCAAAACAGTTGGAATGCAAAGCGGCGAACACAAACAAGCTGGCGGCCATTGTCTGAACGTTATTTGTAGGCTTTACGACCACATGTGACGTGGCTGGTGTGGCGTCTTCGTCGACTGCGGGAAAATAATCACTGAGGCGTGGCGACTAGTGAAAACAAATGGTTTATTTTAGACGCGGGCCCGAGGCGTGGACAGAATCGTGTCACCTGCTCCTTCGGTTTGATCAGCCATCAGTTTACCTTTCAACAGTCGGCAGTCTGGCTGAGACAGGAGCGCGCGAGCCCTTAACACATTCTCAATCAGCAGTGAAGAGGAGCTATAGACAGCACGAAATAGCAATCATGGTGTACCATTAAGCGTTTTGTAACAAACCCGAAAAAAGTATATTTTACAGTATTGTATTCTTAAAACTTGTAGCGGATTGGTTGGTTGGGAGATCAATTGCTTACCTTGCATGATTTATAATCGCCACCTTCCACTATCTTATGCAAAGCACATATATTAATTTCAGGAAACAGAGGTGAAACCATTACTTCTGTTATTAATATTTGAAAAGATCCTAAATGTTTGTTTATTTGGTACTCATTACTGCTTACAGACAGAGGTATATTTACCATTAATCTTAAACATCTGTCTAAGCAAAATAAAGTTCAACGCAATATCTTGTCTTACGGATGCAACATAGCAAACAAACAATTATCGTTAATTGAAGCTAGGAAATTGCAATACATGTACATTACAAAGAGTTACAAATTCCATATGCAACTGAAGCAAAAACTCTCTTATACATAAAGAGAGCGATTCTTGTATGACAATGATAACAAGAAAACCTCAGATTTAACTGGATTACATAGGGCGCCAGGGAGTTAATTTGTTCCCACAAATAATAGTCATTGAAAGTTTTCAAACATGGAAATCAGTCTTTCAATTCAAACTGGATAACGAAAGCCAAAAAGCACTCTGCTTTTAGACACAACTAGCTCAGGAATTAATGTCCGGCGGCATAAGAACTCACACTCATCAGGCCGTTAAAGGGCTATCTCAATGATTCGTCTGAGTACACACTGTTTCTGGAGGTATAATTATCTTGTCTGTCTGGCTGCACGCAGCGTCGTAACAAGAGCGCTATCGCCTCTCAACAGCGCATCATCCAGGTAATGCTAGGCACTTGTCACGTCAACCAACACAAGTGACAACATCGATCGGACTAGGCGCTCAGTCATCGAAGCCTCCAGAACGAAATCGTGCGCAGTATTCTGGCAGGCAGTTACCAGCGCGATCGTTCTGGACGGAATGACCTCTTCTCGCCCCTCAGAGCTCGTCTCTCCTTCTCCCCGGCGAGTATCATGAAAAACACAAAATTTGTAATATTTCCAACCACGTGAGGAAATAAAAACATCGGATTGGCTTCGCAAAAGTCTCCCCTCTATGCTGGCTAATACATTGCCTCTTATTTGCTAAGTGTCTTCGGGTTTTGTCGGGATTGCTCGGGATGATATGTAGAAATTTTCTCACGATACTGAGCGAACGGAACCCTTCCGCAAATTTCCCCGGAGTCCAGCCTTTCTCAACAGTACCAGTGTCAGAGATAATCCTCTCATTGTCTCGACCTACCGGACACTTCCGGCTCAGTCAGAGTGTCCCTCACGCTAACACAACCCTTAGCTAGACGCGTATTTCTGTCTCCAACTCAAAATGAATATCTATTTGTTACTTATTTATATTAAATCAAACAATAATTAATTTAAATTATACGAGATGACCCATCTAGTCATCTCGCTACAAACTGGACAGCTAATTCCGTTTTTGATCCGGATCTATAGTATTACACAACCGTAAATTAAAGACGCGACTGAATAAATTAACGGCTCGACTATTTGGAAAAGCACCAATCCAAAACAACTGTTTTTACATTTTTTTCGGTTTGTTCCGGCATCACCAATAATCACCGAACATGTGTTGACGAGATTTTCACCGAGCGTTGTGGGTGAGCGGTGATGCTCTGACCTCGCATTCGGGAGAACGCAGGTTTGAACCCCCGTCTAGGCATCCAGATTTTGGTTTTCCATGGATTCCCCAAATCATTCCTGGCGAATACTGCGATGCTTCCTTCAAAAGCCCATGGACGAATTCCTTCCCGTCCCTTGCCCCCTATCCTTTCCTTCCTAGTGACCACGACGTCGACGAGGCGTAAGGCCAAAAGTAAAAAGAATTACGAGATTTACACGGTTTGAAATATTAGACTCTGACCTAAAATCTGAGATTTGTTACTTCGCTAAAATTGGTGGCAGAGCAGGAATTTAAAATATATTTCCAACATTAAATTCAAGTTTATCTCAATTTTATCGTAACTAATAGAGTCAAAATTCACCAGGCGGGCGAGTGATTTCAAATATCGTCACTATAATTTGTGAAACTTTGCATGTACCCGATTTTTGTGTTCTCACCCAATGAATTAAGATGTCACACATCTGCATCTTTCATTTCACACAACACTCTATTATCAATACACTCACTATCACGGTCATGGCACGAATACACACTGCGGAAGGGAACGGGAAATCACCCCAGTTTATTTTCCCAAGAAAGTTCGCATGCAGGGGTACAATTTTTTTATTTATGGCTCTACGCCTCGTCGAAGTGGAGGTCATTAGAGGCAGGATGGGACTGGGGACAAGTAACAGGAAAGGATTCGTCCATGGCAACCGCCTACGCCCGGAAACGGATGTGGCATCATAAGCAGAAGGTCAGGAAATCGAATGGTCTTTATTCGTTTAGCAGAATTGTTCGTAGCTTTTCAGTTTTGAATGCTTAGGGTGGAATGAAATAGCATGATGGTGGCATTAAGCAAACGAGTGTGGATATTGCAGGCTTCCACTGGTCTAAGCTTTGGTTATGCCGTATGTTAACACGCGCACGAACTGACATAAGAGCCGCCGGTAGCCGTTTGATAATCTCAAGCACGGTGCGGATGTCTTGGGACGCAGACGGCGGCAACAACCCGAAAGCCCCGAGGCTCGGAGGAAAAGCCTCCCCGCCCGGCCCGAAATACCAATAACAACCCCATTTACATGCAGTTAAGCCCACTCCCCAACATTATCATAAATCAGACGTTCGCTCGCGCTCGCGGGCGGAATTATTTAAAATCTATAAATCCGCAATCCAGCAGTCCAATTAGGGCCGGGGATCGGGCTGCACCTGCGTGCCGTTACCTGCGCGCCTAATCCAGCCGCGGCGGTAACGAGACATTGTGTTATGAGCAGATTACGGACGCCGGACCGCCGCTGACCGGGAGATTAAAAGCTGCCGCTAATTTATGGCTCCTGCGCCGCCGACGGATTGTCCAGGCGTTTCCACTGCGCCGCCGCGTTTGTCTGATAAATCCGTTTAATTGCGAGGGCTGGCCGGCGCGGTCGATAGCAGCGCGTCTGGCGGAGACTGACGAAAACCGCAATTCCGCTGGGATCACGGCCACGCGCCGGCCCGAATACAGAGCCGTCGCGACCTCGCTGCCATGCGGACGTTTTCAAGGGATATTCTTGCGTCATATGCCTCATAAAGTCCAAGATTTCGCTTCGTGCACAAAACTATAATGCCTTCCAATTATTACCACGATATGATATAAATCTTCCATTATTTTTTTAAATAGTGTTTTACGGTGTGTTGACAACCAGACCTTTAAAGGTGGGAGAGGTTTGTGGCAAAGGAACGGAAAGGAAATCGGCCAACTCGTGTAACGAGATAGCTAAATCAGGTTGCTTGCACAGTGCTCAAATAATAATGTTAAGTATTCGAGATAAAGATTTAAAATTTGCGTTGAATATGCAAGGGCTGGCGGACAGTAATTGCCAGTTAACCTACCATCACAGACCAGGAATTTACCTGAATCAATGTGGACAGAGCTTTTGCTGACGATCAGCAGACTGAGTGAAACAGGGAACATCCGTTTTTCTCCGCACTAGCCAGCCTCGGATGTATTCCCGGAGGACTAATAAGTCAGCTTAAAGAAGTCGGCTACGGGATTTAATGTCAACGTTCTTCGTGCGATAACTCTTCTGGAGAATGGAAAGTTTGCTAGTACGAAGCAAGCCCGAACATGGACGATCTTTTCCGAAGTAAGGTAGCTCGTGCTAATCTCTCTCTCTCTGAGTGTGTATGTATGCCGCGTGATCTAAAATACCTGCAATAGGATCCAATAAAGAATATTTTTAGAAACTTGTAAGTGAATTTTCTGTGTATTTCGTTTTCATGTGTGCTACAAGTCGACCGATTGGTGACCCTGCAAGACTGGAGGGGAACGCCAAGCTGTAATGCTTGCAAACGAGCGAGTGCTTGAGATCTTGCGATTCTGCCTAGGGGAGAGTGCGGACGTATTTGCGACTTAGCCACCACCGCACTCACATTGCCGCAAGCAGGTAGTAAGGCACTACCTGGCGTAGTACTCGTGAGGTGTACCACTGGGGCAATCATTGAACTCGCAGTGATTCTAAAGCTATTAGGTGGGTCGCATGCACAGTGTACTTACGTCATACCGGCGCTGTCTACGTATGTCTGCACAGAACTCCGTCGTCGCTACAAAACGGTAAAACTATTACGCCATCTGAAAGAACTCAGAATGGGCGTTCTTCAGTTTCCTCCACCGTATAACGATTCTGTGCTCAGAAATCTGTTCGATTAAGAGAATCACTCTGCTATGAACAAAGTTAAAGAGCCGTGAACAAAATGATATATTTCTTTCTAAGCTTATGACTTAATGACGCCCTAATTTTATTAAAAAATTAAAACATTCATTTCTCTGAAAGGTTCAATTTGTATCTACTGTATAATTTCCTCAGCTCACGTGACCACCTAGATAGCTATTGGCTGGTGACTGGTGTCACGTGTCAGCCTTCGCTCTCAAATAAATTGTGACCAGAGATATCATTAGAAGAAATTCGAAGTTATGTCCACAATTTATAGCTAAGCAACTGCTACCAAATTAATTGCCATAATGCATTCATCAAGCCTGCTTTTCGTAGGATTTCATAGTTTTAAAAAATCGATAAATTTGCTGCTGACAAAACGTGCATCGGCTTTTTAGTAACATAAAAAGCAACATAAGAACAATTAAATCACTCACGGTATCTGCTATAATCACGAATGCCAATTTTCATTCCGTCCTAGTCTAAATTTCAATTTAACTAAAACTTTCACTAATGTTGCTGCTTGAGCAAAGATTATACATTTCAATTTATTTGCTTTAAACGTATTTTACTGACCACTTTCGTTAACGGTCTTTTTTCATGTTCGCTGTACGTGAGTTATTAGGTTATTTAAAGCGGTCATAGAGCAAATATAACCGAAATGAGTATTTTGGCCATTCATTTCTTCCGAATTTTTAATAATATGGAATGTGTATTAAGTTCTCTGGTCGCGACAAACTCTATGACCCATGATTACATTATGAGTATTTATCCGGCCTCAACAAAAATCAACGCGATGCTTTCGAAGCAAACAGGAATTTTTTTAAATTTTGCAGAGTGAACTTTAAGGGTCAAATGCAAGTCAAGTTTGTATTTAAACAAGTTCGAGTCTACGACGTTTGAAACAATTATACGATAGCGCGATCGTTCGTTTCAGTGTTTAATACCTAAGTTTATTAATACTTCTGAGTTCTTCAAGCTCAAGAGATTTTATTCGCCCAAAGGTCACGTTCATATTTGGTCAGATCAGGTCAACCCGTTATAATCTTTGACCCTAAAAGCTAGAACTATTCTAGCCTCATGACGATACGCGAAAAACTGTCACGGGCTTATATTAGTTGTGAATAATTCCCAGAAGAATGTTAGCTTTTCTTATAATGATTTAATACTAGGATTTCACGAGAAATTTTCCATAAATGATTGTTTATGCTTGAAATTCACTGGCGTTTTTATTAAATCTTTGATTATTTATGTATTCACTTAATCATAAATACATCGATGCCTGTCAAGATAATGAATAAATTTCAGGTTACGACATTTTTAGTGATAAAATGATAGAATGTTATTTCACACCCACTTCCTTGATAATATCAACCAAAATATTCAAATGATTCTTATAAATTATGAAAATATTATAACAAAGTAGATAATTGTTTCCGTTAGCTCTAGGAAACAATATATCTGTTATATGAACTGAATTAAAGGCTGATTCTGTGTTAAATGCCATTAGAGAATACAAACCAAATTATTGTGTCGATTATGAGAACCTCTTGAAATACTATACATTACATTTTGTTAAATATTTTTATATATTCATTTTTTAAAAAAGGCACACCATAAGCCAGATATTAAAGTAGTAGACAGTTACGAGGGAGTTTCGAAAACAGCCCGGACACTGCAGATACTAGGACCACAATGGAAATCATTGGTAGCGCAAGTGAAGTGGCGACAGTGTTGGATTAGCGGGGACTACCTTTCCACGTAAACGGCCGGCAATGGAGGATCGAGCCGTATGAGGGCCGTCTGCTAATGTGCTTCACGTGTTTGGCTCATTAGCCTGTCGGGATCGGCGACCGCCATCACTTGCGCAACACGCCACTCGGCGCTCAAGTGGCGAGCGCCGGCCCTAGCGTACAGCACTGCGCCAGGTCTACTTCCCTGTCACCCGCTGACAAGAACACTAGGCAGAACACACAAAATGGTTTAGAGTGCAGTCGCTGGAAGCTGAGATTACGTGGATTCGCTGACCTGTACCAGCGCAAAACACTATAATAATGCAATTCGTTTCTTGACTAATTATCAAGCAATATAATTATATAACTTCTGCGGAATGCTAACAAACATTTACAAAAATTCATAATAAGTTCTTTAAAATTTACTGTATGTAAATTTGAAAAATAAAACAAAGCAAACAAATAATATAAAAGTAAAATATAGATTTTGTATGTATCTTATATATCTTATCTAAAAGACTTATCTTTTTTAAAGTACAATTACATGTACATATATAGTGAAATACCGATAGTCACTAGTCATAAAGTCAATGATCAAACGTCTTAAGAAAAAGGCCGGTGAATTACAGACTGAAAACTGCACACGAAATTAGCCTGTGTCAGCGTTTTGAAAGATAGTTCACAAAACTTATAAAAAATTTCAAATTACTCAGCGAACATCATTTGGTTTTAACGTTATTGCAACATAGTAGACTACCATATTTCTTCTATGGCTTCCACATTAGAATCATTGAATAATACACGAAAATCTTAACGTGTCAAGGACTATTAACCTGTTAATCATCATAAAATTCTCTTATACAAGATGAGAACTGAACAATGTTAGTCTCAGGATAGGAATATTTATTTTGCTTATGTCTTTACGTCTCGTCGACGTCGACGTCATTACAGGCGGGAAGGGTCAGTAGGGAAGGAGTTCGGCCATGGCCTTTTGAAGGAAGCATCCCGGCTATCACCTGGAGTGATTTGGTGAAACTATGGAAAACCCAAATCTGGATGGCCGGACGGGGATTAGAACCCACGTTCTTCTGAATGTGAATCATTACCGCTCACCCACCACACTCGGGTATATGGGTTGAATCCACTAAGAGAATTCCTTGGAGAATGTAAGCATAGATTTGTTTTTATATTTGTAATGCGAACCAGTTAAACACAATATCCCTCATGGATCAGGCCTTGGATTCCTGACGTCACTAATATTTTAAAACTATTTCACATTCAGTGACATTAAAAATATCAATATTTTAGTCTTTAATGCTGCCATATTATGATTAAATGAGCTATTGTACTACACTGTGCGAGGTCCTCCTTACCGTTATTTTGACTGCGACAAGAAAGATTGATAGCCCGCGTTACTGGCACTTGGCCCTAATGTGCCTTTTTACGGTAGTTGCTATCACCTCGCCGTTAGTATTAATATAAAGTACTTTCATTACAAAACCTTCAATCATCTCTCAATTTGCGCAACGGATATTCTAATGCTATGTAAATGACTTTCGCCACACTTTTACTATAATTCACAATTTATTACACTCAAAAATTCACACAAGAGACAATGCTTTCACTGAAACAATATTCTGACGCTAGCCGAAATCAGTTTCTCCACATGTTCACCTATTGCTAGCCAAAAACAGTCTCTCTCGCCAAAAACAGTCTCTCTCGCCATATTGGCTTCTTCCTCGCTATAAACAGTCTATCTAGCCCAAAAACCGTCTATCTCGCCATCTTGGCTTCTTCATTCCGCGACAACACAACCATACAGTCCTGCCAACTCTCGCAACATGAAATTACTAAAATAACTTATAATTACCTCGTTCTACACAGACTACTATGCTGGAAGACCTATTTATAAACAATTTATAATATAATACTATAACGCAGTAATGACTGGTGAGTGGGAACCTCACAACTGCCACCATAACAATTCCGTGCCTTTACTTATTGCATAGGCCTATGTATGATTTCCTCTACTTGATACCTTGCTCTTACCCAATTCCTGCCGTATAATCAGTTACCTACGTTATACACGTTGATTGAATAACAATCTGACAGTCTGATAGTCCACAGTTTACTATGAATATTATACTTTTAAATAATATTACTATCCCTACTTCCAGTTGCCAGCAATAATTTAATCAACTTTCAAATAATTTCTCTACTATAACTTCTTCATGTTTGCACAGTTCCACACTTTCTTATCCAATCATCAATAATTAATTTTTCTTGGCAATATTGTTACATATAGGGTATACTTCAACAACCAATAACACATTTCTTATATATTTATATCTGCGTTCTCTCTCTACAAATCAGCTTTAGCTTATCCGCTCATCTCAAAAAGACATATCTAGTAGTCTGGTTACAGTAAAAGCCACAGAGTTTCTTTGTCTTCCGCCTGGACTATCTTTGTTCCTTACACTTAAGACTACTATTACAATTAATTTCGTAATATAAAAATACAAAAATAGTTTTACTGTAATGTTCATTCACATAGCTAATGAAGTTGTTCACCTCGCACACTCTTGATTATCTAGCAAATGACAGATAAATAAACACAGGCTGTTACTTCACATGTGAAATACAAAATCAATTGGATTTGTCACAGGTACCTGTTATCTGATTCGTGTTTTAGGGTTCACCATGCAGTCATCATCGTCATCGTTGACAGTTTCCATCCTCTTGCTTGATCTGCCAGCAACACAGCGTCTCCGTCCCTCCACACATTACAGTTTGATCCTCTGTCTAGCACATTCATTTCTATTCCCTTAATCCACGTATCCCGTGGTACTTTTCCAGATCTCTTCTCTTGAAATTACACATTTTCTCTGGCATCCTTTCATCACTCATCCTTTTCTTGTATCCGCTTCACTGGTGTCTTGATCTTTCAATACTATCCAGTACATGTTCTTGCTTAACTGCCTTCCTTACACACACATTCTAAAAGTCAAAAAATCTTATTGTAACAATCCTATTCATCTGAAACTTCAGCTGTGTTTGAACCTATCATATTATCAAAAATATTAAATTTGCTAACTGGAATGTACCTTGTAATAAAGAAGCTTACATCGTTGTAATTCGGATTTTCTTTTTGTTCTCAAACCTACACGAAGAATATTTAAAACAGTTTCAGCCCATTTTATTGACATCTGATGAACCAGTTAAAGATGGTTATAGATAAGAGATAAGGGCGGAATTGGGGGAGGGGTATTCATATTGGTTAGCAAAGACTTTTAGTTCACTGGTATTCGTAGGTCATAGTCATGAGTTGGTATGAGTAGATTCCAAAGGTGATAAAAAAAAATCGTGTTAATTGCTTACCGCAGAGGGAGAATGAGTGATGAAAATGAGGCCCATCGGGAGAAACTAAATAAAAATTCTCATTTTAGAGTTGAGCGTAGAATGGCCATTATTGATGGGGATGCCAATTTACCAGGTGACAATTGGGAAGCAAGTAAGATTACTAATACAAGGGAACAGAAATTTTTAAATACCTTCGTAAGGGAAGGATACTTGACACAAGTACTAAAGCAGAGTTTAATGCGACCAAACCTGTTCGATATATTGCGGTACTAATAAAGCCTGATGATAATCTCGTGGGGTCTCGAGTAACTGGAGGAATGAGTGATTATGAAGCATTTCTATGACGAAAATAGAAGGCGGTAATAGGTACGGTTATAAAAAAAAGCATATATTCAGAACTGAAGAGATATTTCAGGGAAAGGTTCAGTTTATGAGAGAAAGGCTCGCATATGGCGGAGTTGAAGTGGGAACAATTCAAGGAGATGATAAGAATGGGAGAAGAAATATTTTTCTCAAAATAGATAACAATTGTAGGGAACTTACATATTATAATAGGGAAGTTAGGAGGTTAAATAGGCTTGTAAGAAGAGAGCACTGTAGCGAGATGACTAGATGGGTCATCTCGTGCAATGTAAGTTAATTATTGTTTGATTTAATAAACATAAGTAACAAATGGATATTCGTGTTCGAGTTGGAGACAGAAATCCGTGTCTAGCTAAGAGATGTGTTAGCGTGTCCGGTAGGTCGAGACAATGAGGAGATTATCTCTGGCAAGCCGACGCTGGGACCCGTCAGAAAGACTGGACTCTGGGGAATTTTGCGGAAGGGATCCGTAGATGCGCCGTTCGCTCGGTGTCGTGGGAAAATTATTTCTACATATCCTCCCGAACAATCCCGACAAAACCCGAAGACTCTTAGCAAATAAGAGGCAATGTATTAGCCAGCAAGAGGGGAGACTTTTGTGCAGCCAATCCGATGTGTTTATTTCCTCACGTGGTTGGAAATATTACAAATTTTGTGTTATTCATGATACTCGCCGAGGAGAAGGAGAGACGAGCTCTGAGGGGCGAGAAGAGGTCATTCCGTCCAGAACGATCACGCTGGCAACTGCCTGCCAGAGTACTTCAGATGATTTCGTTCTGGAGGCTTCGATGACTGAGCGCCTAGTCCGATCGATGTTGTCACTTGTGTTGATTGACGTGACAAGTGCCTACCATTACCTGGATGGTGCGCTGTTGAGAGACGATAGCGCTCTTGTTACGACGCTGCGTGCAGCCAGACAGACACGGTAATTATACCTCCAGAAACAGTGTGTACTCAGACGAATCATTGAGATAGCCCTTTAACGGCCTGATGAGTGTGAGTTCTTATGCCGCCGGACATTAATTCCTGAGCTAGTTGTGTCTAAAAGCAGAGTGCTTTTTGGTTTTCGTGATCCAGTTTGAATTGAAAGACTGATTTCCATGTTTGGAAACTTTCAATGACTATTATTTGTGGGAACAAATTAACTCCCTGGCGCCCTATGTAATCCAGTTAAATCTGAGGTTTTCTTGTTATCATTGTCATACAAGAATCGCTCTCGTTATGTATAAGAGAGTTTTTGCTTCAGTTGCATATGGAATTTGTAACTCTTTGTAATGTACATGTATTGCAATTTCTTAGCTTCAATTAACGATAATTGTTTGTTTGCTATGTTGCATCCGTAAGACAAGGTATTGCGTTGAACTTTATTTTGCTTAGACAGATGTTTAAGATTAATGGTAAATATACCTCTGTCTGTAAGCAGTAATGAGTACCAAATAAACCAATATTTTAGGATCTTTTCAAATATTAATAACAGAAGTAATGGTTTCATCTCTTTCTTGAAATTAATATATGTGCTTTGCATAAGGTAGTGGAAGGTGGCGATTATAAATCATGCAAGGTAAGCAATTAATCTGCCCCCACAGCAATCCGCTACAGCACAAAAGAGATGAGAGACAGCAAGGTAGTAGGGAACACATGAAAAACTAAACAGAATTTTCTGGCTCTCTTAAAAATGTTTTCCTAATTTTTATACGTTGTATGAAGTGGTTCCTCATTTCATTTTGGGATTCAAGCTGACTGAGGGAATGAGAATAATAACTGAATAAACGAAAGCCACTCGCATGCTTCCACATGTAATCAAGCTCGAACGCAGCAGATATTTTTATTCAAAACTCATTACGTTATATCCACTGAACACTGACATTGGCTAATCAGGAGGTTTACAAGCGTAAAATTAAATGCACCGTTTATAAAACTAGAGGAATCTATACAAACTGTCTAACCTTACTTCCATATTATGTAAACATCTAAAGGAAACTGAAAATTATGCACTAAATGTACGCGTTCTATAAATAATATTCGAAGAGTAGAATTGGTGGAAAAATATTTTAAAAGGAAAGGTGCGATGATAGTTCATTTAACTTAATAGTGCCACTTGACGAAAAATTCTACAAGAAATAAACTAAATCTAATCTAAGCTTGGTATGTAACACCAAGATTGGTTGGACCCTCCCGTAGGAGATATACTAAACCTGGCATTGGAGGGAAGGTGGTCAGTTCCTTTCCTCCTTAACAGATCTAACCCGGCAGTCATACAGTAAACATTGAATCCGAACGATGGAAGCATTCTGGCGTACTTCACATAACACAGCCAGCTGCGTCAGAGGTGAAGGTCGCTATAAGGGTCTATGAAAATCTCCGCCGAGACTGGGCTTCAAACCGGGGACCTTTCGACCTCCAGTCAGACACCTTAACCACAGACTCACTAGGGCGCTAATAGGAAACGAACACTATAGCATAACTGATGAAATGAATCGTAATCGACTTGTGCAGTTGAAGTGATTAGTACAGAGCTCCAGAGGCTATTTCCAATAATTTTACATATACGTATGAAGGGGCAGCGTTTTATGTCATACCTGATTCGAAGACATTTTTGTCTGTATCAAATCACTTAATTTCATTGCCAACTCTATTTGTAGTTCATTGTAAGAATAAAACGGTTAGTGGATGTTTGAGAAATAAAATAATGACGGATTGCTGAAGTAAAGATGATATTAAAGATAAATAAGCAGAAGACAACAATTTTACAAGAAGGAACTACTCTATTGATGGGAAACTTTAGCAGGATTCTGAGACACATGTCAATAATGCTCACTCCTTTGAAAATATTTGCAGTGAAGAACAAAATGCATTCATTGTGAGTGACCCAAGAGAAATAAAATGCTAATTACTGGTAGTTTAAGAAATAAACAAAAACTATTGCGTGTATCAGTGTGTACACGCGATAATTCTATGTTTATTTTTCCTGTGTACTTTTTTATATGAATTTTTTGATATTTCTGATATTTCTTTCGCAGTCGAATAGGAGAACGATACTAGGATTATTTCATTTGAACAGTAAACAGTTATTCTCGTGAACAAACAAAAATTATTAAAAGGCTAAAGCATACTTTGCTAGATTGTGGACTGTTGCGCGTACTTGGTGTTTAAAGCTTTTATACTGGAGAATGTCTTCGAGAAAATAATGTTACAACGGTTCTTACAATCAGTTTTCTTTAATAAATAGTTGCTAAGCTCGTCAAAAATGACGGAAAGAATGCAGATTTCCGGCTCATTAACTAAAATAGCAACTAGAAATACTTGTACCCGTATCTGTGTGTTAAAAAGACCCGTTAATAACTAGCTTCTAAATCTGTTAAAAATGACGAGCTAACCCAAATTTTTGGATCATAAATTAAATAATTTTAACAAATTAATTAACCTATTCCCTCTGCTGCAAAGAACGCAGAATGTTAAAAGAGCAAGTGCATAACGTTTAGTGCGCATGCGCAGAACGTCGCGACGCATGCGTACTTTACGCGTAACGCTAATAAATTTCTCCTTACCGCGTCTAAAGAAGTTTCACTACAAGAAAGATAAAAATAACGGTAAATCTCATGGAGCCTTAGCTGAAAGAACTAAGTAACTTCAGCTGCAACGACGGAAGTCCTAACCTAAAGCGTACGTGAGTTTCGAGAGAGTGCCTTGTATCTGGGGAAGCGATCCATGGTGGCGATCTCAAAGTCGGTGTTCGGAGGCGGGACACGTAGCAAGCCGACCGTCAAATCCTCCAAACGACACACACGCTCCACTTCCATTAAACTAAACATATCAAGCTGAGACCTCCGAGTCGTTGTGGAACACTTCTTGTTTATGTTGCAACCAATGGTAACGGCAGTGATATCGAATGTGGTCGCTGACCGCTGGCCAATAACAGTGTCCTATTGCTTGCAGTTAAAACATGAGAGCCAGCCACCAGTGGAGTAGAGAACGATCTTAGAGTAACAATCGCGGTGTTCTGATATACACATTCTGCACGGATATAACGGAATTTGAGATGACAAAATTCTGATTTAATTATCTTATATATAAAAATGAATTGCTGTTCGTTAGTCTCGCTAAAACTCGGGAATGGCTAGACCGATTTGGCTAATTTTGATCTTGAAATATTTGTGGAGGTTCAGGGAAGGTTTAAACGGTGAGAAAAAATGGAAAAATTGCGAGGAAAACACTAAAAACGACAATTTAATCTTATATGTAAAAATCAATGTGAGTTTTCTTTATGCTCTATGTGCTCCTAAACCGTTCATCCGATTACGGTGAAACTTTGGTGAGTTGTCTAGAGCGTTTCGGCGATGGTTCCTAAGAAATAAAATTTCCAAAAAACCACCCCTTCCTCCCCATAACACCCCATAATTTAAACAACCCAACAGATTTTTTCCTATTTCCACCAAAATTTGCACACGTATTCTTGAAAACAAATTGAAATATATTGCCTGTATATGGTTTCCAAAAACGCAACCCCTCATTCCCTTCACATCCCCCTAATTTACACAAACCCACAGATTTTATCCGATTTTGATGGAAATTTTCATATGTATACTGTAAAACAAACAGAAAAATACTGCCTACATTTGGTTTCCAAAACCGCATCACGTTTCCCCCTTCCCATCCCTTAATTTTTACACAAACCCACACTTTTTATCCGATTTCCATGGAACTTTGAACATATATACTTTTTTTAAAGATTAGTTTAACAAAAACCCAATCCCTATCCCCTTTTCCACCCCAAAACCATCCCCTCTTCCCCTTTATAACCCATAATTTAAAAAATACACTCATTTTATCTGATTTTGATGGAAATTGGCACACATATACTGTAAAACAAATATAAAATTACTGCCTACATATGATTCAAAACACAACACCTCTCAACCTTCCCAACCCATTAATTTGTACTCAAACCCACACTTTTTATCCGATTTCGATGGAACTTTTTTTTAAATAGAAAAATACTGTAGACATTAGTTAACAAAAATCCAATCCCTATCCTCTTTCCACCCCTAAACCATCCCCTCTTCCGCCTTACAACCCATAATTTAAAAAAACCCACTCATTTTATCTGATTTTTATGAAAATTGGCACATATATACTTTAAAACAAATATAAAATTATTGCCTACATATGATTTCAAAATACACAACACCTCTCCCCCTTCCCACCCCTTAATTTTTACTCAGACCCACACCTTTTATCAGATTTTGATGGAAGTATACCTTTAAAAGAATAAATTAGACAAAGTACATAGCAACATTATTAAAGTACACAATATTTCCTGTTAAACAGCAATGGACAGATTACGATCGGGCTTTTAAAAATTATTTTAAACTTTTTGTGACAACATACAATTCTACTGTTTTTATTTGATATCGAAGGAAGTTTGCACACATTTGCTTCAAAATAAGTGTAAATGATGTTTATATTTAGTTTACAAAATGACACTCACTCTCCCGATTCACCCTTCTTAAGACTGATTAACACATGCAACTTTTCTGTGTTAAGCATATATCTCCAAAACAATCCCAGATTTTTTTTGTATATATGCTGATCGGAATCACCAAACAAATTGCATATCCAAGACCATTGCAACGAAACAGTAATTAAAATGTATACATGTATATCTAATTTTTACTAAAAACAAACTTTCAAATGTATTCATTTAATCTAATTTACACAAACCCACAGATTCCGTCCGATTTCGATGGAAAATTGCACACGTATAATATTAAATATACAGAAAAATACTGCGAATATATGGTTGGCAACACTGCATGCCTTAAACAATTGACTATCATGAAATAAAACACGCTATTGAGTTTAATTTTAACGATAAATAGTTTCAGTCTACTTTGAAACTTCGAATAGATAACATCTATCCACAACATTCGGGCGGACTATCGTGTATTACGATTTTAGAAATACATAATAGTGTCACTTGGAAGTGTTTCAGTGCGCGAGAACTTTATTTACTGTTATTGTTTTAAAATGCCAAGGAGAAGACGACCTGACTTAGGACGTCGAAGTCAATCAAATGTGCGACGAGCTACCTCACGTGCAAACCGCACTGATGACCAGCGAGAGACGGATAATGATAACTTTCGTATTAGTATGGCAGAATTGCGTTCCACAGTGAATAATAATGAAGTAGATAGGCTTAGAATGGAACGAGTTCGGGCACATCAAACACAACAACAGCGAGCACGACTTAATGAAATAGAGCGATTCCGCAGACGCAGTGTTCCTGTAAACCTGGAACGAGCAGCATTCCACTACGACCCGGAAATAGATTATTATGCCGACAAATCCGTAACAATTGGGGAAATGACAACCATTTGTCAATATTGTAGAGCGTTAAAATACAGCGGTGAATCTACTGGATTATGTTGTGCTGGTGGTAAAGTAAAATTGCCACAATTGGTCCCACCACCAGATCCATTACGCTCATTAGTTTCTGGTATGGGAAATGACTCTAAACACTTCTTGGCCAACATCCAAAAATATAACAATTGCTCTCAAATGACGTCGTTTGGCGCCACGCATATTGTACAGGACAATTTCATGCCCACTTTCAAGGTAGTATATCACAATTGTTTTTGATAAAATTAAAATTTGTATTTGTAAATAATTTAATAAGATCATAAACAATTGCAGATACAAGGGCAAATTTATCACCTACTGGGAGCGCTGCTGCCACTTCCAGATGCAGATCATCAATTCTTACAAATTTATTTTATGGGCAATCAGGATGCCGAAGTTGATAAGCGTTGTGCTCATAATCCAACAGTGAAGCGAACCATTGTCCAAGAACTGCAAACGTTTCTTCATCAGAACAATGACTTAGTAAAAATGTTCAAAATGGCATTTGATCGGATGCCATCGGACAGCCATAATATCGTCATTAGAGCTGACAAAACGCCTGCTGGTGAGCATGCAAGGAGGTTTAATTCTCCGACAATCGACGAAGTTGCTATTGTCGTTGTTGGAGAAAATTTGCAGTCTAGAGATATCGTGCTTCATCGTCGGAACAATGAATTGAAACGTGTGTCTGAAACGCATAGGAGTTATGACGCGTTACAATATCCATTAATCTTCTGGCAAGGAGAAGACGGATACCATTTTAATATCCAAATGGTTAATCAAGTAACAGGTAACTAGATTAAACGATATTAAATAATAATTTTAAAATTCAATATATCTATGTAATTGTTTCCATTTACGATTCCAGGTGCTGAAACCAACAAAAAAGTTAGTGCAATGAATTTTTATTCATACAGACTCATGATCCGTGAAGGTGAAGTAAATCACATTTTAATGTGTCAACGGCTTTTTCATCAGTTTGCAGTTGACATGTATGTCAAAATTGAGACTGAACGATTGACGTACATCCGTTTGAACCAACGGCAGCTTCGATCTGAAGAATACATTCATCTCCGTGATGCTATTAATGTCGATGGCAACGTAAATAATGTGGGAAGAATGACAATTTTGCCAGCCACTTACATAGGAAGTCCGCGCCACATGCACGAGTACGCGCAAGATGCGATGTCGTATGTTAGACAATATGGCCGCCCAGACCTATTCATTACATTCACCTGTAACCCACAATGGATAGAAATCAAGAAGGAATTGCTACAAGGCCAAACACCACTTGATAGACATGACATCACTGCCAGAGTTTTTAAACAAAAATTGAAATCTCTAATGAATTTCATTACAAAACATCGTGTTTATGGCCAAGTCCGTTGTTGGATGTACTCTGTTGATTGGCAAAAGCGTGGTCTTCCACATGCGCATATATTAGTTTGGTTAGTTGACAAAATAAGGCCAGATGAAATTGATTCCATAATTTCAGCTGAGATTCCCGATGAAACAGTTGACCCAAAATTGCATGCAGTAGTGACTAAACACATGATACATGGACCTTGCGGAATTTTCAACAACAACTCACCCTGTATGGTCGACGGCAAGTGCTCCAAGCGATACCCGAGAGACCTGATTGATGAAACCATCACGGGAATTGACGGTTACCCACTGTATCGTCGGCGATCAGTTGCGGACGGTGGGCGATCGGTAGTTGTGAAGGTAAAAGGACAAGATTTTGAAGTAGACAATCGTTGGATTGTGCCGTACTCGCCACTATTGTCAAAAACTTTTGAAGCTCACATCAATGTGGAATATTGTAACTCCGTCAAGTCGATAAAGTACGTATGTAAATATGTTAACAAAGGTAGCGACATGGCCATCTTCGCTATAACAAATGCAAATGATGAAGTATCTCAGTATCAGATGGGTCGCTATATAAGTAGCAACGAAGCTATTTGGCGCATATTTTCTTTTTCGATCCACGAAAGACATCCTACAGTAGTCCATTTGGCAGTTCATCTAGAAAATGGACAACGAGTGTATTTCAATCAAGAGAACGCGGCGGATAGAGCGGCACGTCCACCATCGACCACATTGACAAGTTTCTTCTCAGTTTGTCAAACAGATGTTTTCGCACGCACTTTGATGTATGCTGATATGCCACGCTATTACACGCGGAACGCATCATCGAAATCGTTTCAGCGTCGGAAACAAGGAACACCAGTTGAAGGACACCCAAATGTATTTGCCTCAGACGCTCTAGGTCG
Source organism: Vandiemenella viatica (assembly GCA_031002005.1). Lineage (NCBI taxonomy): Eukaryota > Metazoa > Arthropoda > Insecta > Orthoptera > Morabidae > Vandiemenella > Vandiemenella viatica. The sequence continues at coordinate 51,964,114 of JARYHS010011408.1, forward strand.
CATATACACAGTTCATCCAAATAACGATGAATGTTATTATCTTCGATTGTTGTTGGTGAATGTTCGTGGTCCGACATCGTTTCAACAACTGAGAACAGTTGATGGACATCTATGTGCCACTTACCGCGAGGCGTGTCAACTACTACAGTTGCTTGAGAACGATTCGCATTGGGATAATACGCTCAAGGAATCCGTCATTTCTTCATCGCCGCATCAAATTCGCACATTGTTTGCGATTATAATATCAACATGTTTCCCCTCGAATCCGAAAGATTTGTGGATCAAATATAGGGATGACATGTCTGAGGATGTTTTGCATCGTGTGCGTTGTCAAACTTTGAATCCTACACTACAAATTACTACAGAAATTTACAATGAGACATTAATAATGATAGAAGATATGTGTTTATTGATGGCTAATAAAGTATTGTCGTGTTTGGGCATGACATCACCAGATCGTTCTATGCGCGATGCATTTAACCACGAGTTACAAAGAGAACAACAGTACGATATTGAAGTATTGACCGAAACAGTTCGTTCAAATGTTCCGCAATTGAATGAACAACAAAGAATTGCGTACGATACTTTGATAGAAGCTGTCAACAGTGGATCTGGTGGAATTTACTTTCTTGATGCTCCCGGGGGGACTGGAAAAACGTTCCTAATTTCATTGCTGTTGGCAAAGATCAGATCGCAAAATGAAGTAGCCCTAGCGTTGGCTTCATCTGGAATAGCTGCAACATTGTTAGAAGGTGGACGAACCGCACATTCTGCCTTAAAATTACCACTAAACATGCAAATCAACGAAGTACCAGTTTGCAACATCACGAAAAACAGCGCAATGGCGAAGGTTCTACAGATATGCAAATTGATCGTTTGGGATGAGTGTACGATGGCCCACAAGAGGTCACTGGAGGCATTGGACAGAACGTTAAAAGATCTTCGTGACAACCAAAACATTTTTGGTGGAGCCATGATTCTGTTGTCAGGTGATTTTAGTCAGACTCTTCCAATTATTCCCCGATCAACTATTGCTGACGAACTAAACGCATGCCTAAAGTCATCTAATTTGTGGCGGCATGTAAAGACACTCCAATTAACAACTAACATGCGAGTGTTTTTGCAACAAGATCAAACTGCGGTTGTGTTTTCGAAGCAGTTATTAGATATTGGAAATGGTAAGGTCGCAATTGACACCTCGACCGGATTAATTAAACTACCCACGAATTTCTGTCTCTTCACCGACTCAAAAGAGGAGCTTATTCAGCGAGTTTTTACGGACATAGAACAACAGTTTAGTAACCATAGTTGGCTGAGTGAACGAGCAATATTGGCGGCCAAAAACAAAGATGTCGATGATCTCAATGCGACCATTCAGAACTTTCTTCCAGGAGAGTTGTTTTCATACAAATCAGTCGACACAGTTACAAACCAGGATGATGTAGTCAATTATCCCACAGAGTTTTTAAATTCACTAGAATTGCCTGGACTACCACCTCACAATTTACAGTTAAAAGTAGGATCAGTTGTGATTATGCTGCGTAACATTAATCAACCTCGACTGTGCAATGGAACGAGACTGGCTGTGAAAAAGCTAATGAATAACGTGATCGAGGCCACGATCATCAAGGGAAAATACAAAGGTGAGGATGTCTTGATTCCGCGTATACCGATGATTCCAACGGATTTGCCATTCGATTTTAAGCGTCTCCAATTTTCCGTGCGTCTGGCCTTTGCAATTACCATAAATAAATCGCAAGGCCAGTCGTTGCAAGTTTGCGGAATCAACTTGGAGTTTCCCTGTTTCGCGCATGGACAATTATACGTCGCGTGTTCGCGCGTCGGACAACCATCGTCTTTATATATTTACGCACCGCAAAAAATGACAAAAAATATAGTTTATCAGAAAGCTTTAAATTGATTAAGTGTACAAATGTGTTGTATTTAATGTAGAATAAAAATTTGTATTCAATTGAATTATTAGCAAATTTCGTTTAAGAACCAACCGAAAGTGTGAGATATAGTATGCTGAATGTGTGTGAGGGTATGCGTGTGGGTGTATGTGGAATGTAAATGTGGTTTTGTTCCTAAAACATATCCGTCCGAAATAAAATTATTATTGTTTTACATTCGTCACAAAGTAACAAAATGTTATAACAACTAGGCCATGAACTTTGGTTGTCCTGCTGCTCGATCCACTTTTTTCAAAACGGGCAATGCATATTACATTACAGACCAAACAAAAAATTGTAAGCACCTTATTTGTTGACATAAGTGTCTGTAGTAGAACAACTGCATAAACCGTGACGTGCACAAAAGAGACACAACTGTACAGTCATGACAATAAAGAGTTTTTGATTTGTAATGTCAGGTCTTGCCATCTCATGATGTAGGTGATACGAAGTTCACCGGGTCAGCTAGTATTTAATAATTTACGCTTTTGAATAAACACGCCGGCTTTGGATTGCTGGACGGTCAGCACGGTTGGTTTAAATAGGTGTTGTATTTTCCTTGTGTTGAACTTTCAATAGTATGCCGTTATTACTTGAAACAGTGAGTACAATACAAGAAAGCAGATGTTGCCGAATAGATGCAAAGGACGAATGACCTTGCGTGGTGGGTGAGTGGTAACTATCTGGCCTCGCATGCGGGAGGATGCGTGTTCGAATCCACTTTCGGCCATCCAGGTTTGGGTTTTCCACGGTTTCCCCAAATCATTCCAGGCGAATGCCATAGTGGTTCCTTCAAAAAGCCTATTGCCGAATTCATTCTCGTTCATTGCCCCTAGTCCTTTTCCGCCCCTAATGTCCTCCACGAGGCGTATAGCCATAAGCGAATAAAAGTTTTTTTTTTTAAAATAAATTTCGGAAGAAAATAAGTCAGAATGACTGGTTATACTTAGTTACGTTCAACGCTGTGAGGTAACCGAAGTTATGATAAGGCACGTGTGTTAAAGACGTCATACATAACGCTTAGACAATCAGATACTGTTATGTAGCATTAGGAGGAGACCTGACTTTTAAATGAATCAGCAGTGATCGTGCAAATGTGACAGGAGAAAAATCATCAATTCTACGTTATTATCTTAAATTGTAGTCCTGAAATAGGTTCAGTGTTGATACGGTTCAGAGATGACAGTACGGTAGAAATGATCTCTTATTGCAGTTTGGACAGTTGGCGCCCCTCTGACACCATACCCAGATTCCTGTTCTTATTACCGAGCGTTAACTATGGTCCGACCAAGCGTGGTCAGTGAGTGGTAACGCTTTGGCCTTATGTTCAGGAGAACGTGGTTTCGAATCATCGCCCCACACTCCAGATTTGGGTTTTCCATGGTTTTTCCCGAAATCAATCCAGGCGAATGCTGGGATGGTTCCTTTCTGCTCCATGCCCCCAGTCGTTTCCTTCCTCTAATGTCGTAGACGAGGCGTAAAACCATAAAAAAACGGGAACTTTTTAAACGTTCTTGGTAAAAAAATGGCATCTTCTCACTTTCTTTAATGTAACTTGCCGATGTAAATATTACAGCATAGTATCACCGAGCGTGGTGGGTGAACTGTTAACGTTCTGGTTTCTCATTCGGGAGGACGTGGATTCGAATCCCCGTACGGGCATCGAGATTTGTGTTTTCCATGGTTTCTCCAAATCACTCCAGGTGAATGCCGTGATGCTTCCTTCAAAAAGGTCATGACCGAGTTCTTTCCCGTTTCTTGTCTCCAGTCCAATGCTGCCTCTAATGACCCTAGCCGTCTACGAGGCGTAAAGCAATAAGTTAAAAAAAAAAACAGGATAGTATCGATAACGTTCAAGTAGATTTCCAGTTTTGTTTGGATCTGACCACAGAATGACGCAACTGACACATTTCCGCTTTATTTCACATTTCTGCTTTTGTTACTGGAAAATTGAAATGTTCTAAATTTAACCTAAGGACAAATAAGATGATAAAAACATCAAAATATATTTACGACTATCAATAATTTTCAATGGTAGTGAAGGAAATCGGCCACGAATTTTTTGAAGGAACCATCTCGGCATTCACCTGTAATGAATCCGGTTAACGATGGGAAACCGAAACCAGGATGGCAGGACGGAGATTCGAACCCACGTCCTCGCGAATGAGAGTCTAGAGCGTTATCGCTCATACATGACGCTCGGTTTGATCGAGTGAAATATTGAATGAGTACAGTTGCAAAGCTGTTGCGAAATTATTAGCACCAGAACAGAGAAAAATATTAAGCGTATTTTCAATCCATTGCTGCGTGACGTGACTAACAGCTGAAATACGAAATGAAGTTCTGTGATTTAGTTTCTTCTATATTATATGCATCCTGATTGACTTGGACGTCATCGTTTTTGTGTGATTTATCATTCGTTGACGTTGAGCTGATTTATAGTTCGGTTTTCCCGATACTGATGTAAATGGCATTCAGAATGAATACATAATTACGTAATCTTTCTCGGGGTTGAGAATGAATGATTCATTTCTTTATCGTCGGTTGATGAAAACATACATGTGTTCTGAGAGATTCATTTTGTTTTCGCGTCTCGTAAAAACTTTTTTTTAAAAATGTCTTTGGTCCGTTGTAATTATTACCTGTCACCATAATACAGTATCTGCTCCGCCCTCCCCTCCACTATTTCTGTTGCAGTTATCCGTACAGACCTTAAATATATCGCAGCTTGCCCTGGGTGGTATCATATTGGTCTCCTACAAAACTAAAACAGGAAAAAAAAACTTATTTGGTCTGCCAACATCATTAACGGTCCTTTTACATCGTCTTTTATTAAAAAAAAAAATTCATTATTTTTTAATGAGACTTGAATAAAGGAACATGAAAGAACAAGTTTTCAAAGGAAATGAAGAATCATCTCTCATATTCCTGATAATAGTTGTAAAGAACGTTTGTCCATTGCCTGCATCATTAGCAACACATTGATTCTATGGTACCTAATAGCCAGAGATAAAATGAAACAATTATTAATATTCCATACCCTAATTTTCTGTGTTTTTCCTCCCGATACATGTTGTCAATAAGTTAGTTGTTTGACTGAAGTGAGAAATTCATGTAGTAACGAAGTGCGTACAGTGCGTAAGATGAAATGTACACTGTGCTATCTGGTTCTTTACAGCACTTAATTACGAAACTAAACGTACTGTACATTCTTTTAAAATTGTTCCATGTAGCAGTTAATGACGAAACTTCAAGTTAGAAAAAAGGAGCTAATTCATCTCTTACCCTGAACTAGTGTTAGAAAATTAAATTAAATGAATTAAAAATTAAAAGCAACTTATGTTATCCACTTCAAGGATTTTGAATGTGTATAGCTGATAACGACTAGAGAATGAGTTGCATTGTAAATGCCGATCTCATTGTCAGTTTTGTAGTTAATAGTTTAATAAAAGGCTGTTTGCGAACAGCACAAGTACTAAACATCGAGTTATAAATATTTATCCAGGATCCTCTGCAACGTCACTGTGGAACAGGCAGTGTCATCAAAGAACAGACTTTGAATATTGACGAAAGATTGTATTTATTGATGAAGGAAATTCATACCGCGACATTGTATCTCATAAGCGGCAATACTACCGTGTTGGTTCATGCATCAGATTTGTCGCTTCAATTCTCGCACAGTTATTCGCAAGTAAAAACAAGGAAGTGAAAACACCTTGGTGTATCGAAAATCCTGGAGCAAACCAGAAATGTTACGACATACACCAATTTTAGCATCGTTGTGATGGTCCTTCGGAATATTTGCGTTTGGGAGGGGTGGTGCACTGAAATAGTTGTGGCACCGTCTACAACCACAATATGTATTTGCTTCACATGGGTGAGCATGCAGTCCAATTTTTGTGGATTTTTTAAAATCTTTTATAACCACGTCAAGCTTAAAAGCATTTATGGTTAAAGTAATGACAATGCTTGTCGACAACATGTCAAGACGTTCGACGAGTTATGTTTTGATTTCAACACATTAGAAAATATCTTGTCAAAAGACAGGTTTGTTGGTGTGAGACAACTTGCAGTGCCTTAAGCCTTCTTCACAGCACGGTAAACACTACTTCTAGACTGCCTTGCTTGTTAGTCAGCGGTATCGCTGATCGAATTTGCCTTGAATACTAGGGAATAACATGAAAAAAAAAAGAGTCTGTTGAGAATTGTGGAAAATGAATAGGAAGGAAATTGTTCATGTTGTTTGGGCTCCAGCTTTTCAAGTGGAACTAAGTAAAGTCAGTACCAATCTGTAATGAAGGTGCATACTAGTAGCACTGCAACGGTTCGTTAGAACAGTACGCAAAGCTGTTAGATGAAGCGAGGTATAACAGTTTCTGAGCTCTTTGTGATACACTGATGTATTCTAGATTTTAATTTTGTCTGTTGTTCAAAAGCCTAATCACTTACATTAGTTATATTAGTAATAAGTACTATACAATTTGATCCAGTCACTCTATTTTTTATGTTGCTGCGATTTCCACTATTTCAGATTCATTTTTTACATAACATCAATGATAACATTTGCTAAGCACTCATTCTGCAGCTGTACCGACACTGAAAAATAGTGTGATATATATTTGTATATATTAATCAAACATGTATGGAAATAAATATTCAGTGGCACTGACAGTGTTTGTGCCAGGAATATACTGCTGCCATTCATGTAAATATGAGCTACCAAAACGGCATTGGAGATGACTCAAACCACTAAGGAGAAACGAGCCTCCAAATAAATATTTCAGACAAGAATAATTGTTGTGAAGAAATTAATTTCTATCTTATCTATTACAGCGCAGAGCTTTAAACTAGAGTTGATCTTTGGAGGTGAAAACGGAAGTTCTTTCCTCGACGTTCTACATATTGAATATGTGTAAAGATGGTAACTCTGGCATAGTAATAATCCTATTGAAATAACCTTTAAGTAATGACCAAAACGAAGCGCCGACCCTTCGGAACTTTGTTATTTGTGTTTTTGGTTATCCATCAGAAATTAGTTTTAAAACTTATCTGCGATTCGAGATGTGAGAAGTTCTCAAACATGATATATCAGTGTGTAAGTGCTTAGTTATAGTGCAATGGTAAAAAAAAGTAATTATTTCGAACTATAAGAATATATGCTGTTATATATAAATTATGATTTTAAGTGTTTCACGAAGAAGACAATTTCAGTATCAGTTGTGGCATCAAGACGGATGAACGAGGTTATTTCAAATTTTCCATTAATTTTATATTCTGGCATTTACGGATCAGATTAAATTAATAATTCTTTACTAAAAATATTTTAAAATAATAAGTATCGAATTATCCGGAGTTAATTACTTAATATTTAAGGTATTTCAGAATCAATATTGGCGCGGTTTCTAATTAAGTCATTTACAGTTTACTTAATAAAATAATATATAATATAACAAAGCGGAGCCCTTTTTTGTTAACATTTTCGAACATGCCTTTAGAGAGATTTTCCGAAATCTCACCATCTTGTGCACAGGTTTAACTGACACACCGTTGTTTATTCTTAAGTTCGTCAACCGCAATCTTACCAGCTCGAATAACCTGGAAAGCCATCAGATGTCATTACTTGCAAAATGTAGTATAAATAATAGGCAGTGTACTTTCTCCATATTCTGAAATGAAAATAATCTGGGTATTGTGGATATTTTAAGTGATTCTTAAAATGGCTTAGCTCTTGATTTCCTAATTTGGTGATATTTACAAATGTTGTTAAGTATTTAAATTAGTTGCAAGACTGATATTCAGTCAAACGAAATTATTTTCTTTTTACTTAGCATATGCAGAAAGTATTTCAAGTTGTCCAACAACTTATAAAAAATGTAGATTTTTTTTTTTAAAGGAAGTTTAATGCCATAATATGTTTGTCTGGTGCTAATTTCTAGCAACGAAACAATGTTACAGTGACAGTTTGTCTGTTCTCAAGACTTATTCTGATGCTAGTTTCAGGTAAATATGTTGTTTTGAGTTTAATTGGGTTTGGCGCAAAGTGAGCTTATTTGTATAATGTAGAATTACCTGCTCTATACTATATACCTACGTATTTCTTGAAGAAATGTGTTCCACTCTACTGTGAGAGCGGAGAGAGTGTTCATTTGGGATGGCTAACTTGCTTGTTAGTCGATCATAAGGCAGATATCTTTATTTTTTTTTTAAATTATCCGTTGTATGGAAAGCATCTTAGCGAAATAGGATACATATTTATGGCGAAAGTCTGGTACTTTCATTAAAGAAAGACTCTCACAGAGCAGCTTAAAATAATTTATAAATTACATTACAGCTCAGCCTAGAAGCCATTAGAATTTAATATAAATTTCATCCCAACGTCTGAGAGACGCGAGATACCGCACGTGGATCGTGGGAGCGGCGTTCTTCATTTTCCGCCGGCGCGGCGAGGCGACCCAATAGAGTCGTGGAGAGCACCATTAGAGCGTCCCGCCACGACAAGGCTCCATCAGCGACGAAAGGGTTTCGCCGGAAATTAAAAAGGTCTTACGTGAGAAATCCATGAGCAATACGTGCCGGCCATGCTAATGGCCCGGGGGAGAGCCCACTGCCAGCTTGGTTTATGAATAAAATATCCGCAGACAGGCCTTCCAAGCCATGGGGTTATGACCCGCTGCCAGAGACACGGGCTTGATTCTTTCACTGCCTCCGCTCGTGTTGGCTCAATTCTATCGGACTTTCTTGTTTTATAGTAAATAATGCTATTCTCCTAGTAATTATCTTCTATATACTAGAGACGATGAAGTAAGCTTTGGATTTTTATCTAAAGATTTGAGGAGCCGACCCATTATGTAGATGGAAGATAACCTATTATTACTACTCATGGGTAAGCTATTATCCGACTACTCAACAAAACTACTACCCGAAATTGCAACCAGGACTTTGTGACTTATACTATTGCTTGTAAAACTTCTCGAAGTTGCAAACTATCTGGTCGTCAAGTGTTTTGTACTTCCAATGAAATTTATTTCTTTGCATAACTTTTTTTAACAAGGTAATTTCACTATAGTGGGCACCACGAATAACTGCTGTTCACATTTGTTTAGTTCATCAAAAACAATTTACTTACATCAGTAATTTTGTAAATAAATCCGTCGAAAACAACTGGTTGTTTTCGACGGATTTATTTACAAAATTATTGCTCAGCAACTGCGGGAAGATGGCCTATTACCATATTAATAATTTACATCAGATTTCACATTGATGTTGATCCAGGCACTCTTACTGATCAACGTACTAGATCCTGTCCTGCTGTATTACAAGTGGGCGACTCCTCTTACAGTTTTTGCAGTGCACTCCTTTTTCTATCTACCTACATCGAATCTTCTGGATACTTACAAAGGTGGCCGCACTCACAAGCGTATTAATAACAATTGCACAGCAAATTAAAAACATATTCTCACATTTTAACAAGGTATTCTTGCATGAACGTCAGTAAAAAAATTGTTATCCTTTTCCAAATGAAACTAATTTATTAAAGGATGAATAATTAGAGTTTGAAGGTATTCATTACTTTATACTATATTAAAAATTTCCAGTTTAAATTAATAGCACGTTAAAATCAGTGCCGTGTTGTGCAAGTTTTATCTTGATATGAATGTTTAATTTATTCGTAATTATTAAACATTAATCTGGTAATGCTGGATACACTTCGTTTGTGTTTGATGCGTTGTTATAGAAACCTGCTAGTTTTTCCAGCGTTCTACACTGAATAATAGTACGAGGGACTTTTACCTTGCAGCAAGAGATCGATATACGCCACCAAATGAGCGATGGAGTGATGTCCTATCAAAAGGTAACGCCAAAGTAAATCAATACTAATGAAAGGTCAACGTGGTCAATGTGTCATGGTGTCAAGTCACGCTGTGACGTCACGCAACCTGCATTCTCTGCGCGCTAACAGCGGCCAGAGATCTTGTCATTCTTTCTTTATAGATGTCGCTACTATAACACGCTAAGAAGTTAGGTTATCTATTTGCAATCCTATATAGGTTCAATATATTTCAAATTGCAAAACAACTATAAAGAAAAGTATACATTTCCTGTAAATCCACATAATAATTATCAGTTAGTTTTGTTTGTAGATGTTTTTTGTTATATTCTCTGTCCATAGATGTGACTATTATGGTAAGGTTAAAGAAATGTGTACGATATTACAAAATCGATGTTCTTAGCATTATTCAACGATTCTGTTAAGTTAAGCAACAACCAAGAAATTAATTGCAGAAGTTCAACCCGCCTTTTTTTTGCGGTCTTAGAAGAGATTGTATCATAAAATATAAGATCCTGTAAAAAAGCACTGTCTACTTCGTTCCCAGTTATGGAATGATCAATAATCTTAACATTAATACAAGTGTAACACTGATTATGTAAAGATTTCACTTCTACCATTAGACATCCTTTATGAATTGTTCAAAATCAGAGTACCACATTCAGAAGATATGGCGCATTTTAGAAAGGAGCTTATTGGTATGAAGAAATTGTTTTGTTACTTTTTCTACATTCTAGAGTAACTGCAAACACAACGGCAAATTCCCGTTCACAATAGGGAGTTCATCGCCTCTTACTTCTAATGGCACGGCGGAAGAAGCAAATTTTACGCGTCCGTACTGCAGCTTATTTCCGTAATAAAATCTTTCACGCTGTTACGACCGAGATAAAACAGCGGCAGCAATATTTTACTGCAGTCTGAAATGACTGTAAAGACACAGTATCGTTCAACAATGTACCGCTGTAGTAACTTCTTCTGTCTGCCAAGTTGCCCCGACGGTAGTAACGTCTTGCCAAAATACAACTTTGTAAAAACTAATTACCAAGATGCTTTTCGAGTTAAGCATTGAAGTGTATAATTAGTCCGAGACATCAGATACGTAAGTATCTCTTTCAATACAATAGCGCATCTATAGAGGCTCTATTAGCTCCTAAAAGTATCGAAAAAAACTGTATTACTACTGAAAAGGACGAGTGAACCGCGTTTCGTGCGTCTGTCTTTTTTATAACGGTTTTGGGCGGTTTTCCGCAGTCTTCTAGTGAATTCTGATGTGATCTCCACTTAGCGCTCTCAGAACTATAAGGTACATAAGTATAATAACACGAAGCACGTTAGTAAAAAAAAAAAAAAAAAAAAAAAGACCCATGCAGAGAGACGAAAACACTTATTCGCATAGGAATTCTTAGTGAAACTTAAGCTGTCTAAACGACTTTAGGCCCGAATAAAAACAAGATTTGTACGCCACATAAACACATCTAAAATCAATATGTGATATAAACAGGTTAAATGCCACAAATATATTCCTATTATTTATTACACTACTCAGAATACCTATTCACTGAACTGCCCCAAATTCAGCCAGAAACCACCCGTGTGGATAGTGATATTATCAATATTTGCCTCTGTAAAATTGCATTAAGCGCCTAAACACCACAACACAGTTCCTGTTGCCAACAACGTTTCAGTCCTAACGTGGGGGCAACTTCAAGTTAATAAAACAATTAGTTAAATCAACCGGAAAGGTGTTGTAACTAACAGTTCAGTGGCTATATTAACCAGAATTAGCCCTGATGGAGACCCCAGATTAGGGCGGAAGCGTTGTCAGATGTCAGTAATAGTGACGCAGCCATCCTATCGCACCACCTCGAGGTTCTGTATTTGATACTGTTACATTCTCACAAACCCAAACCCGTCCAAATAATTTTTTGTTATAAATTTTGCTATTATTATTATTGAATTATTTTACTTTGATTAATTGCAAGTATCCCGACTAATTGTTTATTTATAATTGTATTAATGTTTGTAACCTGTATTGTGTAACATTGTTCGGGTGCGAGATGGAGTATTGATGTGAAGTGTATAGAAGCTTATTTCAGTGTATTGTGCGCGTGCAAAAAATTACACAAGTAAATGTGAATAAATCTATTAGTATTTCGTTTGAAATCAATTTTTTTATTTCTTAAATTAAGAGTAATACCTCTCAGTTGTTTGGTGACTATAAGTAATTAATTACCGTCAATTAAAGTATAATTAGTGTGTAGCTTGCATGTGTTGAGAGATGGAAACTGTGCCGTTTCGTCAATAAACACGCTGTTGCCACAATTAGAGTAGAACTGTTAACAGGTTACGTGTTTCGTCGGCAGCTGTCTGATGGTTATCAGCAGTTAATTAATTCGCAGTTAACTAACCAATTCTGTGCTTAGTTCACAATACTGAGTCCTATGCTACCCCATCATACTCATGCAATGACCTGGTCAAGTTTTTGCATCATAGTTCCCTCACTTCCCCGGTACATCATCTTATCACGCTCTCCAATAAATCGAGCAGTTTCAAACATCTCCCTACATGTGCCCAGTTTGTCCTGCCCGACTGGGTTTGATATTTACCATATAATTTGCTAAGCTCACTCACTCACCCCGATAGCCATTGGTTGGAGAAAGTTGTCACGTGTCAGCTCTCGCTCGCAAATTAACAGCAACTAGAGACATCTTTAGAAGAAATTCCAGGTTATGAACACAGTTAACCGAGAAACTGCTTCCAAACTGATTGCAATAACACATTCATTAAATTTGCTTTTCGTAGCATTTCACAGTTAAAAAAAAATCGATAAACTTTACGGTTGAAAAATCAGGGAACTGCTTTTAATCTGCTAATGAAAGCAACATAAAAATTTTTAAAAAACTTATATTACCTATAGTCTCTACTGTAACCACGAATGCCAATTATCGTTCCGGCATAGGCTAAATTCAATTTGATTAAAACTTTCACTAATGTTGCTGCTTGAGCAAAGTTTATACATTACAGTTTATTTACTTTTTACGTATTTTACTGACCATTGTCGTTAATAGTCTTTGTTCATGTTCGCTGTATGTGAATTATTAGGTTATTTTAAGTGGACACCAGACCAAATGTGTTATCGAATCAACTATTCTGGCAAATCATTTCTTCAGAGTTGCTCAACTGTTTAATAATATGGAATATGTAGTAAGTTCTCTCGCCGTTACAGATACTATGACCAATGATTACGAGATATTGTCCTGATTATGAGTGTTTGCCCCGTCTCAATAAAAAAACAACGTGATGTTTTCGAAGCAAACAGCAATTTTTAAAATTTTGCAGAATGAACGTTAAGGGTCAAATACAAGTTAGTATTTAAGAAATTATACGGTTGTGTTATCGTCCCTGTTCGTGTTTAATACCTACCTCTATTAATGTTCCCGAGGTCTTCAAGCTCAAGAGATTTTACTTACCCTGAGACACAGGTCAAGTTTATATATGGTCAAATCAGGGTAACCTGTCAGAATCTTTCATCCTGAAAACTGGAACTATTCTAGACCCGTGACGATACGCAAAAAACTGTCACGGGCTTACACTAGGCGACTTAGTAATAATAAGAAATCAGGACACTAGTAACCCGGTGATTTCAGGTAGCACTTTTTTCCATTTGACCGATAGTGTTGTCATATGAAACAGTAATAACAAATTGCCTTTACCAACTACGGAACTGCTCAGACATTTGTAAACTGTGAGTGGTGCTTATAACCACAACCAATAACAGTAACTGTGCTGACTAAATACAGACATGGAAGTCATGATTGTAATTAGTCAGAAATCTTGACGATTAAACCATGAAGTCTCTTTTCATCTTTTTTCGTCTCCTTTTCCAAACATTAGGGTTCGGCTGCCATTAATGAGTTTTATTAATCAATGGCATGATCAGATTTGGAGCTTTTGATTTTGCGGATCTTGCTGACACTAAGATTTTTATACCTACTGCCAGGTCGCACTTCGTACTAATGACGGACGTGAAGCGTTGCCATCTATCTGCGAAGTATGTAACTATGTTGTATGTGTGATAAGCGTATTTTTGTTTGTGAAATGTGTCGTTTATGTCGCAGAGATTGGATACATTCCTGATATTGGCCTTGATGGCTGCAGAAAAGTCTAAAAACCGCAGTGAGTGGGACCGGTTGTTCCCGTTGTACCTCTCTGATCCAGTGCCTGGCGGATAATACGATAAGTGTAGTAATATATATTATTCCAGTGAGTGCTGTAAGATTCAAAGTGATTAACCAAAGTTCCTTTCGTCAATCATTAATTAATAACATGTTATGTAATTGATTTTAGTCTCACTGTTCTGCTACTGGAGTTACGCCACTTGGGTTTTGTACAGAGCCACTTTTGAATTAATAATATCATATTTCTGTGCAATTGCTGACAATAGCGGGTATTTAGGAAAACTGTGTTAATACGTGGTCGTGAGTGGAAATACAAATTCCAAGATATGTGTTGTTTATATACGAATTTATGGTGGAACATCTTGGCACGTGTAAAGGCACCAGCTTATCTGTTGATAGACCAAAATCTCATTCACAATGTCTTATTTCGAGATGCAGTATTCAGGTCATCTATTGTTTGCATTACGGGTAGAGAATGATTTCCTTAGGGTTGAAAGTTCTTCGTGAGTTTTTAAATTGGTTTGTAGCAGCATTCCGCTTTTTATATTTTTTTATAAATATATATATAGCTTTACGCGTATTTAACATCGAGTTCATTGGGGAGAGAAAGGACTGAGGTGATCAAACTGACCAACATTAAAATTGTTCACTAATGTTCATCAGCTAAACACAGATAATGTGATATGATATGATGACATACTTCATCTTATTATAGCAACCGATGGTAGCTCTGCTAATTAGGTGCTTGTTAGACTCTAATCACAAGTCCTTACCATCAGCCAGAAACACTCTCAATAATTCAACCAGTGTCAAAATATGACTGGCTATTCTATTTTATCTCGTCATGTGTGGTTCTTCCACAAAACCGTCTCTTCATTCTCATTTAGGCGAAGTGTTCATTTCGTGTTTAATGGCCGGACGGTGACTCAAACTCGCTTCCTCCCGAATGCGAGGTGAGAGCATTACCACTCCCCCATCGCCCTCCGTATCTACTTTTATCGTTTCTGATCCGTTGCATTGTTTCGGTCTCCTCTGGACACGTATCCTCCTGAGTGTAGTACAGACACTCGGCCAACCAATGTTTACCTGGCAAGTCCGCTAGGGACTTAATGCCGAGACTTAGCGGTGGGTTCGCCAAGACGCAAGGTTAATGAAGGCTGTGTTTTCACAACAAACTGTAAGAAGCAGGAGCGCGATATTTCACCGGCTTAATGAGTGTGCCCCGGGGATTTGGCCGCAGCCTTGTTTGCCTGCGTCTAACCGACGGCTTACTACTTTTTGTTTTCCACCCGCTGATGCTAGGTTTCAGCCGAAGAAATATTTTCTCACTTTGGCTGTCTAGAAGTGTTCAAGTATTTTAAAAGTTAGACTCCAGCTTTCTTTCTTCTGATTGTGTGAATTTACGTGTTTTACATAAAGCCTATAACTTACATTTTTGATAACTAGAGACCGGATTTTTTTAAAAAAGCATAAGTGCATATGCAAATTCATATTTTGAGGGTTAGTGCATATTCTAAGGATATGTGCATATTTCAGCATTTATTTCATCTCATAACCGAATATCCGATACTTCTGAAGAAACTGAAAAGCCTAATGTATCTGTATGATGGACATCCTCGCACAGTGACATGTTTGGAGGTGCTGTATATGTCAAATTTGTGTGGCGGAGAACTTCTCTACTGCCCTGAGCGGCAACATTCACGGGGAGGGGGTGCGGCAAAAGCAAAGAATAGCTCTATACTGCCTTGGACGGCAAATTCTTGTTTGAAAAGACGACAATCACAAGTATTTGCCTCCGCTGGGAATATTCGTAATCCACTAGTGTGTTTTTCTTGCGACAACTACCGGCAAGGCCAGCGGTTTTCTTTTCCCGAATATTCCCCTAATTGCGGCACGAACCAGTTTTCCTGGGAATAGATTCATTGCTTCCAGACCTCAGGGTTCTATACTTTTAAAGCCACGTGTACATTCTTTTCCAAAAGCAGTAGCCTCTCAAAGTTTGTGACGACAGGAGTGTTCGTGTGCTAAGAATAGTTTTGTTTAATCTGACTGCAAAAATTCCTGAAGAAAAATGCACAAGATCATTTTTAATTAAGCAGTGGATTTCAGGCAACAGTGACTATTATAGTGACGGTGAAGCTGTGTTCTGTCAAATATGTAAGAAGAATATAAAAATGCGAGAAAAAATTTCAACTTGAACAGCATTCTAAAGTACATCTCAATTCAAAAGAAAAAAGTAGGAACACGCAACAGCTACTTTTAACTCAGGTATCACGGTCTGAAATTAATACATTCTCTGCTGACCTTTGTAAGACTTTTGTATGCAGCAACATCCCGCTGCATAAATTGAATGATCCAGTTCTACGAGCATTTCTTCAAAAGTGTTGTGTTTATCAAAGGATACCGGATGAATCCAAGATTAGGAAAAATTATTTGCTTTCTCTATACGCTTCTGTCCTGGATTCAATTCGGTCTGACATAGGAGGGAACTGTGTCTGGATATCGATAGATGAAACAAACGATTCATGTGGCCAATACGTAGTGAACTTTACAGTGGGCAAATTATGTCAAGAAAAACCCGGAAAACCTCATTTAGTTTCAACCAAAATGTTAGAGAAAACCAACGACAGTACAATTGCAAGATTTGTAAACGATTCCCTGCAACTTCTGTGGCCTACTGAATCGGAGAGTGATTGTTACAAGGTGCGTGTTTTGATCACAGACGCAGCTTCATATATGC
Source organism: Vandiemenella viatica (assembly GCA_031002005.1). Taxonomy (NCBI): domain Eukaryota; kingdom Metazoa; phylum Arthropoda; class Insecta; order Orthoptera; family Morabidae; genus Vandiemenella; species Vandiemenella viatica. The sequence continues at coordinate 51,980,812 of JARYHS010011408.1, forward strand.
TAAAAGCTGGTCAGTCGCTTCGAGTATTTTTCACCAATCTTATCCATGTTACATGTTTGGCGCATGGATTACATCGTATTGCAGAAGAGATACATTATCTATTTCCTTCAGTTAACAAAGTAATTTCAAGTGGCAAAAAAGTGTTCCTAAAAGCACCAGCTCGTGTACAGTTTTATAAGGATCGTCTGCCTGATATTCCTCTTCCACCGGAACCTGTTCTCACTAGATGGGGAACTTGGTTGTTTGTAGTGCTGTTCTACCAGGAGAACTTCCATCAAGTGAAAGATTTAGTCACAAGTATTGACGATGATGAGCGTTCTGCGTGTGCTCGTAAAGCAAAGTGCGCATTTGATTGTGATACTGTATATCCTGATATCAGTTTCATCCATGTACACTATTCGTCACTTTCTAAGGGTATTAAGGGTCTAGAAACTAGCGGTGCCCCCCTTCACGAGTCTATTCAGTTGCTTCACAAAACAATTTCTTCTTTAAATGCCGTTCCTGGTTAAATTGGAGAAAAAGCAGGGTGTTGGACTCAAACCAAGGACTGAAAAAGATTCAATCAATTAATAAGTATTTAAGTGGAATCACACAATCTTTGCCAGATGAATGTTCCGAACAGTCATTACCATCGTACAAGTATTGCCCAATAACGTCCGTTGACGTGGAACGATCATTTTCGGCTTATAAACTAATTTTGTCTGACAATAGATAAATCTTTGACCCCTGAAAACATTGAAAAACTCTTGGTAACATATTGCGATTCATCATTTTGTAAGGAATGAAACATGTATATCAGTGAGTTGACATAAAATAAATCATTTGATAAGTGTATATTCTTTAATTGTTAGTGAATATTCTTTAATTGTTAGTGCATACTTTAGGACTTTTTTGTGCATATTTGCATGCATATTTTAGGTGTTTTAAGTGCATATATATTCGGGCCTTATTGATAACAAACGGAAAAGGCCGAAGTTTATGATATATTAAATGCAATGACACAATAATAATTTTTACGATAATTAATATCGGATTGCATTTGAGCAAAAGTAACCAGTCAAGGAATGGCAGAAGCGGTGGGAAAGTAGTTTCATAGGCAGAAGCTATACAGCGTGTTTCCGAACATACAAGAACGACTAAAACTTAAATACTTTAATCCCACACCAGGACTGATACATTACGTCACCGGGCACGGCCTGTATGACAGTTTATTGTACCAAAGAGGTCTGAAAGAAACGAGCTTATGCGAGTGCGGGAAGAAGGAACCCCGGAACATGTATGTCCAATAGCTGAAGAAGTAAGGACGCCGGATATAAACATAATACGGAGTAGATCAACGCGAGACATAATTCTAGATGAGCGATCATGGATTATTCACGATGATCTGGCGAACCAAGTATCACACAAAACAAGATATCGGACCAAGCGGCATTCGGGCATGGGGACCGGCCAAGGGAAGTCGCACGGCTAAACATACGGACATAGAAAATTATTTGCGGATAAGAGTAAACAATATTCTACAGAAACTCCGGCAGCCGGAAGTTTTGTCCCTATGTGTCGGTCGATCCTGCCCTACTGGAAATCCAGAGAGCAATGGGTGGCAGATTATTTTGGGATGATGGTGGTGGGTATATTAGTGTTCATAGAGTAGTATAGGTTCAGAGTTAGATTGGTATAGACGATGTAGATAAATCTTCGTAACATAACACCAGATAAGGCCTTATAAGGCATAAGTGGAGTGTAATAACAGAGATGATTATTCCAAAGAAAATCAAATGCATAACTGTTAAATTAAGTAATACTACCGTTGTTAAAACGGAACCGAGGCCTACTACAGGCCTGAGTCAGAACGCAGGCGTAGCAAAATGAGGAAACGTCAGCATACCACTTTTTTTTTTTTTTTTTTAATTGGCATTTGGAAAAAACCATACAGCCAGCAAATTACATTTATCTTTGGTTGATTAAAGAAATGAATTTACAGATTGAATGTGCTCCTTCTCCAGCTCTGTCTTACCATCCGATATATGCGACATACAAAATTAGCAGCATAAAGTATATACAATATATGACACATACAATTGGACATGTGTGGAGCACACCATACATAAAATACGTAAAATATACAATATGTACAACATACAATTTAAAAGAATATACAGGTTTTAGGGAACAATAAATAGAATATACAATATGTGCATATAGAATTTGATCTACAATGTTGAACATGCTAATTATGGACATTTTCTGGTGAGACCTGTTTGTTTTATGTCGGCTACGTTAGAGGACAAGTGCCGTAGTTGACTCAGGCGGGTTGCCGAGATCATAGCCACAATTTGTATCCTTATATTATAGGAGTTGTTTAAGATTGGTTCCGGTGTCGCGCTATATCTTGATATGGTTTTCTTCAAGAAATTGGGTTATGGCGTGATAGATAGCAACGTCTTCCAAGGCCAGGAGGTGGGTTACATTTAAGGGTAACTGTAGTCCTAATTCCACTAGTTCTTGTATAAGTTCGGAGCACTTCTGCCATTTCTCCTTGCAGGCAAATAGAAGGTGGTTTGGCTCGCATTCGCTGACTCCATCGCAGGTGCAACTTGGTGTTTCCCTTAAGTTGATGCGATGCAGGTGTTTGGGGAAGAGCCCATGATTAAATTTCAGTCTTGCAATGGTGGTTATCATTTTCCTGGATGTGTATTTTTTTTTCGTGCCACTGTGCCTTAGGAATGGTCGAGTGGATGGTGCCGTAGTGTCTTCCTTTTATTTTTATAGAATCTTGCCATGATGTATCCCACATTAGTTTGGCTTTGTTTCGTATACTCGCAAGGAGATCAGTTGCTTTAATGTGTGGGAATATTGTGCCATCTGTGGTTGCCCGCTTTGCTAGCTGATCCGCTCTCTCATTTCCTTTGATCCCCGTGTGTGCTCTAATCCACATGAAAATGATTCGTTTTCCACTATCTTCTAACTCCGTGACCGTCTCGAGAATATTGTGAGTTAGGTGACATCTCCATGCGTTACTGTTCAGGTGCTGCAGGGATTCCAGGACACTCCTAGAGTCGGATAATATGATTACTGTTTTGAAGGTGGTGTTCTTTGCATATTCTAGGCCTTTAAGGATCGCAACCATTTCAGCAGTGAGTATCGATGCCTCACTGTGGAGTTTATAGCTTGCCTGAATTCGCGCATTCATATCCACAAAGGCACATCCTACCGAGCTACCGATCTTTGAGCCGTCGGTATAAATGTGGACACTATCTTTGTATTGTGCAAGATTTTCAGACAGGAGGATTATGTTCCTAGCCGTGCTTTCGGTAAATGGTATATTCAACCTTGCTTCGATTCTTGTCAAGGTTGTTTTATATGGGTATTCGAAGCAGGGCATTTGTCCTGAGGAGAATATTAGCGGCTGATGTTGAATTAGGTCCTTGTAAGACATGAGGAATGATGGAGTTTTTTTTCTTCGCCAGTAGCTATCGATGGTGGTTCTTCTCACCAGTGTCTCCAGTGCCTCCATTAATGGGCTATTTACGAATTGCATAGTCTTTAACACAAATTTACTACTTAAGTAATATCGGCGGATATTCAGTGGTGGTTCCATGGCCTCTACCAAGAGAGCGTTAGTGGGGGTAGAGTGCATTGCGCCGAAGCATATGCGTAATGCCTTGAATTGTAGTTTGTCTATTTGGTAAAGGAGGGTATCAGCTGCAGAGCTATAGCAGAGGCATCCGTAGTCGATTTTGGATCGCACTAGGGCTCTGTAGAGAATCATGAGCGTTTTCGGATCTGCACCCCACCAGTAGCCACTTGTTGCCCGCAGCAGGTTGATTGCTTTCTCACATTTGTTAGTTAAATGTTTTATGTGTGGTCCCCAATTCAGTTTGTGGTCTATCTGCATCCCCAAGTATTTGATTACCTTTTTGTTAGGAAATGTATATGGTCCAAGTTGTACAGATGTCATTTGTTGTATTCTGTGCCTTGTGTGTATCATAACCGATGATTTTCCTGGTGAGATTGTCATCCCGTTCTCCTGTAACCATATCTTTAGCCGTTCCATTGTTATGCTGAGCAGGTTTATGCATTCCATCAGAGTTTCGCCTTCTGCGTAGAGGCATATGTCATCAGCATATTGCAGTATATATACTCCCCTCGGTAGTATTTTGGCAAGGTCACTTGTATATATATTAAAGAGGATAGGTGATAATATTGATCCTTGTGGAAGTCCCTGGCTTGTGTGTCGCGGTCCTATTGTAGCGCCTTTATATTTTATGACAAGTATTCTGTTTTCCAGCAGTGAGATGAGATTGTTAGTAAAGACTGCGGAGAAGTTCATCTTTTTCATCTTTTCCCCTAGTAGGTTGAGGTTGACATTGTCGTATGCACTGTTTATATCAGTGTAGAGGGTCATCAGGTAACGGTTTTTGCTTAGGCTGGAGTGGATGTCGGTGGTAAGCCTTATTAGGAGGTCATTGGTGCCTCTTCCTCGTCTGAACGCCCACTGGTGGTCTGGTAGAAGGCTATTATGTTCGACAAACCACTCGATCCTGTTTTTCACCATCCTCTCTAGTAGTTTGTACGGGCATGGCAGTAGTGCAATCGGTCTGTAGGCTGCAGTTGTATTCGGGTTCTTCCCCGGCTTCAGGATCGGAATTATTCTTGAGGTTTTTAATCCCGCGATCTGTATTCTTTTGTTCCAGACATTGTTTAAGATTTTTAACAGTCTTTCTTTTCCTCGTGGTGGTAAGTGTTCAATCATTCCATAGTGGACGTTGTCCGTTCCTGGTGCCGTGTTGTTCGACTTCTTGGACGCTTTTGCAAATTCCTCCATATTAAAAGGTCTTGACATCGAATCTCCAAATTGGTCTTCGGGTGGGGGATTGCGGTTTGGGTTCACGGAAGGAGGTGCAAGGGTTGTTAGTATGTCCTCTAGCATTTCCGTGGTTATGCTAGGTGATACATACATATTGTCAACTGATTGTCTGTATTTTTTCACTTTTGTCCAAATGGTAGTAATAGGTGTGTTTCTATTGATTGATTCACAGCATACCACTTACAACAAACAAAGCGCTTCTACCGTGGCCAAAACAAAAGAGGAAAATATTGTAATTTGTTTGTAATGTATAGGAAATATACCATTGACCTTTGCGCAAAACACAATCAACCATGACAATATTTGGGGGTTAATTTCCATATTAATGACAAGCCTCCCGGCAAATGCGAACTGGTTCAGGACTGTAGTGGCTTAGAACATAAAATTAAGTGAATGTTACTTATAAGCAATTGTTATTATCCAGTAATCTTTCAAAATTACCCGGAGGTATAACCACGTGATAGATTACAGACAGATATGTGCAAACTGGGCTAACTACGACTAACTGAATAATGGGATACTCTAAGAATAACTGGAACATTTAAATAAACCACCAGCACTAAGTTGAAACAAATTTCAAAAAATGTGGTACTTATGGTGTGAATGTACCGTAATATATGGAAACTGTTTCAGTATTTCAGTATAGCACGGAAATAATGTAATAGCGTGTTAGTGCAAGAAATACTGAAATAATTCTGTAATAAAATTTGTATAGAAGATAATTCGATGACAAGGTCCTTTAGTAAGGTTCCAATGGAATGATGAGCAATTTAAGAATAACCTCCATATTGCAGTAAAACAACATTGTAATACTGCGATACTTCAGTGAAAACTGAAATATTTCAGTAAAATTAGAAAACTGCAATGCTGGACTCTCGCATATCCCTCATGCTACTACAACGGAAACGTGTATATAAACTGCAATGTGCATTAGTAACTGAAACATTAGCAAAACAAACTGAATCGGTTAAACGTTAAAACAACGAAAGAATACGATTCCAAGTAGAGGCCTGAGGGGAGGGTTCAAGTTCAGCTCTTGGAAATGTAAATTCTGACATTAAATTGTAAGTAGGAGGTACAGAGTATAACAACAATAAGCGACAGTGTTTGCAATAGCAGCTGTGACTGTTATAATTGTAAGCCAAATGTAATATTATAGAATTAATTAGACAATAAGTCAAAGTTTAATGGAGTTATATGCCAAATTCTTTGCATGCAAATGTTTTGTTGCAAATTTCCTGACACTATGTAATCACCAATTTAAAAATTAATATGTAGGGCCTAATATCTTAGTCACTAAATTAGGCTGTATAAATGAAGGGTAAAAAAAGAAGTCAAGGAATAATAACAGCAGAGAGCGACATGCATAAAGGAAGTTGAATATGAAGAACGTGTTCTGGTATGATAATGATAAAGACGGGACAAGTCTTGATGATAACAGATGATGAACTATTTACAGAGAAATGTAGACTAATACAAAGTATAGTGATCGGTTGATGCCAATAAATGTTATAAAGCGTAGTTATTCAAATGTTTATCAGTTCCAAGTTAAAGTACGTAAAACTGAATGATAAATAGGGTAACTAGAAGTGGATCTATGTTTACTGAACGAGTAAATGAAAGCAAGGTATCAAAAAAACAACAGGATAAGTATTTTAATTTATATAAGGAGCAGATTAATAAAACTGGTATGAGGGGATCTTTCCTGAAATACAGATGCAAATGTAGTCACTAATGAGACGGAAAAGGCTGCATTCAAAGTAACTAAAGATAGCTACATTTTCTTAGAGACTCATTGAGAGAAAAAGAATCTTAATGGAATAACCACAAGTCTCTTGATGAGTGGGAACATGATACATGGTTTCTAAAAAATCACTCGAGGTGAATGCCTGGATGGTTCCTCCAAAAGGCCATAACTGAATTATTTCCCAAATCCTTCCTTCCGTACCTTCACGATAACGAGGAGCAAGCGTTTGGTAATGGTGTTTTGTAGGAACCATTTAGCCGTTCGTCAGGAATAATTCCGCGAAAATGTAAGAAACCGAATTGTTATGGCTGGAACGAAGATCAAACCCACTCCTATGAAATGACAGGCCAGAATGTTATCGCCATAAAAATGTTTTAAACGATAGGAATATTAGTGTTCACGACTGAAAGTTTCCCGATTGTAAAGTTCTATATTATCTCTTCAAGCCTCGGCGACAGGGATACGAGTAGCATAGACAAAACGACCTTCCAACCGCTTACACCAAGGAGACAACTTGCTGAGAGAGTCATGGCTAGTGTAGAGAAGATGGAATTTGAGCTAATATAGAGGAAACTGCACAGCTTTGTCATCGACTTTACTACAATTATAAAATGCTAATATTACCATTATAAAATGGTATACTAGGAGGTTGCTACACTGTATTGGTTCTAACTGATTCCTCATGCAATATAAAAAATTGTTGAAATAAAATGTGCCCGACCGAGCGGAGACATGTCAAACTAACATAAAAAAATCTGTGTAATCATTTATTTCCACGTAAAGGACCAATCGAGACAAAATTGAATATTTGATGGTCAAACTGACCAACATCAAGATCGTCCTCTAATGTTCATCAGCTTTTTGTTCTATTTTTATTTTCAGTGTCTCAAGTGGTTTGATGGAATTCTATCAAGGGTAATATTGCTTCACATTATAATAGCAACTTAGCTCTGTAAATTAGTGCTCTTCTTATATTCCAACCTATCTCTTACCATCAGCCACAAAGTCCCTTATTAATCTAATAAATATCAAAATACGATGCACTGTTCTATTTTTAATCTCTATCTTTCTGTGAGATTCTTCCACAAAACTATCTCTACAACCTCATTTACACGAAGTATTCATTTCGTGTTTAAATTTCTAGAACTTGTTACAGCATAAAATTTAAAAGGCATGAATATCTTCTTTTCAACTCCCAAAACACCAAACTACAGTTTCATTAAATACTGGGTTCCACATACACTAACTTAGAAAGTTGTAAGTTCTAGATACGTGTTACAATGTTTGAAAAAATCCCTTTAATGTAGTATTATTATTAGTCTCCAAAGAACAGGCGCTATTTTTTATTTTTCTACAGCATCTGTTCAAATTGTTGGTTTTCTATTAATAAAATTAGTGACATTAATTTTCCATGTATGTTTAGTAAAAATTGCTGTAACAATATTTCGCTCATATCAAGTTTCCTTTTCTATCTGTAAGTAGACTAATATCACCAACAAAATTTTAAGTTCTGATTTTTTTCTTTCTGAACTTGAATCACTTCGTTGCTCCAGTATTATACTTACAGTGTGAATATAACTGGCGATAGCCTTCTTTTTAACTCAAGTCCGGCAGTGATACTCTCGAAGACCAACCAACAACGAACGATGTTAATGTTTAGTATTTGCGTGCGTATCTAATTTTTTGGAGTGAAGATTAATAATGGCATAGTAACTATTAATTTAACGAGGTTCAACTGTAGTATATTTCAGTAATGGCACCAAAAATGTTTTTCTCTATATGATTACAGATCTAGTAACATAAGTTATCAGGACGAGCTAAATAATGAGTTAAGGAATGTACACGTAGGAAAGGAATCAGAGTGTAAGTAATACAAAATAGTTTCTATCAGGCATCATGAGCATAAAATGATACTTACACACGACTATATACATAATTTAGGTAGTTGTACAGCTGTTTGTCTAACACAACCTCAAACCGAAGTGATATTATTCAAAGGGCTTTTGGTCGTACATGTGCAGCATGCAGTGGTCACATAAATAACTTGTAAGAACAAAGTTTCTTCTGGCATTGTAGGTAAATAAAATATTTTCAGGAATAAATCCAGTGATTAAATACGACTTTAAAACTGTCAATCACCAAAACATGTTTAACCAAAGGATTCTCTCAGCTAGTTTTTAGAAAAGTCTTATTTAGATTAAAACATATTTAATTATTACATCCTTGGGCCATTATTATTTATTTCGTTTTTCCATGGTTTCCCGAAATTTCCTCAGGCGAATGACGGGATGGTTTTTAAAATTGATATGGCTGGTTTCCTTACCGTTTCATGCTCCAGAGCCCTTCCTTTAAGTAGAGATTAACTTAATGCTTATAGCACCCTGTGGTGCCCCTGGGATTGTTCGCGGCATAACGAACCTCCATTTAAAAAAATTATCAGTATTTTATAAGGTGAAGCCTATAATTGAAAAATTGCGAGAATTGTGTTGAAGAATTACGTTTTAAAATACACTCTCAATAAAAATCCCTCAAAATAAATGTTTGCGATATTATAGGCAAATATAAGTTTTCTTGGTTTTGCGGCTGGCTTCGTGGTAGAGATGCCATCCAGAGGCAGGTCGGGTTAGCGCCATGTTATTCTCTTCAGCGTAGAGTGTTGTGCGCCGCAGAAATAACAGCTCCTTCGTCTCTTACGTGTAGGCGCTAACAGAAAAATATTTTCCCGGGCCAATAGCAATCTAGCGAAATAAAATACTGGTAAAATTTAATTTGCACTGCTGCTTCTCTTCACCATGGAATTTTTCCTGGATGATACTGCGGTCTCAGAAAAAAAACTAAACATCTGAAGTACCCCTCAGAATGTAATCGTACGTCAGATCAGCTGGATGACTATTGTGTGACTGCTAAATTACACAAATACTAGTCATATACTGGAGAATGTTTAAAATGTTTTTATGTATAAATGTAGACAAAAAGGGACTAACGTACAAACTACACAAACTTCTACATCATGACGCTATATGTGTATAATAACAAATATTATTTTCTTTTACAGCTTGTTGAATTTATTTCGACATAAATGAAGTTCAAAATTAAATTAATACTCAAAATTGAAGTAAGAATTGGACTAAACGTATCGGTTCTCTAATATCTTGATAGGTGTCTGGTTTTCATATGAAAATAACGAGTATACAGAAGATTCACATTTAAGACATCGAATTCCGAAGATACTAGAGGCAAATGTAAACACATGCTTCAGCGATTATAACATTCAAAAACTAACAATACTTTGAAGAACTCTTTGAATACTGAATACCTAACACTGACTACTCCAACTCGTCTCTGCCGATCGCTTAAATAAGTTTTACAGAAAATTCCAGAACAATTCAAAGACTCTCGACAGACCTTTCTCGATCTCTAACAGCAGCTAAATTATTAAAATCACGTTAAAAACAATCAGAATTATTACAAAATCGTTCACAATCATTATGAAATTCACAGAAATGAAATATAAGATATTTACACATAAAATTATCCACATAAATCAGTCGAAACTGCAACCAATTGTCCTGTAAACATCGCAGCCCAACTCAGTACTTGCAATTACAAACTTTTAACTAATTTTTCTTGCATAGTATTGTACTTGAACATATTGAATAGTATTTACATAGTTTCTTTCCATAAAACAGAGTCAATTTACACAAATTCACAATTAATTGCAAGAAAAACATGCAAAACATATTTACTCAACCCCAAGCCTGCTATAAATAATTCACAAAATACCATTTCATTCAAGGTCTGGGCTTGAGGGCGGTTACAATCTGATTTTGTAATATTAATATGTAAATTTACCTTAACTCAATTATCGATATTCATTAATCAGTAAAATATCTGAAACACATACAGTCAGGACGAAAGAGTTACGTATAAAACTTCTAATTTTTAATACAACTTATCTTCTCTTTTATGCATCATTCACACAGAGAAGCACCAGAAAAAGGAAAGCAGGAACATTGTATTAGCGGTTAAAAAAAATAAAAATAAAATAATAATAGTAAAAAATAAAAAAAGAATCCGTATCAAAATTCGTGTAAAAATATTCAAATACAACTTCCCTTTAGTTATCCTCTTATACGTGGAGGGATTAAAAATATTCTCTGAGAATGTACAAAAAGGTCTAAATATCAGCATATTAGAAACTTTGCAATTACAAATGATTGCATCCATTGGAAAGATAGACACAAAAGTTAAATATTTTTGTGGAAGCTAGTAATTTCTAATTTGGGGAATTAACTGACTTGTGAAGCATTGAATGATTCCCGCACCATTAGCATACATCCCTTTAGATAATTATCCAACTGATCCTTAAACAAACATCACTAACCAAAAGAAAATTACAGTTAACTGAATTTATGTATCCTTGCTACTGATAAAGCTAGTAAAAATTGCATTTCACTTGTTAATAGCTTCAGACGCATGACTTGTTAACAGGAATTATTTGCTCCACAGTAAAACCAGAAATTTTGAAAGTCAGCTGAAAGCCTGCTGAGCCCATGGTTAATAAATAGTTTACGACTAAATCTCAATAGAGTATGTTCCGAGGAGTCTAAAATCAAAGGTCATCTAGGGTAACAACACTGCAAAATAAATTTTGTAGCTGTTAATAAAAATTCTATGAAGTAAAATTTTTGTAGTTCATCCGTGGATTTGCTGATTTTTCAGTTTCGTAGTTTGATAAATGTTAGTATGAAAATCCCAAATTACAGTAGCAACTCGTTTAATATACAAACTAAATTATCAATTTGTCTCGCAAAACTTTTGTTGACATCTAATATTGATCTATATTAGGTAGTAACCACAGTTCCATAACGTACAAATTTTCTTCCATGGCAAGCAAAACTGACTTCCAGTAATTTTTTTAATTTAATTTAATTTAATTGCAATGGAGCACAGGCTCCGGTGGCAATTTCCCTACACACCCATCTTCCCCCTATCCTGCACCAACCTACATTTACCCTCTACAAATTTTATCTTTAAATTCTTTCAAAGTTTTCGATAAATTATTCATCATTTCTCTTGGTAACTCATTCCAATCCCTGACACCCTTACCTAAAAAAGAGAATCTTCCCACACCCTTGTGCCTGAAATCGAATGCCAGCTTGTGGTCATGGTCATCTTTTCCCTTCCATGCACTACTTTTCATACCTATTGCAATATCTTTCCATGCCTCATCGCCAGTACATGCCCTGTACACTCCCATGACCCTCCTCATCCTCCTCCTGTCTTGCAATGAATCCCATTTCAGCTCCTTTATCATATCCGTCACTGGTTGCATTCTGCGATAATTTCCAGAAACAAATCTAGCAGCTCTTCTTTGGACCCTCTCCAACTCCTGTATTTGATACGTAAAATGAGGGTCTCATACTACACTACCATATTCGAACAATGGTCTCACCAAAGTTTTGTAACCCAATTCCTTTACTTCTCCCGTACATCCCCTCATCACTCTCTCCAACAAGTGCAGAACTTTGAAACCTTTGTAATTAACTTCACGTTGACCACTGAATGATGTTCTTGCAAAGCGTTTAATGAATTTATCACGCAGATAAAGTTAAAAATGTATTAGAGTAATTAAAAAATCAATGTTGTCCAAAATTATTTAATTTCCTCCATGGACTGACTTCACGTAGCACAGTTTCTTTGAAATAGTCTTGAAACTAACAGCTTATCAAAAAGAGATATTATTTCATGGTCAAATGCGTTGAACTATTTGAAGCGTTTATACATTTGCATAAAGCGAATTTGTACGGCGTTGGCACTAAAGGTGACTGAGTTTTCCGTAATATTCGCGAAAGATAGTTAGCACGGACAGGTATTGTTTTGCCAATTGATTGGTTCTGTTCCTGTGATTGATGGCACGACTTAGAACCCGATACACAATCGCGAACAAAAATTCTTCTTCACAGCCTTCGCTGTAAAATTCGCCTTTTCTTTGCGAAAATTTTAAATCAAAACAAATTCTGCCACCATTTTGCCTGCAACAATGAGGAAGCTAAGTCGGAGTTCACCTTGGTTCGTTGGTCGAACGAATAGCAAATTTAAGAAATTAGCTTGCTCAACAAAACTTGGCAGTCCTTGCAAGATGGTGACGCTGAGCCTAAACAACCAAAATAAATAATTATTTTAAAGAAAGAGAATCAAGAAATTTTTTGAAACCTGTTCTAGGTTAAATTGAACATGATTAAATTATATTCTGTTATGAGGAAGTTACTACACAGTTGGAAATAATTAAAAATTCCAACTGCTTTCCAACTGATTTTTAAACTCTTGGAGTATTTTATATTTCTTTTTGTCCTTCAATGAGTTATAAATAAAAATTTAACGTGGTGCAAACTTTTATATATTTATTGTTGTTCTAATTGAAGTCATTCACCATGAAAGTAAAGATCTGAATTTTCGCGAATAAATCTGCGAGAAAAGAGGTAAAGAGAAAAATCCGTAAGCTGCGCTCGAGAGAAGGATAGAGTGCCGTGCGTCAGCAACATCTCAAGGTGTCCCGCAGCCGGTAATGCAGGTAGCATATGGCCGCTCGTGTAGGGGCCGGCCAATGGGCGCTGGGACGATAAGCTTACAGCCACACGCGCACAGACTACCGCGATTAAACACGTGCTGGCAGGCGTTTTATTGGCGGTCGGTCCGGGTGGATCTTTTACTGCCGTGAACATCGTAACAGTTAAACTCGTTGGCGCCGCTATAGGGACCTCATCGGCTCCCTCTCGTCGACGAATTCACCGCGAATCGCATAAGCGGCCTCTGTCAGCCATTACGGCTTTAGGGTCCTGCTACGTGCCGACTGCGTTGGAGTAGTCGGTTGAAAGGCAGTTTGGTAGCAAACAGGGCGAGCCTCTGACTTTAGGTTGTTAAAACATCACGAAATCTTGCTAGCAAACAGCCGTCTTCCTATCTGAACGAATTACGTTGACGGAAACGTGAATAATAAAAAGGCAATAAAGGTTCCATTTAACGTTCCAACAATCATAAACAATGCAAACTAGCAGATATGGTATTTAAATATAGCGTAGAGGGCTAAAGACCACCCCATAACCTGCCTAAATTACTTTTATTAGTACGTGCGACCGAGCGTGGTGGGTGAGCGGTAACGCTCTGCCCACGCATTCGGGAGAACGCCGGTTCGAATCTCCGTCCGGGCATACAGAATTGTGTTTTCCATGGTTCCCCCAAATCACTCTATGTGAATTCTGGGATGCTTCCTTCAAAAGGCCATGACCAAATTCCTTCCCGTTCCTTGTTCCCAATCCACTCCCTCCTCTGAGGCGGAAAGCCATAAGTAAAATAAAAAAGTAATTAGTACGTACGTTTGACTTCGAAAGTATCTTGTTCTATATTAACAGGACGAACATCTATACATCTATAAAAATGGATATCTGTATCTCGATGAAACTTTGCCCACGTATACTGTAAAACAGGGGAAAAATACTAAGTTTGGTTTACAAAAATGCAGCCCCTCTCCCCCATCATCCTCATTACGGATAACCGTAATGTAATGGGCCAAAGTGGATGGTGATATTCTGAATGGTCATAAAATATTGCTTATTAGTGACAGAATTCCAAATAAGAAATTTAAAAATTGTTTGTAAGTTGATTGGGTGCACACAAACCCACGATTTCGTACGAACTTGAAAATTTGCACATGTATACTTTAAAACAGAGAAAAATACTGTCTACATTTGGTTTTAAAAAACCCACCCCTTCTCCCCCATAAAGGAAAATGTACACGTGCAACGGTTTAGTTTTTTGTATATACCTTGGATACAGTATGGACATCGGCCAGATGGAGAATTTTAACGACGATTTGTTTAAACGGTATAAAGCATTAGAACTTTCACACCCAGCCGCGGAGCAACGCCGGGTTCTCTGGTAGTTGCAAACAAATCTTGAAGTACTTTAAAGCAAGATGTAAGAAATACCAACAAAAAAAAGAATAATAAAGACAGAAATATCACCCCGTAGCGTCCTGTGACTACCACTTCTCTCTCTCTCTCTCCTTTAACGTTCCGCCGCTGTCTATCTGTCCATCACAGGTTTTTATGGCGACTTCAAATTTGACCATATAGTGTATTTCGTTACCCAAACCCAAATCTTAAACTTTTGTATTATTATATTACAGCGGAGTTGCAATGAAATAAAGAGGGCTGTAAATATTTCTACCCCACCATTAACCAGAGGACTGATGTATTTTTTAAATTCTTTTTCCACTGGAAAATAACGACAGTCTGTTTGTGATTTCGAGAAGCAACATCTAAATAGACCTGATGAAGACAACCGAGCAGGTTGTCGAAACGTCGTCGTTTTATGACACCATCCGGCTGGACACCCGTGAAATTTTCATTGAATCAATACGCCGGGAAAGTCTCCATTTACATAACTTGAATTCTATTTGTTATTGTACAGGAAGTTAAAAGATGCTATAGTCCTCTTTGATGAAACATAGAGGAACACGGAAAGTACTTACATGGTATAAAAATTTGCTAGTACTCATTAACATAATCGCAGGCCTGATGAACCCTCCTTATTGCGACGATGACTTGATGTCGCCGGTGACTGCACGCCTTGACCTAATTGCTGTCGGCAGCCATCGTGTCGCCGCTTGCCGGGACTTCAATTATGGCCCCTCGTTCGATCGGGCGCTGTCTCCTCTCCTCTGACACACTGTACTTCTTCTCCTCTGCGACCTCTGCTAATGGAGTCCATCACTCGCCTGATGTCCTCCCAGGGCGCACAATATTGGTCCGCCTGATACTCTTGTAGTCTACTCAACACGGAACATAGATGGGACCTGTTGTTTGGAGAAAGTGAAGCAGGGATCTTTAGTTTATAAGCCGCTAGACGAGGTGACGTAAGGTCTTTTTTAATTCGTAGAATCGTCTATTTTCCCCGATGAAATTATATATTTATAATAAAAAGAATCCTGTTAGATTTAGATGAATTAATGGTATTCAGTGCGCTAATATTACGAAAGCGTAGTATTCATTTAAATGCAATGGACTACGTTTATAATTTTGAGTGAGAATAATTTTTTCATCACCAGCAAAAATTATTCATTAGCTTAAAAAAACAACGTAGTTCGAATTTTTTACTTCTGTGCTCATATTCATCTGAACGATCTGAATTATACCTTCCTTTTTATTTTTCCTGGAAGTTTCACATTCGCGTAATTGGTGTAGAATGTGGTGTACAAAATCGTGATTTCGAAGATTAACGAAAAGCTCGGTTAGTTTATATTATTTAATTCTTGAATTAAAATAGCGCTTTTACAGTCGGTTAAAATGTTCTATAAATACAGACTGCAGCCTTGTTATATTTCAGAGTTTCCATCACGCAAATTGAAAATTTAAAATAATGCTTTCCTCGCGAAATTTGCAGGTTACACAAGAGAATATGCATGTATTACTAACTTAGAACGTAATATAAATTCTAGAATTCGATTTTTCAAATATATATACGTTACACATAAAGACCGAAAGCACTTATTAAACCGCAAAAACGACAATGCGTTGTGGTTTCTTGATAACGGCCACAATACATTGTCGCTTATCAGTATCTAACTCTGTGTTCATGAACAATAGGTCGAGAGTGCATTTAAAACGCACGATTCTTCTTACTGTAACGTGACGCGCTGACGCCACGTTCTAATGTGCATTTTTTATTATATAAATCATAATGTTAGAGTAATTTACATAAATCTTGGGCGACCACCTAAATAGATTTTTGTTGTAATTTCCTAAAGTACGCAAGATTCCAAGTGAGGACTGTAATGCATTGGTGAACATTCAGTGTACCTTGTTAAAGCGAATATTAAAGAATTATTGAGCTGTGCAGGCTTGAAGGTAATCGTGGTCTTCCCGAGCCACGGAGGCAGGAAGTCAGGGATAAAGGGTTTTGCCAGCTTTCACCGTGGGATGGGGAGCCCACAACAGGCCACTGCCCCGGTGCGAAAAAAAACCCGCCACCCGAATACGCTCTCACCCCGGCGAACTTAACCGAATATGTCCGACCTCTGTGAACCTCTGTGATATACGTGGGGCAAATAAGATATCGGGGATATCACGTGATATTAGATCCAATCCAAATGAGCATATAACTTAAAGTCCTGGGAATTTTCTGTTAAATGTTATCTTCGAGACTGCAAGGGTTGGAGCCAGAAGTTTTCCTCGCAGACCGAAGAGCGACGAGCTTGACATTCGATTCTAGGCGAGTCTAGTCTGTGGTGGACTCGAAAAGTTGGCTTCACTCGCCAACTGCCGTTGTACGACTCCTGGTTGCCAGCTTGCTGGAGTAGGCTTATCACGACGACACCGCCAGTAATGCGATGATGAGCATTAACAGACAGGACGTGTCTAATCAGACCGCAGAAGTACGATGGTAACTTATTACGACCATGCATTCCGTGAAACAGAACCCTTAAGCGACTTTGAGAGGATAGATCCATGTTCTAACTTTGTAACTGAAAAAAAGAAAAACACTGAGCTAGCGGCATAATTTGGTATAACTAGTTATTTTCGAATGATATATTGTTCATTCGTGGCACCTATGATTTTCTTTTAACTGTTAAGTCACAGTATTATGATACCTTTGTCTGAGGTCGTCATAACTTGTATTTTTCATTGTTTCCAATTGTCATTATTTCTTGCATTTGAATTTTGAGATGGATTTAAAAGTAAATATACAATTGTTTGCTTGCTCATGATGGCTAATTGTACCTCTGAGCGTTGCTTTTATGATTTTACCAATTTGTGATAATGTTAACGGTAAATTCGCTCAGACTTGTAATCGCCAATGATAAGAAAATAAATGTCATATTGTGACAATTTTCCTAAATTCCAACTAACATCGAGATTCTTGCAAAATTAATAAATTTTCACTCCTTCATAAAAATTAAAATTAAAAATCTACAATTATTAATCATAAAGGTATGAAAGATAATTGTAACGTAGTTTGCCCACTTAGGCACCCACTACATTACCCGTCGAGGTTACAAAGCTTATGAGTCGTCATGCGTGGAGAATGCTAACTGGATTTGACACAAATTTCGCGTTGTGGCTTTTTTGAGTTGGCTGTTTTTTGTAAGTGCCATAACGCCAATAACGTGTTGTGGCATTTTTCAAGATACCAAATGTGTTGTGGTCCTTTATTCGCTCAATGAGCAAACAAAGACGCGAGAGAAACAGAAGTGTAAATTTCTGAAGTAAGGAGAGATTGTCCCGTCAGGAACGAAAACTTCACAATTCATGAAAGACAGTAATTTAGCTAAGTATTTTAAAACTAAAATAAAATTAAAAACCAATACTTTTAAGCAAACGGCTGGTTTTATCGGGCTTTCTGATTTTGAACGTGAGTTCCTTTTTATTGAAAATCATTAACTACATCACCGGATAGTCAGGAGATGTATAGTGTAGCTAATTTGACGGAAATTTCTACCCTTTTTACAGAATTCCTACGACAGAAATTAATAATAATTTCCACAGAAGCAGAGGATACCGACAGACCCTCAAAGATATGTTTAAAACAATTACTTGGTAGCGGAAGCTTTTTTTTTTTTTTTTTAAATTCCTGATCAAACGAATAGATGAATATTTATCGGAGCAAGAATCGGCAAATATACAGCATAATTCTTAAAAATAAAATTGAACCTGTTCACGACCAATTGGTCCAGAGTGCATTTAATATAAATGATTCTTTTTGCCAGTCGAAATTACATAGCTCTTAAAAAAATTGTGGAGAACGCTACCAAATTTCGCGTTGTAGTTTTTTCGAGTTGTTTGTTTTTTTGTAAGTGCCATAATGCGAATAACGTGTTGTGTTACCCAGCAAGCTAATAATGAACGTAATCATTAAAACGGTATGTTTAATCTGAAAGCAACTTTGCCCTCCATTTTTTTTAAAATTTAATTTAATTGTGATGGAACGCATGCTTCGGTAGTAATTTCCCTACACACGCATTTTTCACCGTTTCCTTTCCTACCTACTTTCGTACGCTACTGATTTCAATTTCAAATTATTTTAGCATTTTTTGTTTGTAAATTATTCATAATGTCTCTTCGTAATTTATTCTAATCCTTGACTACCTTTCCTAAGAAAGAAAATCTTCTCACAACCTTATTCCTGAAATCGAGTGCTACTTTGTGGTCATGGTCATCTTTTCCTTTCCATGGACCTCTCCTAATTCTTCCACTAATATTTTTCCACGCCTCATCACCAATATACGCCTTGTACACCCCAATGACGCTCTCCTCCCTCCTACTCTCTTCTTATGAATACCATTTCAGCTTCTTAATCGTTCTGGCTTCGCATTCTGGAGGACGCCGGTTTGAATCCCCTTCAGGGCATTCAGATTTGGGTTTTCCATGGTTTCCACAAATCACTCTAGCGAATGCCGGGATGCTTCCTTCAAAAATACCATGGCCGAATTCCTTCCCGTTCCTTGTCTCTAATCCCATCCCGCCTCTCATTACCTCGGCGTCGACGAGCTGTAAAGCCATAAGTAAAAAAAAAGCTCCTTTGTAATATTAGTTACCGATTGTGCTCTGTGATAATATCAGAAACAAATCTAGCAGCCCTGAATTGATACTCAAGTTGTGAGTGCGATGCTACAGTAACATATTCAAGTAATGGTCTGACTAAAGTTTTGTAACCCAATTCCCTTATTTTTCTGGTACATCGCCTCATGACTCTCTGTAATAAGCGAAGGATTTTGAACCTTTTCCTACTACCTGTCAAATGTGTCCTGGCCAGTTGACTTTGTTGTTAAATGTTATGCCAAGGTAATTACATTTCAAGTATTCGTGAAGCAATTCTTTCCCCACCTTCTAACCATGATCAAATGTTGTCAGTAATCGTAACCTGTGATGGAGAATAGTTTTTTAGTTCTAGTACTTTCTTAATATACACCTACCTTTTATTACTTTTCTCACATACTAGCAGTCTTGAAGTATCCCAGACGGCAATATTGATTATCAGTGAGCTCGCGGAGCCACTGGTAAATGCAGTATAATTATTTAATTTTCATTGCCTTGATTAATATTTTTACAGTAGTCAGTGATTTCGCGGCCGCTACAAATCTTGCAGTTATCGGGGGGAGTGTTTAATGTCATGAATTATTGCAATGAAATGATCAATGATCATAGTTGTTGTTTCTAATTGGCATAGAAATTGTAATAATGCAAGTAAAATTCGTACAAGAGTGCGCAAATGTCCCATGTGATAAAAAAAATCGCCAAAAGACTGATCTGGCCAAGGTCGGTTTTATTAGGTGCCACAAACCGGCAGCCAGGGCCTTTAGCAGTGACGCTTTGATTTTCGGAATCTGCGATTGTGACGTCCAGGCCCGTAATCTTGGACAATTATAGTCGGCAAAATATGGCAAATTGGAGACAGGAGTTGGTCTCAATTGTAACACATGTTTCAACTTGAGACGTATAGACGAATAAGAAGAAAGAAATCGTTCCGATCGGCTGGAGATGCGTGCAGCGGGTGTGAACCTCTAGGCCAATGGAATCTGTTCCGGCATGGATTTACCATACTGTTAACTTATGATTTCATGTCTTGGACAGACCATGTACTACGGATGAACAAAAACAGAATTCAACGAAAAATCTTCAAATACCAACCCAGAGGCAGGAGAGAGGAAAACCAGCAAGAATATAGATGTCGACGCGCCCTGAAGCAAAATCAAAGAGAGGAAGAATATAGATTGAGACCGTAACAAGCGACCAGGCCTGGTTAGGATGAAGAAGGAGAAGATATTTTCGTGTACCGACGAATGGGGAGGGAGCCACTATCTGATCTGAACAAAAGACAGTCGACTAGCAGACAGATCCTGCAGGGAAAAGGACACTCTGTTCCTGAATTCGGCCCAGGGTCGATGTTGACTGGCTAAGTGGACGACATGAGATAGCCCACCTGTTATTTAATTGATTAATTTATTGTGCTTAGTAAAGGAGTAAATTAAAGAGGTACCCTTACTTCAGACTCGATTTTCAACAAGAAGATATTATGAGAAAGACTTACACCTCATACAGTCTGTAGTTCATAGTCAGAAGCCGCAAATTCTTGGCGCGAGTAGTCGATTGACTGTCCCCAGAGCGGCAGGATGTGAGACCCGTCGCACGAGTTTGACCAGTGTAAAGGGAGGTTAAACGAGAAATCAATATGTATTCTCAGGTAAAATTCTCCACAAAAAATTGCATCGTTTGAATAAATAGAATAATCTTCTGTCTAGTGTTGTTTAACAATAATTCACCAAGTACTGAGTAAACACGTTTTGCATCACGTTATCTAAGACATTCAATTTTTGAGTATCCTACCCCAATTTTAATTTAAAGGTAAATCAACTGCTAAATAATTGAGGAATTTACTCGGTCATCAAAATATTCTAGGTGATTAGTGTTGAAGGAATCTGCTTAATTTGAAACCGAGCATTGTAGGTAAATGTTTAACGTTCTGGCTTCGCATTCGGGAGGACGTGGCTCCGGCCATCCAGATTTGGGTTTTCCTTGGTTTCACCAAATCACTCCAGGCGCATGCCGGGATGGTTTCTTTAAAAGGCTATGGTTGAATTCCTTCCCGTTGCTTGACACCAGAACTATCGCGCCTCTAATGACCACGACGTCGGCTAGGGTATAACGACAAGTAAAAAAAAAGAAATTAATTTCAATAAACAAACAGATTAACCACATCGATTCAGTGTTTCAGACGTTTTTGAGCAACAGGTACTCTGCACAGTAATTTTTTTTTTTTTTTACAAAATTATCTTACTTCTCTAAAAAAAATAATAATAAATAAATTTAGAAGTCTGTATCTTCATCGATTTAAGACTTTGATACAGAGTGTGGAGTAATAGCAATAGAAATCAGTTATCCTTAACTACGATACCGTAAAAAGAACTGAAATAAATTGAAATGAAAATATTATTTGCTGTATACGTGATCCGTACTAAAATGTCTCATAGAAACATAAAATAACTCTGAAACCACTCAGGAGATTCATTTTTTTATTTCTGAACTCTTAAGACTTGTCATAATAATGAAAAAGCTCTAATCTTGCATCTGCAGAAATATTCTGTCTTGTTGAAATCGATGAAAACAGGAAAAAAATAAGTTTCATTAGTGAACTTTTTTTTTTAAGTGGCGAGCATAAACTCGCAGTAAGGGTAATGAATTTAAAAAAAGCGCATATTACTGACTGAAATACAGTAAAGACACTTCAAAATATGATATTTACTGACTTGAGACATGCAAATGCAGAAATTTGTTGAAACAATTTCAAATCTGCTTTTTATTCCCCTTATATCTTCTGCTGTTATCGATATCTAAACTCAACATATCTAACATTCTAACAATTTATTTTGCAGCTTCCGTGAATTTAGGTGACAAGCTATTATGATATTTGATACTTCATGCTTCAGTAACGTGTGTGTGTGTGTTTTTTTAGTCTATTAGCTAGGAAGTCAACAGGTGTTTTTTTTTTTAGGAACAATGTTTCTCTCCTCATGCTTAACTAAAATCGATAAGTGAGGTATCATTTGAGAAATTAAGTTCTCTTCTTGGTAACATGATGAATTACGATAGGAAGTTTAAGAAATTCAATCGGTCAATCAAAAAATTATAAACAATCAAGGTCACGGGTAAGCGTTAGATCAGATCAAGCTATTCAGTTTTTTTTGTGGTTGTGCACGTCCTCGATGTCATGATCATTAGGGGCATGAAATGACTGCGGAAAGGAACACGAAGAAATTCGACCATTGATTTTTAAAGGAACCATCCCCGCATTCTTCCGGAGTAATTTGGGGAAACGATGTAATACCCAAGTCTGGATGGCCGGACGGGGATTCGAACCCTCGTCCTCCCAAATGCGAGGCCAAAGTCAGGTTGTTAGGCTTCGCTGGCGAGAGATATTATAGCTAGCAGCACCACAACCAGAGATACTGGTAACCTGTGTGTGTGAATTGTATTTTGTTTTGAGTTTTAAATAGCCAGGGGTTTGTGTTATACGTATGTTTAACGTGTTCAAAAGTTTTTTCTAATTTTTTCGTAAGACGTTTTACGTGTTTGCTACGTTTCTATTTCACTTTTCAAAACAGTTAGTGCAAATGACTTAGTTCTTCCTTTATACTACTACTGACCACTAACATCGGTAGTCATAGTATATCATTCGCGAAATTTTCAAAATGGCGAAATAGTTATGGATAACTGAGAATACAAACGAATGTATACATTTGCATTAAACAGAAGTGGTCTGTCATATTTTCTGAAAAGTTAAAAAATAATCTTTTACGAACGAGTCCCCAGTGTCTTATTCCACTTGAAAATGTTTAGATCTCCGAAATCATGCGCGGAAAAAAGAAATTTTGTGTTTCACAGATCTAATTTTAACCGAAGGCCTATATTTTGTAGATGTTATGCTGCTGTTTGCTCTGAAGCCTTGAGCACATCTCTTACACGCACCGCGCATTCAGCGCGACCCGCACGTTCACCGTAAACTCTAACAAGTGAACGACATCACGTCATCGCTACAACTTGTGCCCAGCAAGCAGAAAAATTGGTGGGACGAGACGATCTCGGCGAAGGAAAGAACCGCCAGCGCTACCATGTCTACTACACTTTTTTACTGTCGCATTTCACGGTCCATTTTTAGCGTCTGGGTGCTTAAACGTTACGCGCCATATAAGTACGGAGACCCGTGTACACCTCTGCAACAGAAGCATATTTTTACTGCGGACGTCGTATAAACTGGAGCTGTCCCTCAGATTTTTATTACTGCGCGTGCGCGCTGTTATGCCCGGGTGAAGTGGGTCGTTATGCAACCCAGCATACAGGATACGTGTGCCCGACTCAATCGTACCGCAGACGGTTGTCCGCCTAGCAGTGGTTTTAACGCAGATATACGACCCACAATGAACTATTCGATTCTTTATAGTTTACAGAGAATGAACGCCGTGACAAGTCTGTTTGCCAGTGAATCGCTCTTATTTGCCGATATTTACCATCCGACGACGTCGAAATAAAGAACTGGGTTTGTTGGTTTTACTTGAGACCGACATGACATAGATTGCGACTCATGGTAGATCTGAGATTAATCTGTTTTGACAAATCATCAAAATATATTTACTTTCATAGCTGTTTAAAACACGTGATGCACTACTGCTTCGTATATCCAAGTTTATTTTGCGTAAGATAATCTTAATATTTTTCCTCGATTTTTATACAGGTTTATTCAGTTAGAAGGAGGAGATTTTGCATTTTTATTTGACACAGACTACAAAATATACAAATACGTGCAACACATCACTCGATAGAGGAAGGTTCAAAGTTTTGCTGTATACATTCGATGCGAGCACCATTTGTTGCGCGACAAACATCAAAACGTAAACGCTCAATATCTTCATTTTCCCTTTATATATGCACCCAACTTTTACGAATTTCTTATGCGAATCCTATATCTGTTTTTTACGAGGCGCCACTTTATTCGACTTAGGAAGCATCCATAAATTACAAAAAAAAGGTCTTCAAAAGTCGAATTTAGGGGCATATTTCGTCGAAAAGTGGCGGCGTAACCGACTTTGGAAGTGTCAGACCTAAAATTTGTAGGGGGGGGGGGGGTCTCAAGGACCAGATCTCACCAGAAAGGGGGGGGAGGTCGGACTAGATCTCACGAACTCAACAGAGGGGGGGGGGGTCCGGAAATCCGGAAAAACACCTCACGTAATTTATGGATACCCCCTTACGCCGGAATGCACAACAGTGGAGTCACTTTTTGCCTACCGTAGCTCACACAATGTCTTCTGCTGGGGCGTCGCTATTTCCACGTAAACAGACGAGAGCGCCGTTGGCGGCAGAGAACGGAACTTGTAGGCGGGTGTTAGAAACTTTGAACCTTCATCTATACAGTGACGTGTGCTCGTATTTGTATCTTTTATAGTTTTTGAGAAATAAAAGATCAAAATCTGCTCGTTCTTTTTGAGTAACTCTATATAGACCAGGGCATGTTTATTGCAGTACACCTCATGGCATCCTTAATATGGTTAAGATAAATTAAATAATTAATTTTGAATAACTGTATATGTTTCTTCTTGGCCACGTGTATCTGAATAGAATATTCCACAGTTTCACCAACAATTCGATCGCAGTCCGAGATGCCAATAGGGAACTGCAAAATTGCTCAACTGGCGGTGTGGAAGGTGTTGATTATACGATCGTCATATTCTGTTCCCTCGAACTGACTGCTCAAGGGCACGTTCCTCTAGCCCCACTCCTCACCTCACCTTACCAACCCCCCCCCCCCCCCCATTTCCTTACAACTCTGAACAGACCGCTGTGTCCAGGCAACTGAATTGCAGATTTGTCAGGGGGCCCTCTTTCCACTTCGAATGGAGGGGTAGGGGCAGCGGAGTGGGGATTGGGCAGACTGACCTTAAGCCGCCTCTGTTATGTTAACGCACTATAACACCAGGTGCGTTGGAGTGGTGGGAGAGCAAATCGCGACTAGGTTCTTTATCACTAGATCCCGCTACTTAATATATCTCGTGTTTTCTCGACCACTGCTGACTGACTTTGACGACCTGAAAACGAGAATAAACGCAGCCATCCTTGCGGTAACATATGACATGCTTCAAAGAGTCTGGAATGAGTTTGAACATCGAATAGTTCGTTCGCATCGGCCATTTATCAATTTAAGGTAGACTACTGTTTGCAAAAATTGCAACATCAAGAACGACAGATGCGACTACAACGAAATTTAATCTTCAGATTAGGAACATGACAATACACAGTTGATAAGATTATTGAACTCTAGATGCACTTTAACCGTGAAAATTCAGTACGGTGTGAAGTCGTCACATGCTGCAACCAGAGCCTCTAGGCGTCGTGGCAATTAAAAAGAGCCTGGATATGCTGCTGGGGAACAAACTACCACGCTGTTTGTAGGCGCGTCCACAGAGCATCGACTATGGCTGCAGGGGGACCAAAACAAACGAGTTGTAGATCGACCGCATCTCAGACATGGTTTTAACTAATTTTGAATTAGTTTTAATTGTTTTTGTATAATTTATATTGTTAGATTCATTGTTAGCTCTTCAGAAAAGTCTGTCGGCACCTCTGTAGTTTACAGAACACTCTATGATGTCTGTATGAGCTCCCAATACTCGTTACCGAACAAGCTCTGAACTCGTTTATTTTAATGTGCTTTAGCCTTTGGAAAGAAGTCTGATGTAAGGTTTTTGTATGTTTCTGTGAATTGTTCCGACGACATAAATCTCAAGAAAAAAATTATAGTCTAGGAAGTTATTTGACAGGATATATCTGTAAATCTTAATAAATCAATATAAAGCAGTAAGTTCCATGTTCGTTCACATGGCAGTAGCAAATCCCGAGTAACTTGCTATGAATACAATTTCCGTTCATCGATTTTTTTGAAACCTACCATTGTTTTACAGAATCATTTATGATACTTTAATCACACCGAATAAAAGTTTTTCTTCAATATAAAAGTTTTAAAAAAGTATATAAAACAAAATGTGGTGATATTTTAAGAGCTTACAACTGCAAAAGTTTTTGTGAAATTTCAGGTGAGCTTGCTCTTTATTACTGTTCCTATAGCTATCATCGAAATATGTCACACTGTGCCAAAAATACTGTAAGTAGTTTTTGAAAGACAGAACCGTTAATGTCTGTAGAAATTTGGGTATATAATTATTTTTCACATACCATAAACGAGTTTATTTCCGATTGGAGTCAATAAAAGCAGATTTTTCTATATTGCACATGTTCTGATATTTTATTTATAATAAATGGTATTCTAAATTTGCTACGACTCCATTAGTGTCTTTCGATATTTCATTTTAAAAAGTTGTAGCAATTTCCAAATTTCTCTGAAATCCGTTTTATACCCTTCGCAAACATGTATGAGGGTCCCACATTGCATTCTTATATGCCAACAATGGAAGGAATAAAGATGTCCTGCCTACCTTCTTTGTACGTTAGAAGAAATTTTTCATCATTTACATACGGCATAGAAGAAGACGTCTATAAAATCTATCATTCTAGCATAAAAGGTTATTTAGGATAGTATAAAACAATAAATCTCCTACAATACGAGGGAAAATGCCGACTTAATGTTAGAATGAATTCTGGAGATCCGAGTTTAGCCCACTCAAATTCTCCATTGAGTCGCCAAGTTGCCCTTCACCCCCCTCCCCCCACCCCTTTTTCCCTCACAACCGTCCTGGAATTATGACTGATGGGGCAGTTACACCACTCCGTCCGCCCTATTAGTCTAATTGAATTCAAGTGCTGTTGTGTGTAGTCCAAATTCAGGTTACGCCATGAGGGCAACGGCTGGTAGCGTTTAACCTTTTTTTCAGAAAGCAGTAGAAAAACGAGAGAAAGAAAAACAAAACACTGGTCTAACTGCGTTTCATTAAAAATAGCACGAGCTTTATTTACGAATAAGAGCAGTAGCCTGGAAAAAGTACGCACACTACATAACATAGAATTCAACACTCAGCCCTGAAGTATCAACAATATTCCAATGTTGTGCCGAGAAAAAAGAAGCAGTGGGCAAGAGAGAAACAAACAGAGGGGGTACGTAGCGAGGAATAAAAAATCACGTCCACGGGCAGAGGTCATTTTAATTTCAGCTGTACTGGATGTATAATTGAAAGAAAAATATCTGGTACACCTCGAAACAAATTGAAATATGATTATTTCCATAATACCACTAAATATTTACAGATGTCGCTCATATCCATAAATAATTGTTTAAATTTTAGTGATTTTAAATATTTCGTTAATACCTGTTTTGCTCAAGTTTTTCCCCATTCTTTCAGAATGATAAATGTATTTAGGAAGAATTTACGTTATTTGGAAATTTAACCAAAAGAGGCAAATATGATTAATCTGGATATTACCTGAGGTTAATGTCCACAATTCTTTTTTGAGATTTATGTGTGTGTGTGTGAGGGAGGGGAAGGGGGGGTAAATTAGGGTAAAATATATGTGGAAAAGATTATTACTTGAAACACCAAGACGTTCAGCATATGAATCATCAAATTTTACTCACTTTGACGGATTTTATGATAGCGTTTGTTACTTTGGAGGTTATGAGATGTCTTAGTTGCCATAAAGAGCCTCTAATAATTACTAACATTCACTGTTTCTGTACTACACGTATAAAAAAAAAAATATATTATTATCAAAGTTACATATTTCTAAAGGCTGCCTGTATCAAAACTAACACATTTAAAATGTGAGATATACAGACGCCTTCTGATAAACTGCACTCCTAACCATCATCTTGCTTGTTCCTTAATATCCTTTCATAATAGTTTCGAGATAAATAATTACTTTATTCACGTTCTAGTTTAAGCGTTCTTCAGTCTTCTGCTGGTTTGAGCAACGGAATTTTACTTGTGCTGCACTTGCACTAAATTTACTGAACATTTAAAACCGCCGGCTTCGGTAGTGTAGGGGCTAGAGCACTAGCTCCACGTGCCGAAGGTCGCCGGTTCGAATCCGGCCGCGGGCATGGATGTTTAAGTGTTGTGTGTCTGTGTGAATGTCCTGCCCGTCCTGTGGTGTCTATACATAGGAAGCTTAAACGCACCGGAGAAACTAAAAAATTCACATGAAGAGATATCATAAACACGTTGAGCTGGCTGAATGGCTTAGTCGCTGAAAGCCATTAAAAAAAAAAAAAAAAAAAAAAAAAAAAAAAAAAAAAAAAAAAAAAAAAAAAAACAACGCTAGTTCACACTGTGGCGTAACCAAGATGCGATAAGTGAAAAGAAAGCTATCTACCTAGCGATCATATATAAATTAAAGGGCATTTCGTGAGACACGTAACTTCCCACATATTTCGACACAAGCGAACTAACATTTGGGTAGAGAATACAGAAGCCGTAGTCCCAGCAACCTGTGAATGGACATATCTTAACCTGCGATTAGAATATGTGGAGCTTTTAAACGCAGGCTTGAATGAAGGACTATAGAAGTTTTCCACAAAACGTATTAATTTCAGGCAGGAATCGTAGGGAAGGCGGATTCTGTTCACAACGCGGGAGCCACAGTTACAAATGTTAATGAAAAATCATCTTTCAGAGAGATGAGTGAGAAGAAACGCGTGGGTGAGATCTTGGTTAACGCTTGCACTAATAGACAACGTCTAAGGCTGCTTGTTGACTGATGTCTACGTGCGCTGTGACCCAAGTGATAGACGCACTGGCTAACTGTACGCCTGACATAGTCATCACCATCGGCCAGTACTCGTTTCCGAGTTTATGTTTTTCACATGCACACACTTATTTTTTGTAGGCATCGTTGACCGTTGATCAGACCGATCCTGGCGTAGACTTTCAGGTCTATGTTTGCGATTTTAAATATCTTTTTAAGCTGGTCTTTGTAAGGCTTCGTGGGGACTCAACGAGTACTCTTGCCAGTGCTGAGCTCACAATACAAAAATTAACGAGAGAGTCTGTGGTTACCCATTCGCTGCACATTTCCAACCCATCTGAGTTGGTGACTGATGATGAGGGCTTCAGTGCTATACTTTTTGTGCCCTATCTAACACTGAGACGTTGGATACATACTCATAACGTTTCATGTTCATATTGGAGCGAAGGTTTTGCTGGTGAAATTGTACCATTATCTTAAAGTCATGGTGGTAAAGAGTTCATGTCTCACATCCACACAATATCGTGGAAACAGCAACTGCTCGGTGTATCAGCAGCTTGGTGCGTGGCTTAAGATCTTTTCCAAGGAATAATTGAATGGAGAGACGTCCTTATGCTTCGTTTGCCACGGGAATTCGGATTTCTACATTCTTCTCTGAGGTACACCGTGTTAAAAGAATGCTCCCAAGGCAGGAGAAGTTGTCTACTTGCTCGAAGGATGTGCCGAAGACAGTAACATCAAAGTCTGGGAGGATAGCTCCAGGGGAAGGTTGCTCTAACACTTAAGTTATTCAAATGTTGATGGTCAGGCCAAATTGATCATGTACATTCTTCAAGCGGTTAACGGATTGCTGAATCTGCTCAGGAGCATGTGCAGGAGAGGCGTTGTCTTTTGCATACTGCATTTCTTCTATCTGTATGAGGGCAGTTAATCTTGATGAAAAGAGTATGGCCGTAGTAAAGAGTTCTCCATCAAATAGATATCTGATTTCCACGCCTCTATTGGGAGTAAATAATGCCAAATACAGGTCAAAAAGAGTAGGGGCAAGTACAAAACCATGTTTTAAACCATTTCTGAAAGGAAATTACACAAATGTATTGTTGTAATAAGTAAAGTTACGTAAATAATTTTTAATAAATTGACTTCTCCCGTAAATAAAACCCAACTTGTTTCTACTACATAAAAAAACAACAATATAAGACAGTTCAGGGCATAAAGCAAAAATATTGAATACATATCTTATGATTGAGGCTGGGCATGATCTTCTTTAATGAGTAAGTTTGCATGTGACGATTGAAGGACTTATTATTTAAAAAAAAAAATAGTTTAAAATAACTAAAAAACGATTAGTAAAGTAAACTAGAAGGTTAGAAATAATCTTCAAATATAAATATTTGATTTAACAGCTGTAGGACGTCCCACAATTCAGAATTAATTAATTTTTTGAATAATCTTAAAGAATAAAGTCAGTGATTAAAAAATTACTTTTAATGTGAAAAAGGGTGGGGTTGTAGATATCAGTTGTCTTATGTTTTTTGCCGCTAGCTGTTTGTTAAGATAGAGTCATTGTGAAAAGTATGGATTGAGCACCCCACGCACTTTTTTTACATTAAGTTAATTTTTTAATCAATGACTTCTGAATTGGGGGAAGTCCTTTCACTGTTAAAGATTATTTTAACCTTTTAGTGCAAATTACTACAAAAGTGTTTTTTTTTTTAGTTTTTTTAAACTATAATTTCATTTTTAACTTTTTAGTTCAGATTATTGCAAAAGTATATATTTTACTGTTTGATTTTTCTTCGCCAATCTCTCTTTTTCTTGGTGTTGTAGTTTTATCTTTAATTATTATTCCCACCAGTAACGGACCGTTAAATGATCAACCCTACCAAAGGTCCAAAAGCAAGGTAAATGTAGAAGACCAGTCATCTATAATGGTATGAACTAATTGAAAACGATGTTTCGATTACGCACTGTTTAACATCACATTAAGTGACTGCAGACACTATCGTAGTAGCTTGTATCAAAGTATCGTCGATTACGCATGTGCAAAAGGTTGTGCATCAAAACCACTTTTCTGTTGTTACTGTTAAAATAATGAGAGTACCAGGTTACAACTGTAAAATTATTGTATTGTTAAGCGTTCTTAATACGTGTGCAAAATTTCGAAAAATTAAGACTCCTGGAAGTGGGTAATTAAATTAAATGCATATGGCGATGTTGGCCGGGAAATCTCCGAAGTGTTCGGCCGCCAAATGACGAAGGTTTCTCGAATTGCCGCACATGTGCACTAATGTCGTGGCTGCATTTTTCTAACTCGGTAATCCCATCAGGTATAGGGTACCTGCAATTTTACGTGAAATCCGAACCAAGGGTTATCCTAACGTACTAAATCTTTGCCAGAGGTGAAAGTCACTTCTAATATCCGTAGAAATTCCACTCATAACCGAGATTCGAACGGAGAACGTCAAACGATTCGTGAACACTAAAATGAAAGGTTACATTGCATGCAACCATTTTTCATTTGTTACTGCTAAGTAACGATAATAGCAGGACGTTGCTATGACATGACTGTATTGTCATCGGTTCTTAATACGTATGCAAAAAATTTCTCTATTTATTACTGTCAAAGTAATGAGAATGTCAGTTCATAGCTAGAGAATTATCGTATTGGAATCGGTTCTCAATACATGAGCAAAATTTCAAACAATTCGGACATCTGGAATTTGGTTATAATTCAGTTGCAAAATTCCATCAAATTCAACCATTTTTCTGTTGTTACTGTCAAAGTAATGAGAATAGCAGGACATTTCTATGAAATTATTGTATTGTCACCGGTTCTTAATACGTGTGCGAAATTTCAAACAGCTCGGACATTTGGAAGTGGGTGAAAATGGAATTGGAAATTTACGTTATATTCATACAATCAACCTAATATAAAGCGTGTAAAAATGTGTTTCATTGGAGTTGGAGTGCTTAAGTTCTGGTAGTAATAGGAGATATATTGTTACGATATTAAGAGTGAAATATTTTCATGGGCTATACTAGTCAAATGATAATGACGAAAATAGAGTGAGGGATTCGATTGATTGGGAAACAGGCAAATCCGGTTTCTTGTATTTTTATGATGATATATACTCATTTTCAAAGAAATATAATTATACTTTGCAATTATCAGTTCGAATCTGGAAAACTGAAATGAAAAAATTCGTCAGCCTGGGTAGTGCAGTGTTTTTTGGAATCGGCAATCGGGTACCGATTGATAGTATTGCGAAAGAGAAAAATTGATGTAATAACGTTGGCACGGTTGTCACCTTATGATAGTCCCAAAAATTGATTTAGGATGGCGATTACAGACAGCTCTAGAATTTTTTCCCTCGGATGTAAAATCCTACTTTCTCTAACGATCAGGCTGAAAGTTTTACTCCACAATCCTGTTTCGGCTGCAATGACACAAGATATGATATCGGTAATACCAGGTGCCGTTATGATTCGTGGAAGTTTTCTTTTTCTTTTTCCTGCTAGGGACAATACGGAACAGAGGAGAAACCAACTTCTGTGAAAGAACCAAGCAAATTTTTGTAATGAAATGTATAGAGATAAATCAATAAAAATGCGGGCTTTTTCGAAAGCATTTCTTTTAGCAATTAGTTTAAGACTGTGAGAGAAATCGAAACAGTTTTTAGTTTGTTCTCTGGGCTCTGGTTCAGTTTTAACAGCCCTCAGAGTCAGCCCTCTCATGAAATTTTATTTTATAAATCATGTGTAGCATGCTGGGAATTGATTAATGGTAGATTTATATATTTTACGCGTGATTAATTGTGAATTTGTGCATATTTGTCATGTAAATGAACATTGTTTTATGGATAGAAACTATGTAAATGATATGAAATACTATCAAGGACAATATTATGTACGAAACATTAATTAAATTTCGTAATTGTAAGTATTGATATGAGCCACGAAGTTTGGAGGACAATTCTCAACTGTTTGGGCTGGTTTATGTTGATAACTTTGTGTACAAATGCATATAAACAGTATTAACACATTTTAAGGTGTTTTCTAATGATTGTGAGATATTTTTAACAATTTTTAATTATTTTTGTATGGATTTGATTGTTAACGCTGAAGAAACGTCTGTCGGCACTCCTTGTGATCCTCTGTATAGCGCAGTCAGTAGTTTTCGGAAGCTTTGGTATTTGTTTTTGAGTCGTCAAGCAGTTTTATAGTCGTTTGTGAGTTTTATCGCTGGAATATTTGTTTAATTGTGCTTTAATATCTTTGTACGAATTTAGTGACTTATCTGCGTGTAATGTTACTATGGAGCTCTCGGAGAAATAAATGTGAGGTGAAATGTGATTTCTCGATGTTGTCATTTCATTTAACTATTTAATTAATTCAAAGCAGTAGTCATTTAACTTTTGGTTGAAGGTAAAACCATGTGGGGACCAATGACAGCAACCTGTGAATTGGAAGAAGAAGGAATTAAAGATAATCACCATTAATTGACGACAGGACGATTTAGTTAATTACCTAAAGCGTATCACAGACGAAATTTGTTTGCTGTGTGAATATTATTTCGATAGTTTTACTAGCAATTTTCGTAGGAACAAAATTGTTTTTAAAACGGTTATTCTTCTTTGTTTAGCAAGCAACATGTAAGGAGGAAACAGGGAAAGAAGGAATTCACAAAAAAATAGATAAAAAATCTGTGAAAAACCTTTTCTCCGTATATGATTCATTTTTGGTGAGCGTATGACAGCTAGACTCCATTTGCCGTGGCATAAGATATATTACCTTTATTCTCGCTCTCCCTGCAGAAGGAAACATCGCTGGCCTTAGTGCGATCCAGGCATGCGATCTTAAACTTAGTGGGTAGCACGCAATCCTCTACATCAACACGCAGTCACATGTAGAACTGGAAAAGTAAACATACCGCTCGCAGAAGCGATACACAATATACCATATGCAGCATTTGTTTAACTTCACGAAGAATAGAAATAAATACTTGTATAGTAAATAATTAATTTGTCTAATTATATTTATTTTTTGCCCTAAAGGTTACGCCAACTTATTCCTCATTTTTCTAGTTTCCAAGTACCAATCCCTGCAAAAAGCTTTGGAGACATGACTTATGTGCCGAAGGTGCAGTAATACTACGATATATAACATTTTAAGCAACATTTGGGAGTATAAATAGTACAATCGAATCTAAAAAGCACTATGTGGATATAGATTGTATTCGAGAAATGTAATTGCCTATGAGTCTTGACTTGAGAGGATAAACAACAGCAGTCAGAAACAAAACAATATAGTAGAAGGCCATCTGGGTGAAGTGATCGACTACGTTATTGTAGTTGTTGTTGATGTATAATGACATAATTTAATTTGAATATACTGGATAAAAGTAGCAAATATTCAAAAAAAAATATTATGACGATTTTTGTGAAAAAGTTAGGGGGAGTCTTGCAAATTTACTTCATTGTTAAAAATATGATCGATCTTTATTGGACTATAATCAGAATTACCGTAACTAGAAGCTGTAATAATTTGTTGTTTTTATCATTTTCTTCTTCTAATTACGTTTCATACCGATATTAAATTCCATAAGTCTCAAATTCTTCTAAAATTTTCAGTAAAGTTTATTCTTAATTCCGCTCCATAAGAATGTAACATTGGTTAGTCAGTGATAAAAAGATTAATTTAAAAATTGTGAAATGACTTATTTCTGAATATAATGATAAATACCATTTTTTGGACTCTGCACTCACATAAAGATAAACTAAGGTTCAAAATGTAGCATAATGTCGTGTACGGTTAATTGTCTAATGCGCTAGCAGTAATCATCTGTTAATTAAGATAAAAATCAAAGATTGTTTAATTTCATCAGGCTGCGGTTGACTTTCATTCTTACTGATCCTACTTTTCGATTTGCTCTTCATAAGGTAGGTGGGGAATTCGGAGTTTGATAAGTATCGCGCATGTGATGTAACTTAAAGTTCAATCTGGAACAGCCAATCAAGAAAAGACGACAGATAATTATAGAGAACTCATTTAAGGTCTGCGCTAACGTTCAGTCGATGCGACAATGAATTTGGAAAAAAAGGAGACTTATGGAAAATTTCCTGCAGCAGAATCAGTGTCAAGTGTGAAGCATGAATTTGTTTCATATTTGAGGACTCGGAAATTGATCACTGCTATTTTGCATGCTGATTTTAACGTTATTTCAATTTATACTAGTGCCAAATTATATATTTTTTTCAAATCAGTAGCTGATATGAAATGCATTTTGATTCCACAGTTCCAATATTGCCCCGTTATTCCGATTTAGAACATCTGGTTTACTGTTTTCATTAATTTTTTTTTTTAATATAAACTCGCTTCGTTTGGAAGCCGGGTGCGGTATTATTGAAACTTTAGAATTTTAATTTTAGGTTTTTTTTAACAGCTTTTGTGGGATTCATTGAAATCTGCATACAAGCAATAGTGAAAGTCACAGCATCAATGCACCAATTTTCTTCGTTGATATTTACCTGTTTGTGTGTTTAATACAGTGAATGAATTTAATTAGGCCTCGTTTAGTCGATCTGGTCACCGATCACATTGCAAGTATCAGTGTAAATCCATTTTTTTTAAATTAGTAATTTAGGAAATTTCTTATCTTAATACTCGTTCGTTTTCGATATTACGCGGTCAAAAGACTAAGTTGAATCGTTCCGTGTCTCGTTAGTGCACGGGGTATCAAGTGTTTTAATTTTTTTATTTTCTGCGTTACAATTTATTAAGGAATTACTTTTTTACTAGTTGATACCCGCGACTTCGAACGCATGGATTAAGAATTTCGTTGCCAAAATTGAATATAGAAAAGCTGTTGGTAACGTAGGATTGGTCCCAAACAACACCGAGTCGGCGTAATATGACATGAAAGCCATCACTATATCATTCTACCGTCGAACCTGTCTCATGAACAGAATCAATTTCCAACATATTTAAAAACAGAAAAACAAACAAAGATGCGGGGATGTGGAGGGAGAGGGGGTTAACGGAGAACAGCTTTATTTCAGCTTGGTCTTTTCTTCTTTTTTCAGCATGAGCATCCGATTCTTGGGTTCTAATAACTTTAGCTGCTCGTGCTCTGCTAGCGCTACACCTCAGGCCAGTTTACGCCCACAAGGCATGGCAAAAAAGAAGGCAAAATAAACTGGCGCCAGAAACATTTAAGCAGACACAAAGTACAGAGAAAATCGACATCGATACTAGCATATCATTTAAATACCCATAAGTAAAAAAAATTGAAAATTGGGCTAACTAGACGATAAACAAAATTAACAAATTGTTCAGCACAATTAAATTAATACTTAGTATCGAAAAGACAGTTAGTTTATTTTTGTTACTAAAAATAAATCAGAAGATATCTAAAATGTGATGCCTGAAAGAAAATCAATCAGTGAAAGCAGTCTCACAAGATTACTGGGTGTATACATAGATAATGACACATCAAGTTGGTCGCACGCGTTAAGGATCGTGGAGATACAAGGGGACCAGTTTAGAGATCTGGTATCCGCTTATCGGCCGTCATGATTGCGGCTTTTAGGTGAATTGCTGGCACGATCCCCAATTTACCCCCCATAAACTACACATTTCACAAGCAAGAGCACCTAAGTTACATGAAGCTTCCCTCGCTAGAAACGGTTCCTCCTAACAAGACGGCGGGTCACCAATCAGACACTAATGTAGTCAGTGCGACTACGCTTCACAACCTGAGAGATTTATGAATGTCAGTATTCATAACTTTAAGAGGCCACATAAATTAATAATTGAAAATAGCTGACAAATAATTTTAGAATGATAACCAGCTGTAATTGAAGCAACATATTCAGCAACGTCTTAAAAAACTTAGTTCTGCAACATCCTCACTGAGGATAGCAGCTAGAATAGCTCGTGTAGAAACAAGGAAGTTGGTATATTTTGCAGATTTCCATGCACTGCTCACATATGGCATCCCCCTTTGTGGAAAATCTTCACAAGCACAGAAGATATTTTATACAAAAACGCGCGAGAAGAAATACTGGCGGAGAAATATTGTGCAGAAATCTGTTAATAATTATGTGTACTGTTGCGCATCCCCAAGACTGTTCTCAAATGGGATCAAAAGGAACATACCTAATATAAAAGATAATGGTCATCGTGTGTAGCGTAACAACAGAAACGGTACGAGAGAGTTGTAAATATTTCTATGTACAAAGATAAAGTGGGAGACATTTGAACGTTGTTGGTTCGTGTTGACATGAAAGTTATGACTTCGGTTAGAATAGAATGAATAATTTTCTTCCACGGATTCTGCAGTCTACAGGAAAAGAAGTCTAGCTTCTGAATAATTGTTGGTTGGTGACCCCGGTGAGGGAATGCTTTATGTTTTAAGTTGAAAGTGAAAGAATAAATCTAGTGCTTTACCTGAACTGTGAGTACTACTGTTTATTAACTTGCAAGTGGGTGGCTCGATTTCTGTGTGTAGCACACAGTCTTACTGTTAGGATAGTCGCCTAGACCATCAAGCATACGTCGTAAGTAGAAAGTAACTACATACAATCGGAAGATATCAATATTTCTCTAAGCACACTTGTTCAGTGAAACGTTTAAACATAATGTACTAGTCCAACATAAGATTACTGACCTTCCTGCATATTCTTTTATACAAGAATTATACATAGAGTTTCATGTATTGCACTAAAAAGTTGACTATTCGGCACGATCATTAGGAAGTGACGTTTTGATTAAGTCCCCTGTTCATAGTTAAGTTCTGTTTCCAGTAACATGATAAAACCGAAAACCAAACGATACCCAATTAAAATGTAATTACATACCGCATAGTTAACACCGGTGACTCGTTTTTCGCAACAGAATTAAACGGAATTATGTAGGTATCTCTCTAAGAAATAATATTGTCTCTAAGCTATTCATTACTTGGGTTGGAAAGAAAGTGAATATTCTTTTGCCTTAGTAACAGCGAGAAGCGTCAAATTTTCTGTTCCTGTGATAAACCAAACTATAGTTCTAGAACTTTACGTTGGTATCAACAAAATCAATTCGGTATCAAATCATGCGGAACAATATTTTATTCCTAACGATTTAAAGGTTTTTCTCTCAGCGACATATTCTAAAAACTCTGGCACAAAGATACATGTGCTATCTACGATTTCAGAATCTTGCTTTACAAGTGTGTCTCTCAAAGAATAACCTGTGACTCTTCACAACGTATAAAACATGATAGTGTATCTGTATGTTCTTTACTGAAAAAAATTCTGTGGTAAATACTTTAGCTTCGTCGCAGGTTTCCATAATCTTATATCCTTTGTGTATTGTCATAGTGATAGTTTTGTAACCGATTTTTCTTACATGCAGACAAAATTTATATCGGGTTTCTGAGTGGCTTTTGAGAAGTGAATTGAGACGGAAGTCGTTTAATCTCTCACGCATAACATTCTTCAATCCCCCTGTTAACTCAGTTAAGCTTTCTACGTACCTAGTTCTCAAATATGCGCGCATCCGCGTCTGATTTTTGAGCACTCTTTTCATTACACTTATATAGGAAGTCGGATTTTTCCTATCCATAATTGTCAGCTTCGGTAAAGGACAGAAGATACCGTCCATAATTATAATTATTATTATTTTGCTTATAACTTTATGTCTCTTCAACTTCATTAGAGGCGGGAAAGGACTGTAGGCAAGGAATTGGAAGCAATTCGGCCATGGTATTTTGAAGGCACTACCCCAGAATTCGCCTGGAGAGGTTTTGGGAGATCGTTGATAACCCGTATCTGTAGGGCTGAACAGGGATTCGAATCCGCTCCTCCCGAATGCAAGGTCCATAATAATGAAAGTAGAAGCTTGCCACATCTCTTCAACTGTACCTGGTATTACTTTCCATATAAGGAAAAATTATTCTTCACACAGCTTACAAAATACTTCTTGAAGTTTTATTAGATTTATAATTGATTATTTTTTGTCTTCCTTTTACGCTCAGTTATTTGTTTCATCTAATGGTAAATTTGACATTTTCGGGATCCAGTTGTTATTTTTTGTAGTCAAACTTGTTCATAAATCGTTGGTTAGGAAAATTAAATGGTTGAAAACGGTAGAAAGATGTTACAAATCGTAAAATGTGATAAAAAGAGAATAACAAAAATTGAAACGGATGATTTAATAAGGGGAAGACTTTAAAAAAAAAAGAAAAGAAATTTCCGTCTATTAAGGAAGGAATTAACAGTTAGGTAGCTGTATATTTTTAGAAATCAAAAACCAATGAAACAGAAGTAGCACCTTCTATATAAAAAAATCGAAATGTGAGAATAACCGAAACGAGAACTTGTCTGCGACCCCAATTTCCCTCTGAGTCGGCCGTTCGCTCCAAGAAGCACAACGAGCTTGCGCGCTATTACAACTCCGCCGTCTCTGAATTCTCCTCTGGGACTCGTTCCAGATATGCTAGTCAACTATGCGCAGTCAGTGGCAGATAAAACATCTCCAAAGCGGAATCGGAAGCTGATGTTTGATTTCCGTCATTATAGATCGTTTACAAAAAATAACCTCAGTCTCAATTTTAAAATTTGTTGGTCTCTTTCTTTCCGATGTATAAGATGCATAGGCTGACAGGAAATAGTATAAATCGCATTTACTTCTTTAGAGAAATATTCTGCTAGACTGATAAATATTTTTGATCTGATAACTGAATTGTAACATTCGAAGGCCATAACATTTTTTACACACGTTAAGAGGTTTTTATTTTTATAAGCAAAAAAAGAAAAAAAGTCTACAGAAATTCGATTGATGTTTGTTTTATTTGTCCCACACTATGAAAATATAAATTCAAATTAGATCCTGATTTTAGCTAAATTACAATTTTAATGACACCCTGAAAGAGAAGATATCTTAGAAAAATTGATTCTTAAATATTCTGAAACAATTCAAGTGTTTTTAGAAGAGGGAGTATCTTTCTTCAAAACTGAATTAACAATAAAATAAGAGAATTAATGGCCATTCCAGAACTTGCTTCCTTTGCTAATAGTTATTCATAAAACATCCCCACTGTATAACTCCTGTAAATATACTTGTCGCCCTATCTTGCTCATTTACTGCTCGACGAAGATTACTGTCGATAAATAAATCTCGATCAGTACTTAAAAATAGTTATTCATTTTAAAAAAATTATTAAATCTACATCATTCTACATATCGGGACCTACTGTCTTGCCTGTATCATAGCCTTGTTCACTTTAGATGGTAGGGAATTTTGAGATGGAACCTCAGTGAGAAAGAGCTGATGAAAAGAACGGCAACTAGCTATTAGATCTAGGAGAGCTGCTAAATCGCTTGCAGCCAACATCAAAAGTATTTTTTTTATTTGAATGTTGCTGTCAGAAACTAAACCTTATAGTCAACACGACATATGTATTCGGTTTCTCTACCCATATTAGTCCACCGAATTCAGTATGGGTAACTTAAGACAAGCACCTCACAAAAACTTCCATGACTTATCCGGACTCGAATCGGGAACTTCTGCGATTACTCCTTAATCACTTGCTGAGGGGTAACCGGGCAACAGTTTGTAAAAAATGGGTGGTTCTCTTGTCATATATGCCAAGATATTACGACTGAAAAGAGACAGAAAGTTATTATCTTCCTAATTTACTTTGTTTCTATCTGAAGTAAGAAATATGGTTAAAAAAACTAAATTATATTTTCCTATATTTACCTGGCTCAGCTCTCAGCATTAAATGGTGATTATCTATTACTTTTTTAGCATTTTGATTTAAAGGAAGTAACTTGCTATTAATATTAAACTAAATTGAAGCATTTATAATTATATAAGCAATGTAAATTTTGATTCTGTATCAAAATTTGGTTCTAACAATTTAGTAATAAAGATTTGCAAAGCATATAATTAACAGCTGGTGCACAATCAAAAACATGCATCTCGATTCTATTTAACAAGTGCTGTGGACGAGTTATTTGTATTTTTTAAAATCTCAATAAAGGTTGACGAATTTAGACCTCGATAACCGTAGAGCGAATTTAGCTAGAACCTTTGGGATATGATTACGGCGTGCTGGGCTCGGCACAAGCAATCGCGGTCCCGTAATTGGAATGTCAGTAACAGCCAGCAATAGCTGCCTGAACCGCCCTGGGCGGCGACAGCGGGGAGCTGGCCTAGCCCACAGCAGGTAGCAGCCTGCTGGTGTGCTACCCGCTAATGACAAGACGTGTGGCGCTAGACTAATGCGCAGGGGCGGATTGTTAACATCGGCCGCTTACCACTACCAAGAGAAGCCGTCTGCTATGAAACACTGAGGTTAACTGTTTCATATTCTGTACCTGGCCTGCATGAAAGTAGATGATGAGGAACAGAGATATTAATCATCGTATCGTGTACCAAATGATTGGGCCAGATCCTGCGTCTCTCCCCAGTGCATAAGGGGCAGAAGTTTTCGATACATTCAATCACTGATGATTTGTGAGATCCGTACGTTAAACATGTTGGTTTCATTGCCTTTTGATAATAGGTTAATATTACAATGTTACTAATGGAGAACAGGAAATGAGAACTAGTGAAACTATTGAACATACGCTTTGGTATCAATGAATTTTTAGTGATTAGTCTGATGTTTATAAGAATATTTTATATGAGGTGTTAATATCTTATGCAGCGTATTATTCAATAATTTATGCATCAGTAAAGATAAGATGGTACAGACACTTTATTTAAGCTAAGATTTTAGCTGCTGTGCCTCAT
The DNA here is from genome assembly GCA_031002005.1 of Vandiemenella viatica. NCBI lineage: Eukaryota > Metazoa > Arthropoda > Insecta > Orthoptera > Morabidae > Vandiemenella > Vandiemenella viatica. The sequence goes on from JARYHS010011408.1 coordinate 52,022,456, forward strand.
GTGGAGCTTAATTTACAATAGAATAATTCCGGAATCAATATTTCAATGTTTTTAATTTAGAACTGATTTTGAAAGCTGATAATTCTGTATCTACCATTTCATTGATTTTAATTGCACATTTGCTTTTCAATGGTGATGTTGCGTGATTAAAGTTTTCGTATTACAGATTCAAGGCCCACCTAAATTTTCGTTATTGTTCAGTTAATTAATATGTCATATCGCTCAAAGACGTACAAAAGCGATATCGATAGCAGCAGATCGATATCGCTATACGGACTTGGATTGTGAAAACAGAGTCTTTACCAGGAGTAGTAAGTTGTGTACGTCCGCGGGTGTAGTGGGAACGCTTTCTTATAAAATTTTAAGGCGATAAAGTTTCGTATGATGCGGTATGTGGACTTGTAATTACACTAATGTGGATTAGCCGAGTCGTGTCGAAATATAAACTGTGATTGATGGATAAATGAAAGTATGATCACGTACGGTGGATTCTATTCTTGTGACTAGATAGAGTGATTAAAGAAAAACTGTTTCACGTGCTGATCTGAAATGAATGTGGTTAGTTTGTAAGGACATTTCTCATTTGGCTAAAGAACCTGCAATCTGTGGATATTTCAACTGTTTGTGATGTAATTGAACTTACTTAAAAATATCAGTCGGTGGATGGACTATTTTGTGCGTTTGGTTCATTAAAGAGTGTAAATAATAAAACACATTTTTCAACAACCATTGAGGCGATTGTTTACTTCAGTAAAGATAGAAGTTCCTATTGCCAGAAGTAGTAGTAATAGATTATATGATCTCAAGTGTGAGGTTGTAATATTTCAAAATGGCCTAATACTCAGTACTACTGCTTTAGTTGAGAATAGATAAAAAATATTCTCACATGTCTACCGTGATTAGGACTGGTTAATTTAGTTGAGTTTAAAGGAATATTCTGACATGAATGATGCCCGTGGAAATAATATTTATAAATTTGACTAATATAAAGTATATTGTGTTAACATTATTCCTACGAGGTGTCCGTGTTTTCACTGATGAAGCTTTCTCAGTGCCAATAACTCCTTCATCAAAGCGTTTAATCGATGTTTTTGTTATCAATGCAGAGGTATCGTAAGATCACAATCTTATGTTCTAACTGTTAACTTGTAATTAAATGTTTCTTGTGTCATTCATTCAATTTTTATAATGTGCAATAGTTTAATTACGAACATAAATAGGTGTTGCTTAGTGGTTTCAAGTGACATAACAAGTGTAGTTAAGATAAATTATTTTGCCATAATTTTTAACTAATAAATTCAACACATAATAGATTGTATTACTCTAATGACCAATCATAATGTATAAAGTGATGGAGAGTTTTAATTTTTATAGTTATGAAGATTATAAACCAAACGTATCTTCCATTTCCTACATTTTGTAGCTCGAATGAGTAACACGGAATCTTAAACTCACCTAAGCAACACCAATACTTAATCTTTAACTCAATAACCAACATTGAAATTAAATATAATCTAGGTGTTCGCCTAGGAAATTTGTTAATCCAGTACTGCGAAAAAAATATTTTAGAACATTTAAACTAGGCTGTCTAACTATGTTTCATTCCAACGCAAAGGAAAATAAGTAGTTCTCTCTGTATTTTATCAATCTTCAAAAAATGTAACAAGAGACTGAAATTATGAAGCTAAAATTTATCTTCAGTTATGTAATTTCGATGTGGATGTGGTATCACAAAAATTGGCTCCATATGAACTAATTATTTTATGAGTAGCTCAAGTCAGGATTAATGATGCGCGAACGTAATATTCGCAATTACGTAGATCCGCGGCGGCGAATTTTTAATTTAATTTAATTTAATTGCAATGGAGCACAGGCTCCGGTGGCAATTTCCCTACACAGCTATCTTCCCCCTATCCTGCACCCACCTACATTTGCCCTCTACAAATTTTTTCTTTAAATTCCTTCAAAGTTTTCGGTAAATTATTCATCGTTTCTCTTGGTAACTCATTCCAATCCCTGACACCCTTACCTAAAAAAGAGAATCTTCCTACACCCTTGTGCCTGAAATCGAGTGCCAGCTTGTGGTTGGCAGGGAGCAGGCCAATTGAATGCGATGCCTTCATTAATGAGCAAGTGTAATTGGCACTGAACAACTGTTAACCGTGTGGTAATTATTTAGGCCGTCGATGATTACGGAATTTTGGTTAGTGGCCTATGGCGCACTAATAATAATTGAGATGAATAATAGGCGGGGCGGATGCGGGTAGTACATCGGTCATGCGGACAGTTGCGTCTGGGGAGCCAGCCAGAAAATAGTGTTGCCCAGTCCGTCATGCGTGATGGAGTGAAGTGGCTTCGACCATCCCTCCGCAACAGTTTTTACAATGCAATAAAACGTTATGCACAAACAAAATAATGTTTCATTTCATCAGTGAGTTAGAGAAGCAACGTATAAAAGAATAAAATTAGTTCTAACTTAGTAAAAAAAAGTATTCTTCACAATGTGCAGGCCATGCATTACTGATCATTCTCCTCAGGAGGTGGCAAAAATCGGATGTTCGAAACTGATGGTTATGACTAGGTTTACATCAGGACTTCCATCGAAAATTCATGATTATGTGAAATAAACTTTCTTAAAGGGCATGCTAATACATTATGATGCATGCTACCACTTCGTCACCCGCGGACTGTGGTATGTGTAGAAATGCTTTATCCTTTTTATTCTAGTACCAAATATTAAAATGGAGAACCAAAAAGTGTTGTTGTTGTTGTTTTTTTTTAACTAAAAGAAACCATTTTTAAATAATGATATGGTATAAAGCAGCAACATGTTTTCAGCTTTTAATATGGGTATTAAGAACAAATATGTTTACAGTAAATTAAAAATTGAAATTTGGTTATCTTTGTGGAAGTGTTAATGAATAATGTACTAGTTTGACGAACCACAACATGCTATCAGGTTTCAATATCGAAATTCGGGACAAAGATGTTTACTGTAAATTAAATACCACAGTTCTGTTACTCTTATTGATGTATTACTCTATCATGTAGTGAGTGATTTGATTGATGCTATCCATTTAATTTAATGTTTACTGCATTTCAAAAAAATTAAAAAAAAAAACTAAACTCAAAAAACAAAAAAAAATATAAACACAATTCAGAGAATTGCAATCTTAGGTCAGTAGTTATCTCTAAACATACAAGGATTTTTGTGTTAAATTAAATATTACTAATGCTTATTACGTTTGCTTCATATATTCCGTTTATTTCAATGTACTATATTTCAGAAAATTGAAGAAATAAGTAATCGAACTCAAAAAAATAAAATAGAATCCAAAGAGAAGTAATGTGATGTTTTCAATATTTCTTGAAAGGACTGTGTAACGATACCATCAAACTAACACAGATCGAGAGGAGTATCTGTGAGTGGAGATATCTTTGACGGAGTCTAAACTATATGGCGACAGTCTACAGTAGGCGGCAATACCGTGTGGACCTAATGGCGGGAGTTGCCGACTGTTGAGGACAATACCGCGGGAACGATGATCTAAAAGTGTTTGTAACGGTGCAACTAACGTGTACTGTAATGTCAAGTATTAGTCGGAGTGTTCAGTGTACGCGGACGAGGACAGTGCTCCGAACTTTCTAATTATTGTGATAGCGGCACCTCATACTATTTTCGCCTACTCGGTTCGAATCCTCCAAACTTTGGTGATAGAAGTTCGATTACACGGGTCACTGTAACTGGTGGATACTTCGGCGGTGTATTTTCGTGTTTCTCCAGATAATAAAGTTGTGTGTTGAATGCAAACTTTAGTGATTTGTGTGGTAGTAATTCCTACTCATTTTAGTAGTATAGCTGCCACCACGTGCTGCTTCAAGTGATTAGTTTTGTGAATAACTTTAATTCTGGCGACCGGAAAAAATTAACCTGTAGTAATAGGAACATTTAATCACGAACTTAAACACGCCGCATTGAATCGTTCCACCAGGACACAGAATTATCGCTTATACGCGAGGTTCCTTGCAACTGCTTATCTCAAATACTTAGTGATTTGAGTGCGTACTTGTCCCAACTCGAAATGTTTACAATTTCTTGCTCCGTTTCTCTGTCACACAGAATCATAAGATATTTTCGAGGATTTTAAGTTTTCAAAATTTGCTGACACTATCCAAACTGATGCTACAGTCTTTGCGTGATACAATTTCAAACCGTCAGACATACGCAGCTCGCTTACAGATTTATAATAGTATAAATAGATTCCAACTCTTATACTCCCCGTTCACAGCTTGTCACATGATCGACGTATGTAAAAGAAATATTTCAGTAACATACCTGTGGTAACTGTTATAATAATTTTAAGTATACAAATTGTCAGCGCCACTTCACGCCAGATAGTTGTTAATTAATCCAATCATGATAACATTTTAAATAAAACTGCATTCGTATTTTCTAGTATCTGTTCTTTCTTTCTACCTCATTAGATTTTAATGTTTATAAAACTGTCTATGTTTATTTTGTGAATGGTAACGCTCTGGCCTCGCATTTGGGATGACGTCGGTTCGAATCCCCGTCTGAGCAACCAGATTTGGGTTTTCCATGGTTTCCCCAAATCACTCCAAGCTGGTGCTTACTTCAAAAGGTCATGGCCGAATTCCTTCCCTTTCGTTGTCCCCAATCCCATCCCGCCTCTAATGACCTCGACGTTGATGAGGCGTAAAGCCATACGTAAAAAAGAAAATCTATTTTGCTAATAAAACAGCTGACAGCCCTGACGGTTTTCTTGTCCATGGTGTAGATATTTAAGGCAGACTTCCAGCAGTAGTTTTCATGTTTATAGAGTACTATATACACTTTACCAGCATGGTTCAGGATACTTGTGACTAGATTTATAAGACAGCTGGAAAAGAAATAAAAATGATAATTCTGAGAAATTTCTTAGACAGTTTGACCAAAGATTTTTAGCTAAATATAAGTAAAGTAGCTTCTGCATTTGTATAATATTAGTTGAATGATTAATATTATGATCAGCTACGACGAACTTACGTCATTTTTAAATTCTATACTGATGATTTTGCAAGTGCTGTTATTTAATTTACACTTAAGATTTACCTCTACCACTATTTTCTAATTGTTTTGCTCTCGTATCTTCCTTGTGTGCCTTTACCATTCTTGCCTCATTCTATCGGCAGATGCTACGTTGCTACGCTGTGGTTATCTGTTAGCTTCTTACTAATTCTTCGGGCGAGGTAGACAGGTGATGTATACCTCAGATTTTCAATACGATCCTATGTAAAACCCCATCAAAACTGTTCATTAGTTTTTAGCAATAATGTTAAAAAAAATTCTGCTCCACTCAGTATTGTGAGACATGCTTCTCAACTGAATTCAGATAGTAAGATTCTAAACTAGGAAAATCCATTCTGCAAATATCAGTTCTTACGATTGTTCAGTTTATGTTCGTTGTATAGGTATAGCTTGTGAGGGCCCTAGAGCTTTGGTAAGTAAAATAAGGACAAGTTTAGTAAGTTTAGTGGTTTGCGTCAAATTCGTAACTAGATGAAATTATTGCAACGGATGCTGTAACGACACTGGGAGAATTATGTGTATTTGTAGGCCGGTATGTGTATGAGATCGCAGAGATGGTTTAAGAATATCTCTGGAGATGAGTCAGTCACAGAACACATTAGGAACGGATGTGCTAAGATGTTCTGGAGTGTTAGAGTTTAAAACATGTGTACCGAAATCCGTTAACATCGCGATATAACCGCCGCGACGCTTGGTGAAGCAGTGTGTGGAGATTGAGCTTGCCATGTGTGGAACAGGGAGCGTAGTTCGTGTGGTATTGTGAGAGAATGTAACTGGTGGTCGACGGTCTTGTGAAGTCTGGGTGAGTGAGCGACAGAACCGGACGGCATGAACTGTTTTAGTGAACTTTAGTGTGGCTACTGCTCATTTTTTTTTCGCGTTTTCTGCACAAAGCCTGCTATCTTCGGTGGTGAAACTGTAATATCTAATGGCTAGCTTGTGGTGAATGTATGTGAACTGGAATAAAACCTTTTGTGAACTGTGGTTGATGTCATGCGTACGTACTTCTAACTACTGCAAGTATTTGTCTCTTGACTTTGACTGATCCGATAATTTATCTAGCATAGCTGACGAGACTGACGAAATGAAAACATTCGTATCTACTTCGGCATAGAGGAATTGTGAAAGCCGTGGGTGGAAGAACAAAAACCGTGGTGCCTAACCTGACTGCTTTAATGTGGAAATACCTTATTTATTAAGCCCCAAAGCAACAAAAATGACTGCAAGGTGTTCTATACAACAACCACACCGCATAGTTAGTTACTTTAATTTATTGAAAGATGCATACCAGTCGTCATTGTGCACCTATGGGCAAGTGATTGTTCGGAACTGTTGGGGATTTTTTTATTAATGGAAAACGCATGATTATCATTATTGCGCATTATAGGCCTACACTTAAATAAAAGAAGATGTTAGATACAGTTAGGAAATATTCAGTAAACTTTAAGATTTGTAAAAGCAACGGGACTGTGATTTTTTTTAGAACAAATAGTGGCAAAATTCCTATTGTGGTGGAATCTTCTGGGAGAACTGTATTATGATACCGGTCGGTGTGTCTGAATCAAAAGAAACTGTGCAAAGTTAAGTGGTAAAAAAAATTATCTCCAGCTAATAATTTTTAATTATTAGTTTTCAGATCTCTCTGACCTTTTGTAAGCTTCAGATGAAGGGCGAAAGAAAACATAAACTGAAGGGAAATTGCAGGTACACGATTTTCCCTTCACGCACCCCAAGTAAGGTGTGAGTTAGCCCACTTCAAGAAGAGTTAATATTTGATGGGCAAGTGTGTGGCAGTTTCACATGACAACCTATCTGCTGCGATTTATATTACGATACATGAAAATGAGCGGGTTGTGACTGTATTAGTCGTTTTATAATCTCCAGTACAATTTTCATAATCGTACAGATGTGACCAAGAATAATAACATTCAAGACAGTGGTTTTTGTATTTTTATTGAAATTAACTGCTCTTAAATTTAAATAAAAAGAAGAATAATTTCTATAACTCTGGTTTCTTACTCGCGGAAGTTGTGAACGGATACCAGCTCTCTTAAATTACTTTTAATATTAAATAACGTGTAGAAATATTTGTCTGGTGGCGTGTTTAGCGAATTTGAGTGTAGTAACACTGTGTAGTAAAAGTATCATAGATTAAATAGTTCAAAAAGGTGTTGGTTCGACAAGTTTAAAACTCGTGTGTGTTGTTTACATTATACTAATAACGTTATAGGGAATTAATCTTCTATCAGTGAAGGAAACAAGCAGTTACTAACAGGTTTATTGTTAAAATTGGTTTGCTTGCGTGGTAAACGGAGAAAGGTGTGTCTTGTGGAAATTATATTGCATAATAAGGAAAGGTATTTATAGGTTAAGTCACAACTCGCTTCAAGGGCACATAGTTTGTTTTGTTTAAAATCTCAATGAGCATGAAGTGTGGTGGCTGTCGCAGGGTTGTAAAGCAGGGAAACAGCTGTAATGATTGTGGAGTTCGTTTTCATCCGAAATGTGGCTACATGGAAGCTGAAAATGCACTTTACTCTCGTTGGAGTTGTTTGACTTGCAAAAGTAGCAAGGAAAAGAGGGCACTAGAAAGTAGGATCTCTTGTCTCGAATCCACAGTGGCTGAATTAACAAAAGAGCTCAATGTTTTGAGGCTGAAAAAGCAGCATTAAATGTTAAGGAATTCCAGTGGATTGCAGCCAAAACTGGAATGAAACAACAGGACCTGCATTCTACAAATTTTCAGTTGGAAGTTTCCAATACTTTTGGGGTGTTGGAGAATCTAACTGAGGATGTATCAGATACCACAGCAGGGCTGTCTCATTGCAACAAAGCTGTAAAAAAGCACACATTGTGCAAAGCTCGAAAAAAGAAATCCAAGAAGGTGTTATTGCTTGGAAGTAGTCACGGTAGGGGGTTAAGTTCAATGCTACAGTCAAGCCTGGGCTCTGATGTTGAGGTGTGTAGTATATTTAAGCCTAATGCAGAACTTGGCAATGTTGTGGATGAAATTTCAAGCCTGGGGAAAGATCTTACTAAAGAGGATCATATAATTATAGTTGGGGGTCCTGGAAACAGTCTGTCCAGAAATCTCAATTATTGTGTTGAAACAGACATTGACAACATTGCTAAAAACACCACTCACACCAATGTTGGTTTTGTTGACCTGTTCAGGCGTTATGATCAACCCTGGATGCGTGGTCATGTACAGCGTACACAGGCAGATCTGAAGCGTGCATTGTGTCAGGCTGACCGAACACACATTGGTTTGATAGATGTTTCTGGCATAACACGGAGTGACCATACCTCCCATGGACTCCACCTGAATGTTCGGGGCAAGCAGAAGCTAACGCAACTGATTGCCAATAACATCAGGAGAGGCAGGTTGGATGTGAACCCCATCCCAGTGGTAATTGGTGGTAGGACTCAGTCTTTTTTAGGCCAAATGTCAAGAGTAGGAAGAGTTATTTAAGAAATGTACATAATGGTATTACAGTAAAAAATAAAGAATGTCAGTCTAAAATAGCTTTGTTCCATCAGAACATTAGGGGTATCTCAAGCAAACTTGATGAGTTCATAATATCTATAGAAGAAACCCAAAAATCATTGAATCTTAACATAAATATCGTATGTCTGACAGAACATCATCTGAAGAATTCTGAAATAGGTCTCCTCCCTTTTATTGGATATAGATTAGCTTCTTGTTATTGAAGGTCAGAGATGAGAATGGGTGGTGCAGCAATATATGTAAGCGAAAATACCGAGACAAAATCGTTAGATGTAAGTAAATACTGTATAGAAAAAGATTTTGAATGTTGTGCAATACAGTTAGAATTAGAAAACAAATATCTTATAGTGCTGACAGTTTATAGGGCTCCCACAGGAGACTTCAGTAAATTTTGTAATAAACTTGAGGCGGTTCTAATAAACTTATCACGTACTAAAAGGGAAATTATCCTCTGTGGAGACTTCAACATAAATTTTGCTGTAGAATGTAACCAGACAGATTATCTTCTAGGAATGCTTAGATCATTCAATCTCTATCAAACTGTAAATTTCCCAACTAGAACACAAAAAGATAGTAGTACCATTATTGATAACATTTTTGTAGAGCACAATAAATTAGAAATATATGAAACAGTTCCAATGGAAAATGGTTTGTCAGACCATAATGCTCAAATAAATATTTTGGATGTTGTGGGAAATGAATGTAACAAAAAGAAAGGATTTGTCAGAGTTAGGCCATTAAAGAACAATTCAATAAAAATATTAAATGATGAACTTCTCAATGAGGACTGGAGCACTGTTTATAAATTAAAAGGGGTAAACAATAAATTCAATTACTTTCACCAAAGGTTTTCAGAAATTTACAAAAGGTGTCTCCCTACAAAACTAGTTCCAATTGGTCAAAAACGAGTAAACAAAAATTGGGTTACAGTTGGTATTAAAACATCTTGCAGACATAAAAGGGAATTGTATGTAAAAGTTAGGAATACTGATAATATGCTTCTCAGACAACATTACAAAACTTACTGTAGAATTTTAACCAAAGTAATAAAAGAAGCTAAACGTTTGGCCATAAACGATGAGATTAGTAGTTCAGATAATAAGATAAAAAGTGTTTGGAACATTATTAAAAGAGAAACAACTGTATCATCCCTTGAACATAAACCTATATCTATAAGCATTAATGATAAGCTTGTAACTGACCCCTCTTATGTAGGAAATGCTTTCAATAACTACTTCTTAACAGTTGCTGAAAAAATAAAAGGAAAATATATTGGGAATATGGATGCTATAGCAATACTTAAATCCTTGTCACCAAAAACAGCACCTATGTCTATATTTCCCACCAGTCAAAATGAAATTGAAAAAATTATTAAATCCCTCAAAAATAAAAAGTCATTTGGTTATGATGAGGTTTCAACCCATGTAGTGAAACAATGTAACACCAGCATTAGTAGAGTTATTAGTCATATTTGTAATAGTTCTTTTGAAGAAGGTATCTTCCCTGACTCACTCAAGAAGTCAATAATCAAACCGCTTTATAAAAAGGGTGATACCTCAAAAATTGAGAATTACAGACCCATTTCACTTCTACCAGCATTTTCAAAAATCTTTGAAAAAGCAATGTACAGAAGGGTGTATGCACATTTACAAAAAAATGACCTACTCAGTAAAGTACAGTTTGGTTTTAGACAAGGCGTTTCAACAGATTCAGCAATTTTTGCTTTTGTAAACAACATACTGGAATCAATGCATAAAAAATTAAATTCTGTAGGTATATTCTGTGATCTTGCTAAGGCTTTTGACTGTGTTGATCATGAAATTCTACTAGGTAAATTAGACCACTATGGAGTTAGTGGTAAGCCAGGATATTGGTTTAAATCATACCTGGAAAATAGAAAGCAATGTGTATCACTGAAAGATGTTAATACAGGAGATGTTATAAACTCAGAATGGGGTATAGTTAAATGTGGTGTGCCTCAGGGTTCAATTCTTGGTCCTCTGCTGTTCTTAATCTATATAAATAATCTCCCACATATACTAGGTGATAATGAACACATGGTGCTCTTTGCAGATGATACTAGCATATCCTTGAAAGACCCATCAGCACAAAACCTCGAAAACACAGCAAATGAAGTTATAAAGAAAATTAACAGGTGGTTTAATGCCAACAAACTAATACTTAATGTAGAAAAGACACAGTTACTTCAGTTTGTTACAAAAAATAAAACAAAGGACAGCTATAATGTATTATCAGAAGGAAAAGCAATCGATGAAAGCAGTTTCACAAAATTCCTGGGTGTATATATAGATAACAAATTGAACTGGAAACAGCATATTCAACAACTTCTTAAAAAACTGAATTCTGCAACATTTTCACTGAGGGTAATATCTAAAATAGCTAATATAGAAACCAGAAAGTTAGTATATTTTGCATATTTTCATTCCCTGCTCACTTATGGCATCTCATTCTGGGGAAACTCGTCACAAGCACAGAGGGTATTTAAATTGCAAAAGCGTGCTATAAGAACTATTTGTGGAGCAAACCCACAGACACCGTGCAGAAATCTATTTAAAAACCTGGGTGTTCTAACAATGCCAGCACAGTATGTATACTCTGTATTATCATTTGTAGTAGAAAATCCTGAACACTTCAATCTTAATGCTGACATACATAGCCATAATACTAGAAATAAATATAATATTCACAAGGATTACAAATCACTGTCAATTGTACAGAAAGGGCTAACATTTACTGGAGCTTCCTTATTCAATGTATTACCAACAGAAATTAAATGTTATCTACAAAAACCCAACTACTTTAAGTCCAAACTGAAAGAGTTTCTGCTTCAGAACCCATTTTACTCTGTAAAAGAATTTTCTTCTTGGAATTTGGTAACTAAGAATGACTGATAAAATAGTATATATGGTGTATGGAAGGGGAAGGTGACAAAATTATCCACAATTACTAAAATGATATATGGTTTTTCTTTCCGTTGAAACTTGACAAATGAACTAATTACACTGTTTACAAAATTTCACTTATATATAGTAACTAACATGGGATAGCATGCACTCAAAAGCTGCTGTGAAAAATTATCATATTAACAGGTTTTTAGGAAATTGACTGCTTATGAGTTGTTGGTAATATAATTGATATTGCTAATAGGTGTGTGTACTGTTCCACATAAATAGCAACTAACATAATATAATATGTAGTCACAAATTACAGTGAAACCTTACATGGTAACTGGTTGGTAAGAAAATAACTGGTTATTAGATGCTGGTAACAAGTGTATACACTGTTCCACATAATAAGTATTAATTAACTCGGGATTGTATTTGTAGATTACAGGAAATATTGGTTATACTAATGGGTTGTTGCTAACTTGTTGTCAATATATAATAATATTATCAATTATATAGTAATATTGACATTACTAATAAGTGTATGTACTGTTCCACATCCCCGAGATTATTCTCACATGGGATCAAAGTGAACATATCTATCTATCTATCTATCTATCTATCTATCTATTGACGGAATACATATCCAAAGACCTTACTATAAACATAATAAGCTTTCTGAACATATTTCTGAAAGAAGATTTACCTTTTTCAGCACTCTAACACTTTATTCTGGGCAACGAATAGGTATTTACTGTATGAAGACTTGATCAAAAAAATTGTGGCATAACACACGACTGAATGAAGTAACAGTGTAACTTATACACCCAACGCAAAAACGGATAGAAAGTAGTATCCAAAGTTGGTACTTCTACCGTTTTTTATAGTATTCTAATATATTCCTGTCATTTGTTTCTAATCTAACGGAATTTTAGTCTTCGTTCATAAAATAAATTTATTTTAAGTAATTTATGTACAAAATTTTGTTAATTTAAATCTAATGTGACCTATCAAACTTTAATTTCTGTGATTTTTCTAGTCAGATACTACCAAGCTACTTAACTTATATACACTTCCAGACCTTTGTTTGGAGATTTGCTTACGTCCATTTGATGTTGGAAACAAACAACGCATTCTGTGAAAATACGCTGATTTGCCGAATAGCATGGGATACGTCTTTTATTATGCCTGTGGCTTCCTCTAGTTCGGCGAGTATAGCTTCTCGATTTGGCTTGAATTCCCAGTAGTATTCTGAAACCATGCTGTCTGGAAGGTTGCCCACAACTGTAAGGGTGTGATGGGTACCATACCCCAATCACAAAATTCTATGTTGATCACGTTCTACTTTAGTATATTATTTACTGGATTTCTCCTGAATGCTATGGACTCAACGACACGGATCATTATCACCTTGGAAATTCTTATCGTTATAGGACTACATTAAGTCAATAAACTGACGTTAATGGTCATCTAGAAACTGAGTATAGTATTGCTCTGTCAGAGACATATTCAATTTGACCAAAGGGCCAAATTATTGTAAAATAAATACACTCTAAATTACTATGGAACTATCATCACATGACACATTAGATCTCTGGGTTAGTTGATTTTTCATAACATCCCTATCCGATCATCACCGCGTATCAACCGGAAACGAGACTTACCAAACCAAGGAAACTTCTTCCAGGCATATAGGATACAATGGATGAAATCTCGAATACATGTGTTAGCGAGCCCAACTAGCTGATGAAGATGATGTGTTGTGAGTAAAGTCGCTCGAGTTAGTCTTCTGCTACTTTATGCCATCAAAGCTGGATGGATCCCACAGACAGTGTGTACCACACTGGTATTGACAGCCAGTTCATTCGACTGTTGGCAAAGACGCGCCTGCTCACAGGTGTTGATTATTCAGTAGACTTGGGCGGCCACTGTGCTATATCGAGACACTGTGAAGATTGGAATCCTAAATCGTGCAACATATTATAAACTTGTTTGCTCCAAGCGTAGGGCTCCAATTCTTATTCTGTATTCAAAATCAGTTAATTCTCGGCCTGTTGATATTTTCACGTCAGTAAAAATTTCACAGGACACTCATGAGTTCAGCTGGTGGTACAGATAACCATCTGCCTTCCTATACCCTTTTGACACGATGGGTGTTTTAGCTGTACTATTGCATTCTGCTACGCAATGATTTCTGGCATCACAGTGTAGTATCCATCTAATTTTCTGCTACATTGATTCAGACTGCCAATACAACAAGCAGAAGAAACAAGATTCTTCTCTTAAACAAGACGGGTGGAAGACATATGCGGCAGCAACAGTTTGCTGGGGTTGCCTCGTTCATTTGGCTACTACGTCTGGCTCTTTGCCACCGGATAGGCAGAAAACGCCTTTCATTGCCCCATAACTTAGAGAAATGCTTTGCTGGAAATCAAGTGTACACTCAATTCACCGTGGATAATAAGTAAAAAAATGGACAACATGTTGCGCTGCTCAGAGTCCACTGCCAGATCCACAGCTTGTTTCAATGCCGCGTCTGCTTACTGGGCAATAATCTCGATCATCTGAGGTACCTTTTGGAATTTTAGACCTGAAACGCTATTTCCACACAGTCAATAACTTTACCGGCAGATAGAATCACGTCATAAATACTAATCAAATGCTAAATTTGGTCATTGTTTAGACGTGTTTAACGTCATTTTTTATGAGATTAGGTGCTAGTGTATTTATAAAAATCATAAACCGGATTTGAATTAAGAAATTTTCTCGAAAATGGAGATGATTAAGGGAAACTAGTTAATTATTTTATTCGAGAACATTGCAAGTAAAGAGTCTTAATTGAAGTGGGGATTAAATTTTGTAAAGTTTTGTTATTTCTATTCGAGAAATAAGGGGCTGTTTTGTTACACTTTGCCTCAAATTGGAATTTTAAAAATGATTATTGGAAACAGTGCAATTTATCCTGCGTATTCTGTAAGCGCATTACCAGTAATGTGATTATCGAAAGCTATTTTACGCCATTCCATCCCAGGAAATTTGTTTGATATTGTTCTCCATTACTCAATCAGTTCCTAGTATTTTTAGTTAGCCTCGGTGTTTACTTCAAGGCAAATTCATTCTAATTGATTACTCAGATATTGTGATTCCCAAAGTCTTTTGCTTATTTTATAAGCGTTTTTACCTGTTTCTTTTGGCCAGCAATGTACTGACGTAGCCCAAATTTCATAGAAATGCAACTTCGAAGAATCAGATTTTCTCTAAATGACGTCATAAAAAGGAACAGTTCCTTATACAGAAAAGTGTTATATTTGTTACTCAAATGTGAAGATTAAAATGACACATTATGTTAACTATGCTGGTCAATTAAAATTAATTACTATAGATCAACCAACAATAAATCAATAATGATATGCGTAGTAAGCGCATTCTTGCAGAAAGATGAAATTATTGTTTCCGAATCATTTAAGACATAAAAAGATTTTGACTCAATTCTACTTACTTTTCTTTCACAAGGATAAGTAAATTCTTTCCTTTAAATGTTCAGACTGATTCCATACTATCTTTAGTTAGACTGTTTGCTATTCAGAATTAATATAATTTATATTCGATCATATTATTATATTAATACACATCAATGATCTTCTTCCAAATTAATCCGACAAGGCTGAAAACGTTTAATTACGATACTCACTAACTTCAGAATAAAAATCTTGAATACAAGGAATACAAAATTATTTGGCAATTAGATAGATGAAAAACTCAATTGGTAACTGCAAATCACATTACTACTGAAGAATTTAAGAAGTATCCCTTTTGCATAAAAAAAAACTTCTCTGATGGAATATCTGGAATTAATGAAACAGACATGCTCCTCTTATTTCCCTTTTATCATGTCGTATGCCATAATTGTTTCAGGAATCTCTTCATTAACAAGAAAAGTTTTTATAGCACAGAAAAGAGCTGTTAGGATGCTGTTTAGGGCAAAACAAAGAATTTCTTACTCTGAGACACATGCGTTTACTTATCTTTCTGAAAGTATAAAACAGACTGTAAATAATAAAGACGTATTTTAAGAAATCTGAAAGATTTTCTTACTGGAAAGTTTTTTCTCCTCCATTTAAGAATGTGTGCAAAGGAATTAATTGCATTGGATGTGAGTTATACAAAATTTAGTTGTAAATATTAATGTTTAATTTCTTTGTTCCAAACATACAATAGTTTTTAAATATGTTTATTATTAAGCTTACTAGAGTAAAACTCATTACATGGGCAGCGTTTCGTGGCTAGTGACATATTTTTAAAATGCATATTAATAACCACATCATTAGTTGTTACAAAATACTACTAGCTTCCTACATTGTGAAATCCCGATTGACCCCTCGCTTTTTCGCTGCTTCTTCCACAGCAGGTAATGGCAGGTAACAAAATTATACATTGACTCAGACTCTCAACGAGAAAGTTAACGAGTCTTTTCCTCTCATTGTTGTTTATCTCTGCCATCAGTTTGTACTAAATGCAATTTTTTCCACAAAAAAAAAGTAATGGAAATTTTTATTGTAATGAAAAAATTTCTAAGGAAACTGTAATTTCAAAATCAAATAATGATGATTTATTTTATCTATAAATTTCGTGATT
This sequence comes from Vandiemenella viatica, assembly GCA_031002005.1. Taxonomy (NCBI): domain Eukaryota; kingdom Metazoa; phylum Arthropoda; class Insecta; order Orthoptera; family Morabidae; genus Vandiemenella; species Vandiemenella viatica. The sequence continues at coordinate 52,038,594 of JARYHS010011408.1, forward strand.
ACCTACGTTTTCTGTAAATATTCTCTGACTTTTTGGTAAACTTCCCTGTTTTTTACCAACTGCCAAAGAACTATTCGGTTATGTTGCGCCTGGATTTAGTAACTGCTAAAGAGCATACAGAGTGCAGAGAATTATATGAATTTATGAATTAATTTTCGTAGAGAAACTAATAGCAACATGAAGATTTAAATGATCGTTGCATTATATACTTTCAACCTTTTTATTTCACAACAGACAATTGCCTTTTAGCTGGCATTGCTCTTATTTGAGAAATTATAATTGCAAATCAAGTCAAATCCAATTACTTATTTTCGCGTAAACTTTTTCTGAGTTTTAGTACACTTTTATGTTTGTTACCGTCTGTAAAAAAAATTCCTAGTTGATATTGTCACTTGTTTTCTGTAATTAATACGGATAATGCAGTGTAAACATTCTATGTTCTTCTTCTTACATGAAATTCTGCACCGATTCGTCGTAAATAAACAAAAAGCAACATGTAAATTTAATCGAAAGTCGTGCTGCAATTTGTTTTATCTCTGCTTCGCATTGTAATTTTTGTTCTGTTACTTCCGGAATAAATAATTGCAAGAAATAATTGTAAGTGTGGTGGTGCTTTAACGAGGTCAGCAGAAATAGAAAGGAATTACGCAACATGGTATCATGGAATTTTCTTTAAGTTATTATTACAGGAAAATACTCAGCCTAAGCGAATAAAGCAGCTACATGTGAGCCTTTCCAGTAGCATCGCAGTTTGTTTATTGGTATAGTTTTTTTTTTTTGGGTAGGGTTTCATTTTGATAGAGACGTTGAATAATAGTGACGTTCATGGTACAGTTGTTAACAGTAGAGTTTATTTTGGGTAGAGAATTTTCTGGTAAATATGTTAATGTGCTCTTTAATTTTGTTGGGATATTTTCAGAATTTTCTGAAAACTTTAACATATTTTAGGCATGTTCTAAACGTAGATTTGGTATACAATATTTTTTAGGGTTGGCAGCACTGAACTGGCCTCATCAGTCGCGACTGGTTTTGGCTGTGAAAATAAAGTGAATAGAATTTCTGCAGATCTGATATTAAAACACCGAGCCACCAGCTTACGTTGGTCCGTCAGCAGAGGCTGGAGGCTGGGACAGCTTCGCTGGGCTCTCGCAGTCCCCGTAAGCCCATTTGTCGGAAGAGGAACAGGCCGCAGTTCTGGCGTCCGCCTCCTCCCCTGAGGTCGCTTGCTGCGCGGATTTATGCCGCCCCGAGCCCCCGGCCCCACAGCAAACAAACCGGAAATACTCCAGGGCATAATCTTCACCGTTCGACCTAAGTGGATTGCCAGCGTTTCGATGTCACTGCCTCGGAAAAGCAATTTAATTTAGAAAGAATGATTTCTGTAACACCAGCATTTGAGTTCGGAGAGTATTGTTCCAGCTCTAAAATTCTCACTTACGTGTTACACTCAGATGGAAATATAAAGGACTTATATCCCGTCAGTCTAGTAATACGCGTAAACATGAAAATTAATTAATTATTTGTAACTAGCGTAAGCCGTAACAGTTTATTTGTGTATGGTAAAGGATATATTCGGTTTTTAGGGTCAAAGGTTACGAAAGATTGACCTAATCTGATCAAATACGAACTTGACCTGTTTTTTACTGTAAGGGTTAACGGAATACAATGTCTTGAGCTGGAAGAACTTAGAGTATTAATAGATGTATTAAACATGGACATAGACGATCGCGATATCGTATAATTGGTTCAAAGGTCGTGATTCTTAGACTAGATGAAATACTTAACTTGCAAACTTACTAATAATTTATCTGGTCGCTGTTAATTTGCGAATGAAGTGACGTCTCCGTTCTCTAGCCAATAGCTATCGAGGTGGGTGAGTGAGTGAGCTTACGATATTATATAGTAGATGAATGTTGTTAATGTCAAATACTGATGGTATTTTGGATGCATCTTTGGCAGCAAAGAATAAAACTGGGAGCAGCGATCTGGGAGCCAAGGAGTAGAGGATGTGTAATTAACGAGACACACACTAGAGAAGACGACTTGATGATACGGAAACAGCTAACCAGAAGCTGAGAAGTTATTACGTAATCGGATTGAGTTTAAGTGAGAAATTCTTACTTGTATGGAAATAAATTACGTCTGCTGCCAAAGAAGAAGTTACGCTTATGTAAAAGTTGTTCTGACTTTATTGTAATATATGAGAAGCTACAAAATAAAGGCGTGTTTAAGTCAAATTTGGAAAGTTCAATAGTGGTCAAATAATTGAAAGTTCACTTAAGGTAAGAGAACCAGAAACAAAACAAGGTAGAGTATACGTTTTATTTCAGATTATATGTAGGAAAGTTCGACAATATTTGTAATTATATCCGGAGGGCCTAACATTAAAAGTTATCTAAGCCTGAAAGATGACTCAGAATTTTCTCATCGTGGCAGAAAGCTACTAGAGTAGATGCAAAAAGTTAAAAGTAACTAAATTTTCAATTGTTTGATACACGATCAACAATAGTAAACGATCGGCAGTTAGATACAAAAGTCATGATAAATTTATAGCTTCTGAGGAGAAGGTTATAGAGGTATTCGGTCATACTCATGACGAGGAATAGAAAGTAAAACATTCACAAACTGTTTGATTAGTACAGTAGCAAAAATCTTCCCACCCGGAATTGTGGAAAAACAATTATCAAGTAAAGCTAATAAGATATTAAAGTATTTTTGATGATCTTTATTGTAATAACAATACGTTTTCATTTTTCAAAGCTCGCTCCGTTGGTCCAAAATCTAAAGGGTTTAGTCACAATGATGGTATCCGGCATTTGCCAAGGTAATAAATCATTCGAACAGCAGCCACGGAAGAAATTTGATCATTCAGGTTTGGCCAGGTGGTAGGAGAGGAGAATTTACATGATTACTGATCATAAGAATATGTTACTAAATACTTGGTTAAATTCTCCGCACTGTATATGGATGGAGAACACGCGGCTGTATTGATAGTCATTGGCGTGTTGAATAGAAACTTTAACCTTGTTGATACGTAGGTGTCTTTCGGAAGAGTATTCCCGAATGGGAAACACTAGCTTTCACGCCCTTCCATATTTCATTTCCCATCCAAAACATAAGAAACTACATTGAACGTATACAAATCACAGTCTTCCACACAAAAAGCAACTTTAAAAAAAAAAACTTTCACCATTCCAGCTATCAGTTCTCTAACCACGGAAGCGTTGTAGTGTAGTTCACATTGCACGGCAAGTGGTGCCATACGTGAAGGTAGGATTAAGAACATTTGAAAATCTCCACGGAGACAAGGATTCCAGCCGAGAACCTTTCAACCTTCAGCAAAATGATTTAACCACTGAGCTACCAGAAAGCTACTAGCTGTGAACGTTTGTAGAGTAGTAGTTAGATTTTTCCAGACACGTGTGTTATCCAGAAAACATTTTCAAACCGAGCGTGGTGGTGTAACGGATAGCGTTCTGGCCTCGCATTCGGGAGGACGGTGGTTCGAATGCCCGTCCGGGCATCCAGATTTGGGTTTTCCATGGTTTCCCAAATCACTCCAGGCAAATGCCGGGATGCTTCCTTAAAAAGGCCATGGCTGAATTCCTTCCCATTCCTTGCCACCATCCTTTCCCGTCTCTAAAAACCTCACTGTTGAGAGACGTAAAGCAGTTAAAAAAAATTCAATATTACATTATATGTTATATGTTTACCTTTTGCTAATAACGTCGTTCCTAAATTATTGCTTGTAGCATCTTGGGCCGTGTTTACCATGGCGTCGTGTGTTATATAACATCTTTGAAACATTTATCGTAAAGAAATAAATTACGTCTTAATTAATTCGCACTCGCGGAGTGACCATGTTTTAGCTAAATGTTTCAGGCGAAACTTCTCTCCTCATCCTCAACTTAATGAAACAGAATACCTGAGTTACTTTTATATATTCTCCAGCATCACGTTTAATAATTTCATGATGACGTGTTCACAATACGCAGACATAAAGAAAAATAATTGTTTCGTGAAGTCTAAATCGGTTTTTATTACGAAAAATAAAGAATAACTGCACCAGAAATAATTGGAATTATGTTATTATTTGGTTTAGGATAACTTCCAAAATTGCAAGTATTAGTTCTCCAAGAAGTTGCTGTAAACTGGATTCCTTGTCTTGAATGTTGTGCGCAGCTTCTGGCCGTGAATATGTTAAGAATCTTTGGTACGCATTCCTATGTGTTATGAACAGATTACCATATTTTCCCCCGATACCTGATCATGTAAAGACATATTGCAGATTTTAAGATAGACTATCTAACTGCAACAACCCAATCAAAATCGATTCTGAAGAGTTTGCGTGATGGCATTTCAAATAAATAGACATACACAGACTGCTACTGTTATATTCATTTATACACACAATGGATTTAATATTGTTGATTGCCATACAAATTCTTACGTCATTAATAATTTAACCGACATTCGTAATACTAAAAAAGACAACATCACAACTTGGTAAAGCGTGACTTTGAGTATGACATTGTTTGGCAGTCATTTTTCAAGCAAATATACTTTAGATCTTCGCGATTACAAGGAAATGTTAATACAGCTAAAAAGTGGACCACCAAGCAGTTTTCAAAACAAATGCTCATATAAAATTGGAAAACCGATTTCCTTGATAGCTACGTTCGTGGGTTTCTATTTTCGATTAAAAACTGAGAAAAGTAATCATTCAGAGATATTAATGTTGTATTTTAGTTAGTATTTGCTCATATTATACTGCCAAAGTAAGAAACCTAGTAGAATAATGCAAAAAAATGATCACGCATAAGATGCCAAAAGTTACATTTCGGAAATTAATAATCATCTGCCTGGTATTTGTATATGTTTTCAAGACCTATCTTCCATTTATTTAGAAACTTCGATCTTATTTTCTTTGAATCCTTGCAAAGAGTTCAGGATCTTTAGTGATTATGATTGTCGGCATATGATAATTGATTGCAAGCATTATACGAAGTAGGATTTAGTTTCAGTTTTGAAATGCAGTTGCAGATAATCTCTGTACTTTCGTGTTAAGACTTACCAACATCTTGAGCATTTAAGGCATTGTAAATGGGAAAGTTGTAATTGTTAAATTTCAAGAGCCTCCATTACTATTACTCCGTTACTGGTTTGGTGTGTCAGAATTCAATAAAAGTTTGTCAAATAAGCACTCTGTATTGCTATATGGGATTTTATTTCCAGTATCTTTTCGAATTAAAGTTTCTCAAGCATCAGAAACTTCATAAACAAAACATCTTCCGTAAAGTCGTAATCGATTAATTAATTAAATTCTGTGTTTGAAATTCAGTAGCGTAAGTAGTTAGTCTGAATATATTTAACTTTGGAATTTTAATCAGCTGAGATAGAGATTTTCTAAGCTTCCTTCCCTTTGCTGGAGAGTAAGCTACTGATATAATTATTCGAACTTAACGAATTGGGAAAACAATTTGAGTAATACTTTTACTAGCCTCATCAGAAGCGCAGGTCTTCGGAGAAAAAACAAACAAGTTAGAAAGTTGCTGAGAAGTTCATTGCGGAGTTTGAATATTTTTGAAAGGCTGGGAGCGTCTTGGGATTGGAGATATTAACCAAGAGGCCTTCAAAGGGGTCAATCTTCATAAAATGAAACCCTTGCAGAAAGAAGACGACATCCTCCTTTATAGATCTCACAGCTAAAGGACCCGCCGAGAAAATTGGCACTGTTGGAGTCGTCGTTCTTGCGACATTATCTGCCGGCTAATTAAACAGAGAAGTGTTGCTGGCTTCAATTAGAGTGATTATAGGTGCGCTGGTCTGGTCGATGTTAGATCTGAGATGCGGACTTGCCGCAATGCCAGGGGCAATCTGCAGCAGTGGGTTTTACATTTACAAGCTCCACGTTCAACTTCGCAAATAGTACTTTTATATTTGATACTATTTACATAATATCGTTCACCTAAATTAAGTAGGAACTTACCTATATCAATCACTGGTATTTTAAATTTAAAAACTACCAAAAGGCATTTATCTTTCTCCGAAACGATGGATCTTTCAACCTTGTTTGACCGAGTTGCTCCAATATTTTTATTAGACTTCATGATTCGAGACAAATAACAAAAGAGAATAAAGGTTTTTCTACGATGTGAAACTCTGTAAAAAAGATCTTAAGAAACTAGGAATGGGAATTGTACTGTAATTTTATTTTTCATTATAACGAAGAATAATGTGTAGATTAATCTGTGATTGTCAAAGCACCTGCGTTTTCTTTTACTCTACTGAAAATAACTTCCCATCATCCTGCAAACAGACATCGTGCAAAGGGTAAGGCAATATTGATTCATTAAGAAAAATAAGTTTTACAATCTCTCATCTGCTTTTATTGGATAGCGTAACTGCATAGTTTCTCATTCGCTTATAATGAAATGTTTCCACAGCTATCCAATTCACAAAATAAATTATCTCGTCAGTTCTCATTATCTCTTTACAAATATATATTTACAATAGCACCTGCGGACAGCTTCGCCCGCAAGGATCTAGGTGTGTGGACTAATGGGCGGTCGGCGGACAGAGCTTTTCCAACAGCAATATTAGCGGAGACTGTAGTTATGTTGCAATACAGCCTGGGCATTCATAACGTACTTATTCAAGTCATTTTCAAAGGAAAATTTTCTCTTTTTTTTTTTGTCTGAAATGTAATCTTGATTAGTATTTATTCCCGGCGAGTTACTGCTACTAAATCTTAAGTCTAAAATTTTCAGTCTACAGAAACTAACATAAATTCGTGCCCTTAATTATTCCGCGAACGGTACAAATTTTTCGGTAACATTTTTCATATTGCTTGAGGTGAAACTTATCGACTGTCACAGTCAGATGTACGAAATTTGCGAAGTAGATTTTAAGTCAGATCGTAAAGATTCAAAAAGTTAAAACTTAATCGAAAACGAAAGAACAGAATCGAAATTCCGTTATCGCAAAAATTAAAATTTAATCTGATGAATTTTTGCAGCAATAAATTTGTTATGTCACAAATAATAAAATTTATCACACAAAAAATACTTTGATAATGTTGTTAGAATTTTTAAGCTTATTGGCTGTTTTAACTTTGGCGGAATTTTTATCTGTGTATGAAATTGTATTAAATATGTTTGGTGGCTATCTCTTTAGTTATGATTTCATTTCACGGGAAACATAATCTAATTACAGATATAGGAATTATACTTTAGCGCCACCTATCGGAATAAATTATCAAAAAATAAAATTTCGTGAACATTTCGCATGAATATGACCTGAATTGGTCCAGTGGTTTGTCCGTGATGATGCGGTTCAAGCACGCCTAGGATTTTACATATAAAGATATATTTTATACTGGTAAGCGACTATACCTGTTGGAGTGACCACTCGTAGTAATTTCCAAAATATGATACTGTGTCCGCTAGCCATCAGAATATAATTTAAATTCTAATTCGATTAATTTGTGATATGGTGGATAAAATTTGCTCTAAAAAGTTATTGAAAAAATTACCAATGTAGACTGTCTTCAAATTTGCTTAACTGAAATGGATTTCGTTGGTCATGGTATAAAATAAAAATATTTGAATTAAGGGTAGTCTTTCGACTCTAATCCTTGATTGATTTTTGGCTGCTCAGGATTTCAGTTAAAACTTCCTAAAGATTATTTTTTTTATCAAGAATGTTTGGCACGCCAAATATGAAAAAAGTTCCTTTAATTACTAAACTTACCTGTTTTCTAGATACATTCGCAATTCTGACATTCGTCCATTATACTTTTAATTCATTAAATGCTTATTTTATTCTGGTGCTGTAATTATTTGTCAAAGTTAGTTCATGGTTTAATACTTTGCCGAACAAAAAGTAATACTGTAACAATATTATTAACCTAGAGGAAAGAAAAACAGCATATCCTTACATTTTAAAATAAAACAATAATTTCTTATAGTAATTTCTTCACTGACTGAGATTGTGTAATTACATTTAAACTAGTCTCAGATTCAGTGGCACGAATGCATGTTGTTTGCTTTTTATCCAGCTGGTTATGTCTACAGGGAATGATGACAGGTACAAACGAGCCAGATCATTACGTATTCAAGTAGGTAAATAAAGATTTTGTGGCCTAGTAATTGTTTGCAGCAGAAATTATTTGATAATTAACTCAGGTGGGAACACATAAGAGAGATGATAAAGTTTCAGATGTTTTTTGATCTATTTGTATTGTGTGATGAGGGGATGAAAAGATTTTTTGAAAAAGAATCGTAGGGCTTTTAGTGCCAGGAGAGCCATGGGGGTTGTTAGGCTCACCTTGGTGGCGGGAATTTTTTATTTCCTGTGTCTTCCACCTCTGTCGAAGAAACAAAGAATATTCTCTGAAGGGGGATGGTTGTAATTTGTCTGTAAAACGTGTAACTTTTGTTCTGAGTGGTAAGTGTATTTTTGTTTGTGAAATGTGTAGTTTATGATGCGGAGATGTGTAACTCCTTCGATGATTGTGGGAAATCAATTAATACCGCACCCGGGACGGCCCGTACGCCAGATTCGGGATTTATCTCCCAAATTCTGTGTAGTGGTGCTACAACGTGTCCAGCTAAGCTGTCGTGTATCAGGGAAGGGAGGGAATTGGATACACAACGTCGGTCAGGCTCTTACTAGAATGCTTTGAGGTAGTACGTGGTCCGTATTATTGATACTACGTACAGGAGTTGTGAAAGGGTCTGTGTGCGAAGGAGGGAAACCTAATTCATTACCTGTAGAACACCTTCAGTAACTGGTATTATAAACAAGTTGAATTGAGAGTCACTGGAAGACAGAAGGCACTTGAGGAAAGTGATTGGATCTTATATGGCACATATTAGCGATGAAGCCTAGATCAATATATTTGGTGCGGAACTAGGTATGTTAAAAAAATAGATATATTGTAGGTAAGGGAGTTAGGAACAGAAAAAGAGTAGCCAATGAATTCAGACATTGAAAGAATCTAAAGTAAAAATTCTCATAGTACAAAAGGGTTTGACACTTGATAGTGAAATTAACTACATTGCATTTAATATCAGTAATAACAATTTCTTATTTTTAATAACACACAGAACAGGATACTTAGAAATTGGAACATGTTTCAAAATCACAGTGATGGATTACCAGGAATGTCTGAGCTGATGAACTGAATTCGTTGCGAACTGTTTACAGCGATTGTTTTAAGAGACATAGGCCAATGTAATAAAGCACAACGACAGAGCAGCCTGGGAAGTTTGTAGAGTATCAGTAGAGTCGAAGGAGTAGCTTTTAACTACCGTTTCGAAACTGCTAGTGAGTCCTAACAGTAGCCGTTCGAGTGACCCATTTATTGGTAAGACGGTCTATCTGCATTTCTGGAGGCGGCAGGTGGCGCCGCCGATGGTGGTGGAAGGAAACTACGCTCACATTCTCGGCGTGAGCTATGCAAAGCCCTTGAGTGCTGGCGCTATTAAACCTCTGTGGCGTGCCGCACGGGAAGCATCTCTCCCCTGCACCTCCCCTGCATCAAGCAGCTGACGATCAACTTGTCTTCAACGGCCACTGCATCTTTGGTCAGAAGACTGATCGTAAACCGTACAGATTTATGTAGATTCAGAGATGGGATAGATCTGTATTATATAACTTATCAACGATTTGAGAGAGAACCTTGAAGCATACAGATGTAGTATGATCATTATATGTTTACTTTGTGAATTTTAGTGCAATAACAGGCTCCAAACGCCAAAACAATTTCTATATGGGCAGTAAATAACTTATTTAAGATTTTATACGAATTGAGGAGCTAAATGTTTTAGTGTATAGATACAACGTGTAAAGTATACATTAGTCAAGTTAACTTCAATTTTAATTCCATAGGAGAAATTCTGGAATAGAAAATAACTTGGATATAAGTTTGTTCACAATCATGCTCAATTATGCATGAATAAATTTGAATGCTCTTGATTTTATTTGATGGGATAGTGGTATTATCTTTATTTTTCGAGTGATCAGAAATTAAAGCATTTCCTGCTGTAGATTAAAAATTTTCTAAAACAAAAATTAACTTTTTATGACAAATTTAACATTGAATCGCTTTTGCGGATGCTAGAAATAATATTTCCATAGATCGGAAAGAAGAAAATATTCACATGAGCTGCAAGAGTTAGATTTTGGGGCGGAGGGGGGGGGGGGGAGGGAAGGTGGTGGATAGGAGGAGAGATAGGAAAGAAAGATGACACAATGGAAGAAAAAAACTGATTGAACATTTAGAGGACTCTCCTTTTTTTCTTCTGGTTTTACTCCTTGTCGATGGCGAAGTCATTAGAGGTGGAAAAGGACGGGGGCAAAGAACGGAAAGGAATTCAGCATTTTCAAAGAACCAACCTGGTATTCGCATGGAGAGAGGGAAACCATGGAATTCCCAAATCTGGATTGCTGGACGGGGTTTCGAACCCGCACCCTCCTAAATACGAGGAATGAGGATGGGTATAATGGGAAAGCATTTAAATGTAGAAGGTATAAATTGGGAAGGAAACAAGATTAGTAACACAAGGACTGTTTGTTAAGGTTAAAGCAGAAAGGATTTATGAAGGCGGTAGATCATACATCAATATGATAATAGTTGATTCATATCTGGCTGTAACTACATGGAGTGTCAGATAAAACAATGCGTTTAGTATACGAGAAGGCGCGGGTTCCTTTTTTTTTTTTGGGGAAGGAGAGGAACAATGTGTTGACGAAAGGTAGTGATAGAGTGAAAACAATTCGAATAAATGGTAGAAGTTTGGTATAAAATGGTTATCCCAAACCAGAAAATTAAATTAACGCAACGTACATACTACACTCAAATTAAATCGATGACTGAAACTATAAACTGAATGGGAAGACCTCTAACTGAGATGGCTAGATATTCTGTCGTAGAATCTGTTATTATATTTTTTTTTTTAAAGGAAATGATGAGTTACAGTTCTCTTATATGAAACGAGAAAAGAACCACCACGTCAATTCAAACTTACGTTTTTGTTTGTGACAATAATTTCATTTTACAGGTATGTTATTAAACGGAATATAAACGTTTTTTAGACGTACATGGTTTATAAAGTAAGTTCATGTTAGGTCATAATTTATGTTATTAGCTGGGAAATTAAAAAAAAAAAAAATTACACCCAAAATTTTCTCAGTAATTTTTCCGTGTTAATTGTCTCCGTTAGATTCGTCCTGCTCTGAAGCGTTAACGGCAAAGGCATTTAATGTATTAAAACGCGCATTAGTCTGATTTTATGAATACGGCAAAGCTTTTCCATTGTTATATACTGGAGATTGCTATAAATGTTTAAAAACGCTTCAAATCCATTTACAGATCGAAGAATTCCTTTATATATTTTCTTTACTTTTTTATTTGCTGTAATTAATGGTGCAATAAATTTATGGGGATCTTATTTCTTGATTTATCTTCTTTCGGAGCCGATGCTACTGTGTGTTGGTAGTTCCATCGCAACCTCTTGTTCCGATGGATTGAGAGCTGATGGTTTGTGTGCAACCTTTACTATGTTATCTTGCATATATATTTATTAAACGCAGACTCTATTCGTCTGATGCATAAAGAAAAATGCATTGGTAAATAAAATATGAATTTGCTAGAACTGAAGGTAATGGAGGATATAATACGTTTTTTCGTACTGTTAGGTAATTTCTGACAAATTCATCGACAGATATAATTGTAAAAATGGTTTTGGTCGTATTGTAGTTAATGATTTCTCTTATTTAATTGTCACGCTTAATTTATCAAATTCTACTAATTTAACTTATGATTGAATTTCTTTGTGAGTCCTGTAAATAATTGTTTATGCTTTTGATTTGACTTAAGTTTGATTTTAATTATTTTAAAATTACATCTTTTACGATAATCATGCTTAGAGTTCAAGAATCTTTGCTGAAAGGATGTATTTATGGATTTTTTCTGTTAGCTTAAAGTGTCTTGTGCTTAGTGGAACTCCAGATAGAAATATATTCGTATCCATTTTGGGGCTCTTGTTCATACTGAGTACAATTGGTGGCAGTAAGCAACATTGTAATGTTACATTTACCTTACATTTTTCAATCAATTAAGCAATAGTTACCGAACGGAAGAATAGCATGAGAGCGTTTCAATTTATTTGGCCTTCATTACAATTGCAAAGAAAAACTTCAAATAATTTTTGGTAATACCTTCAACGTTTACTCTTGCTAGAACGCTATTACTTAAAATGAAAATGTTGTGTTGTTTACTTTCACCGGTAACCATTGTTAATGTTATCGGTGTTTTGGAATAATTCGTATTGTTATTGCCTGGGGTCCTCGATTGTATACTCGAAAACTACGAGTGAAATAACACGCTTATAATGTGTAGATTTGTCTGCTGTGCTCATTTGGAAATGTACAAACATCCATTAATCTGTGAAAGTTTGCCCCACAGTGTGTTTGTTCATCTGAAGTTATATTACTACCATGAAGTGAATTTCATCTGAGGTCAATATTTTACTGTGCTTGTGGTGTATCGCAGAAAACTAGAGGAGGTAATAAAGGAAAGGAAAAGTAACTTACGTTCATCGAGTTCTTGTTTGTATTAAAGATTCACCATGTCATTGAAAGTCACTGAAGGTTGTTTTTAAAATAGTTTGGTGACATAGAAATCAATTTGATCTGGAATGCAAAGATAAGATAAATGATAGATTTTTTTTAGATATATGTCTTATAACTGTATTACCGGCTCACATCATAATTTATTTAAGGTTTATCCTTCATATCTGCAGGACACCTACTTTACAATTTGTATCATTACTATTTACTTTTAGATAAATTATTCCTTCACTGCGTCGGTTATCTGAACTTTTTAAGTTGCTTACTCAAGAGAACTTAATTACAGAAAATTCAGAAGAGGAAGCCTCTACTGCAGAAGCTACAGAGAAGACAAACGTCCGGTGGAGATGAAAAAGAGCGCTCTTTTCTCCATGTCAAATAACCATTCTGGGGGCTGTACTCGCGGCAAGATAAGAGCGCTTGTAGATCTGTAACTGCGGTCACTTCAGCCCTTGAAGAAGTCTTAATTAAAAGCGGCTGTTTACACCCGCATTAGGCAAAGGTTTAAGCGACGCAGATAATGCCAGTCAGCCCCGGCGGTGTAGCGGAATTAAAGCCGGTAACTTACACGGGCCCCGCGCTCTCTCCCACACATACAGCTCTCCGCCGCCTGATTAATATTCCGAACGCAGCCTGGCCCGAGCCCAATCTCTTAAAACGTGCGAGTGCTGAAAAAAGGTAGACCATTTGCAAAGAAAATTTCGGACCGGCTGTGAAATGCGGAACGGCGGCTAGAAATAAATTTTCTCAGCGTGTGAACAGGTGGCACAAGGTGTTGGTGCGCCCTGCTGTCCTACGTGGCTTTTGCTGCACATTTCATCTCGATGGTATGTATCAGAGGCTTTACATTTTTTAATAGAAAGTTACTCACTAATCTTGCTCAGAGCAGGTAAGAGTTATCAGTTCTGATGGGATGTCCACAATGTAACACTTCAAACCAATGATATTTTATTTTTCATTTTTGTTATTGGCATTTATTGCGATGTCAATATGCCTAAACACATCTAATCACGCGTTACGTGCTTGTATACTCTAAACTCTTTGACTGTTTGGGGGATATTGTTTACAACTTGGATACAATTTATTCCAATCCCTGAATTCGTATCTGCAATGTTAAATTTTCCACTCGAAGTTAGTATAAATATTTAATTCCAATGTCCTTCTTGATAGATCCCAGATTCAAAAACATTCACTTCCATAATGCCAAAGTTTGTTACAAAGATATAGCTACCCGTTTAGCAGCAGTAAACACAATCACCTCCACCAGTGATCAAGATAGTGATTCTTCTACTGACACAATATCAGCTCATGATGTTTCGAGTCATCATAAGACCTTAGTACACCCAAACGAAAAAGCAAAAGTCGAATACCAGGTTCCCCTTTACAAGCTACTTCTCCTAATGGAAAGGATGAAATGAGCCTTTATTCGGGAACAGTAGTGTCTACTGACACTTTGGAGCTATGGGAAGATATGAAAGCAGTATTCCCCCACTGGTGTAAGTTAGCCCATGAATACCTGACAGTTCCAGCAACGTCATTCCCCGCGGAACGTTTAGGCAGGCAGTACAATCTCAAAGACAAAAAAAAAAAAAAAAACAGATTATCATCGAAACGATTGGATAAATTATTGTTTTCAGGTAATCGTGCAGACGAAGAGTGGGAAGTATAAAATCAATAATCATTTTTTCTTCTTATTGCTACAGTTCCATGAGTCATGGCATTTTGCTGTTGATTTGATTTAAACTGAAATAAAAGTTGAGTTTTCGTGAAAAAGAGTAATCTTTTAGTTTCAAATATTAATCTTGGACTTAGAAAGAAAATTTGAGTCTGGAGCGCAGCACTTTATGGTAGTAAAGCTTTAACTTTAGGAATACCAGAAAGAAGGAAAGTATTTGAAATGTAGTTCTATAGAAGTATGCTGAAAATTAGATGGACAGATAAAGTAAGAAATGAACGAGTTTTGTAAATGATGGGCGAGAAAAGACTTTTGTGAAAGAGGCTTACAGAATGGTAGGTCATATTTTGAGACATGGAAGATTGGTTAATTTGTTAGTGGAGGGAACAGTCAAAGGCAAGAACTGTAGAGGAAGGCAGAGATTAGAATATATGAAGCAGATAACCGAGGACATAGGGTGTAAGGGGTATGTTAAGATTAAGAGGTTAGCGTAAGACGAGAAGAAATGGAGGATTGCATCAAACCAGTCGAAAGATTGATGACAGCAAATAAAGAAAAGAAGTTTTAATTTATATAATTTATAATATACATTTTTCATATAGTAGGACTACAAAAAGGACCATGATTTATAATTACAAATTTCACCATCCGAAAAGAATTCTAAAAACGTTTAAAAGTAGTTTTTTTTTTTTTTTTTTTTAAAATTGATGGTATTTCACAGAAATGAGAAAGTATGTCCCACTCCTTCTCCCCCACACCCCCACCCACACCCCCAAGCAGAAATAGGAATGTATGGAAGTTTCAAGATGTAGGATATCCGAGACGAGAAATAAGATGTCGTTTCATAGTTGTTAACGATTGTCTAGTATAAACATTTGCATATGCAAGAAATGATCAAGCGTATATGGGATTGAGATGTACAAGAATGTTGTTGAAATTTTATTTCTGCCAAGTCTTCAGTTCTTAAATTGTTAAGTGGTTGTGATAGAGCTACAGATCTTTTCCCTTTACTTACTAAGTCAGTTTGTCACAGTTTTCTCCAGAAACTTTTATGTAATATTATGGTTATCAGTTTACGCATCTAGTAGTGCCTATTTGTAACAGCGGAAGAAAATATATAAATATATTGGATTTGTTTCCAAAAATGATACCTTCTTTCGACAGATGTATTGCTACCACCATAACGAATGTACTATTTTGTGCAGAAATCTTCTGTAGATCAGAGTTGTTTTTTTTTAAATGGAGGATTGTGTCACGGGTGCTCACTCCGAATCGTGGTATTGCAATCAGAGCACTACTCCGCGCAGGAGCCCCAGGTTTGACCTTTGTCATAAGAGATACTGTCGCAGCTCCTTCGCTATGTTTCCTCTCTTTCCGGCTAACATTAGCAGCTATTGAACAACTTACTCATGTCCTTAGAAAAAAAAGAGGTATTGACAGTGTCCGGGCAGTAAGATTCAAGACGATTTGAGTATAAGCAGGTAAAATGAGAGCGACAACACAGTTACATCAGCTGAACTCTCTGGAGCAACTAATGAGAAGCGTTGGATAAGGCGCAGATCATCATGGAGAAATTTATTACCACCAAAGCTCCTTGGA
This sequence comes from Vandiemenella viatica, assembly GCA_031002005.1. Classification (NCBI taxonomy): domain Eukaryota; kingdom Metazoa; phylum Arthropoda; class Insecta; order Orthoptera; family Morabidae; genus Vandiemenella; species Vandiemenella viatica. The sequence goes on from JARYHS010011408.1 coordinate 52,054,504, forward strand.
ACATTCCAGGTATAGCCTGTTAGCGTAGAAATATCGCCAATTGCAGCTCAAAATAAACTAGGCGGTACAAGAGCAACAACTGTTTAAATCAACCTATTAAATTTTTGTTTCATTTTGTTTATTTACATTCAGATGAAGACGTTTCCTACAGTCTTTGTCCAGAGATATTTCTGTTACAGAAACAAAGAAATATGTTTCTTACCAAATTACTTCATTTTCTATGTTATGAGCGTTATTTAATAACGAACATATTTAGTTAGGAAACTGTGAGGAAATCAACTGCCAAAACTCTGCGTTCAACCTGTAGGCAAGTTTTGAACAAAAAGGAAGGAGACAAAGGTTATAAATGAACGAAATTTATCTCGGCCTTGTAAATTAATAAATTCACGGGAAATTAACGGCATTAAATTATCATCTAAACACAATATTTCGACGTATTCTCCGTCGTCATCTTCAGGTGTAGAGTGAACAAGTGGTAGAAACTGAAGTTTAAAGTTTACAAAGAGTGCGCTGTTGATAGACTGACATGGCAAATGCCTATGAGTCACTCTATACCTGAAGATGACGACGGACAATATAGTGGTCGAAATATTGTGTTTAAACAACAATTTAACTGGCTTAGTTTCCGCGGAGGCTTTATCAGGGACAAAGGTAGTTAGAAAAGAGTATTTTGCGTCACTTGCAAATCAAGTACGTTGTCCTTAGGAGAGAACAGTCGGAATCAGTCCCCACGAATGATTTTGGATCCAAATAAGTTTCTACCATTTCTACAGTTTTATTGCTGAGGATCTTGAGCTCGGTTTATAGATAAGTGGGTTGGAGAAACAACTCTCTCACTAGTGGCAGCTGGAGTTGGAAAAGAAGCAAAGATTTAAAACTCCGGTTGTTCGAAGAAGTTTTCGGGAGTGGCCTCTAATTACTAAGTGTGTCGCATTATGCGGGCGGGGCAGCAGCTGCGGCTATTCAGCGCGACCCTCGCCTGTAATTAACATGGACGCGGAGTCTGGACTGCTCGGGCCTTCGCTGGGGACGGCTCCGTATCCTTCAGACCAAAGGAAGGCACCGCACACTGAAGTGGTGGTGGCCTATAGTCATGAACTATTACAAGCATGAGTGCTTTGGCATTAAATTAGAAACAGATAACGACGAATCTTTCTTTACATCTAACGAGTACCACTTGGACAAACAACTATCGGAGATTGAAGAGGTCAGGCTTAGTCGCCAACGGTCCTAGCTAGTTTAGTCCGTGCAATCACAGAGACACTTCCAGGAAAATCTTTCAAACAGCAAAAGTTCCAAAGATGTTCATCGAAAGGGGAAAAGAAGTATGTTGTTTGGAGGACAAATATCATCCATGAAGAGTTTATGCCTCAAGGCCAGATGGAAAATCAAAATTTTTACCTAATAGTTCTTGAAAGACTACGAAGAAATTTCAGGCGTGTGAGACAAAAAATCAAAAACAATTGGATCCTGCATAACGATAACGCGCCTTGTTACACAGCAATTTCAGTAAACAAGTTTCTGGTCAGTTGAAACATTCCGTTGGCTCCTCAGCCGCCTTACTAACTTGACTTGAGTTACTGCGACTTTTTCCTCTTCCCGAGACTGAAAATTCATCTCAAGGGATGTCGTTTTGGTACATTTGAAAACATTGAAACTGCTGTAGCCGAAGGCTATTTCAGTGTCCGACTTCCAGAACTGCTGCGAACAGTGGGAGAAACGCCTCCAACGTTGTGTGGATTACCAAGGAGGATTATTTTTTTTTTAAATGTATGTTTCATTACTTAATTTACACACCTCATATTATGCTGATTTGAGATCATGTCATCAACTCGTTCGAGATACTAGTCACAGACCACAAATATAATGAAAAAATTTGAATCATTTAATCTTAACATTATATCTCTTAATCAAAAGTAAAACTAAGAAGTGGAGCATTATTCGTCGTCATCATTACCAAACAGAAGTATGAAATTCTAAAATCCAATTCGTATTCTTCACTCTTCGCCGTGTATCATATACTAGATTACTATAAAATTATAAAATACTGCAGTATTACGGTAACTGAGAAGACTACAGAAATTTCAGAATTTAGTAATGGACACTGCTGAAAGGTATACCTACCACCTATTGGCATGACGCATGAAATTTGATCGTGATGGATGAAAAGATGGGAGTTTAGTTGTTATGACCAGAATTTTTATGGGCTTTGCTTTGTCTATGTGAGATTCCCCTGGATTCTCCGTGTTTCTGATTCCTCGTTAAATTGTGGATCCCGGATTGTGTAGTATGACGTTCTAATGTCATACCCCTGGAATATAGAGTCTGTGACTAACTATATTCAGATTATTAACTATAATGGTTCATTCAGTGCAAATTCTATTATGTTTATTCAAATCATGGGGTAATTTATTCGTAATAAGCCAGGGCGACAAAAGTATTATAAATAACTTTTGTTAATACAAGGTTACTATTATAAAGGAACAAATTTAATATAAAATGGTGAAATATGCTTGTGGTCAGTGAAAAATTCCCAGCGCCTGAATAGCGGGAGAAAGCCGCTGCTTGGCGTCGGAGAGTACAATGGGGATGCCAGGGATGAGAGACAGGTCCTGTTAGCCGAGGCTGGGCGCTGTCCCCTCAGCCAAGACGCGGGGGTGTTGAAGGTCGTCGTTGCTGAAGCCAATAGAACATGGCTTGGACATCACGTGATTTTGGCGTACGTTAGCCCACCAATACCGGGTAGCCACGGGGTTGACAAATGTTAACCCAGATCTTCTTTTTCATGTGATACGGGCGCTGCACTACGAAAGGGAAGAGCCATCTTTTTCTTGGTGGCTGAAAGGATGCCACAGCGACACTCTCTGGCTGGAAGTGGCCCGATGCAGATCGACTTCTTGGCTGGTAGTGGCCCGATGCAGATCTACTTTCTGGCTGGTAGTGGACCGATGCAGATCTACTTCTTGGCTGATAGTGGCCTGAGACAGATCGAGACTTCATGGCTCGCAGTGGCGTGATGCAGCCATCGCTGAATCGCCCGGACGGGTTGAGCGCTCCGTGAGTTCGTTATCTCACAGTGACACTTTGTGTCGCAATCGCCATGGAGCCGCCGACATTTGGTTATGTGTTCTGACACCAGATCAATGTTTCGCCGGTTTTATCACGGCTTTAGAGACCCGTAAACGCTACCTGGGAATAGAGTCTCAGCTTCAACTGTGCAAGTGCCCCTGAGCTAGCTGGCATTTTATTTCACCAAGCATTGAACTCTGAAAGCTCCTTGTTTATTGTAACACGACTCAGATAATGTTCATTTTGTTTTAGTTGGCGCTACCTGGGAATATTATGATATGTATAACATCTGGTTGTTAGCTTGTGTCGCCACGATGTTCTATACCGTATTCACTTTGAAAACTATTGAGATACTTAGAATCCAATTATTTCTTGCACTAATCCGGCAAATTGTAAGGTCTACGTATTGTTTGCTTGCAATTGCATTGTCTTGTGTTAGAAATAACGTTAAATTTACTCAGAAATGCAAATGCTATAAGACAAAATAAGACTTGACATTTTTTCACCTGTAATTTGTAAGGTGACAAAGTCCCTTACACTTTAAATTTTGTGAATAAATTTTGTTAAAAGTTAATTAAATATTAGTTGTGTTGTGTTGGGAATACAAATGTGTTAATTTATTATGAAAAAATGATAAAGATAAACGTATATTTAAGTACCAGAATATCTATGGACAATGATTATCTATAATAATGTATATCTTTGGACAAGAAGACAAAGAAAATATGACAAGGGTATGGATGAGAATAAAATATATCTGGTAAGTTGTTGAGTAAAAAGGAATGTAAGAAGTGTGTTTTGACCCTTGTGAATATAAATAAAAGTGTTTTTTCGAGTGTTACTTCAAAGAATTTGTTGTCTAGATATTTATTATTTATTTGTTTCTGAATTGTGAATGGAAATAATCTGCCGGCTTCTACAGCTTAGATTACGGCTTGAAGACGGGCAGATTACATATACCTAAACCTAAATACAGGAAGAGGGGATCTTACAAGTGGCTGACCGTAAAAGGACGTAGAACTAAAAAACTTTAGTTCGGTAAGGAAAGAGCCTGGCAAATCTTCGGAGAAGAGAAAGAAGAAAGGTAAGACAGAAAATACATTTTAATAACGTGAAGTGGACGATAAATAAATGCAGATGTAAATCTGAGAAGCTATTTGAAGAGATATGGTAATTGTTTAAAAATTTGAAGATACTCATAGCCGCGTAAATTACTGAAAATAGTAAGAGTAAACTTCAAGATATGGTAATGAACGTTTTGGTTAAGTGTTAACGAACTAGATATTATCTGTGACTGTTTGCCGAAAGGAACTTGCTTTAAATAAAAATAATAGTAAAAGTAAATTGCAGTAGAGGGAATAATACTGTATACTAGTAAAATAACAAGCAGCAATATAACAGTTAAAATGCTGGGAAAGAAATTCATCTCAATGTATAATGCATGCACGAGAAGTTAACGAGCAAGAATAGTATCTTTGACAAATTGTGGAAGTAAATTTGCTGTAGTTAAAAACTGATATTTTGAATGTGTTTTGTGAAAATAATTTTTGTAAAGATAATATGTATGTTGATGAAAGTTTTTTGTGTCTCTAATTCTGAGTCGAACTACTGCGTTGTAAAATTCATTGTCACCTCGTTGAAGACTTTCTTGTCTCCAGTCTGTATTTACTCTCGTAAAATTTAGGATTTATCTTTGTGTGAAATATTGTGTGTAAAATGGAAAACAAAAATTTAGTGGTAGATTCCGAGAGTTCATTTAATGGGACGGGAGGCGAAAATAGTGAGCAGGTTAAGGTTTCTGGAAATTTAAATAACAGTTTGGATTCGGGTTGCGCGTATTCAGATCAGTCAGTGTGTGATGTTAGTATTGAGAAAGTTCATGAGTTATCTCCAGCTAGCGTAACTCAAAAGAAATTTGACCGAGAAGAAGATAATTCTTTGGAAATGATACTAGCAAAAATATTACAGAGCCAACAGGAATTAAAGCAGAGTCACCAGAGATCTGAAGAAACAAATCAACAGCAGATAATGAATATGCAAGAATTAAAACAAACCCTGCTACAGAACCAACAAGATTTAAGACGAGAATTACAACAAAATCAACAGAAGTTTGAAAAGTTAACACTACGACATATGGAGAAAAGGCAAGAATTAATTACACAAAATCGACAAAGAATGGAAAAAGAATTTAATCAATGGAAAAATGAAAAGGAAAATATCTATATTAAGCTAGACAATGTGGAGGAGCGCATTGTTAAGGAAGAAGAGAATCGTGAAGAGGCAATGAGGCTGGTATGCGATGAGCAAAATAAGTTGAAGAATGAATTTTCAGGGATTAAACAGGAATTTTGGCAAGTTCAAGGTGAGGTCATGTGTTGCAAAAAGACAGTTGAACAACAATGGATAGAGGTCAATCAGCGAGTTGACGTGGTGCAAAACAAAATCGAATGCTGTGCCGGCAACAATTTAGTACCGTCCGGTCAAATAAAACTACCGGAAGTAAGTTTTGTTCCAGGGGGCGAGATTCATCCGCACATTTTTGTAGAGATTTACAGAAACGCACTACCGAAACACTGGAGTGATGAGGAAAAAATTAGATATGTAAAGATGATGATGAAAGACGAAGCATTGGAATGGTCGTGTGGAGTAGCGGAGAGCAGTATTAGCTACGGAGAATTTCTGCGAAGTTTTTTGAAGAGGTACTGGTCGGAGGAAAGGCAGAGACGTGTGAAACAAGAATTTAGGAACAGCTGTCCATACAAAAGGCAATTTGGTAGCCTTCGCGAATATTGCGAAAAATTGATGAAAGGACTGAAATACTTGTCAAACCCAATAGAAGAAGACGAGAAAATAGAAATTTTGGAGAGAAAGATGCCGCGTTGGGTGCAGGAAAGGATGTTGCTTACGCGATGGAATAATCTCCAAGAATTTTTAGAAGGAGTGGACAAGATAGACAAATGGGACGATAGGAGTGTGAGAGATCAAAATTTTACCGGAAGTTCGTATGGTGGAAAAGAGCAATCGGGACAAGTATATCGGGAAAAGGATGGAAAGAGAGATGATAGAGAAGCGAGACCGGCACAAGAATGGAAAGGAAAGCCTACACAATATAAACAATGGAGCGATCGAAACGCTAGAGGATGGAAAGCTTTCAACAATGGAAATAGAGGGATGGAGCGAGTAGAAAGCGGAAAGCAGAGTGACGAAAAATGCAACCAGGGAAATTAGGAAGGGCTTGTGAAGAGGTCCGTTCCCAGGCCGATGAAAGAAGAGGACCAAGAAATTTTAAAGAATATAGATGTATGTTCATGAGAGTAAACAAAGAAGAAGCAGTAAAACATAGGAAGACCGTTCTAGAAGATGTTGCAAAACATTTCCAAAGAATAGAGAGAGAGGAGAGCAATCAGAAAACGTCAGTAGAGAGTGACAATCAAATCAGAAATAATGAAGAAAGGAAGCCATTAATGGATCAAACACTGATGATTGATGAAGTAGATGAATGGGTAAACCAAGCAAGAAGAGCTTCTAAGGAAAAAGTAGGAGTGGAAACGGTTGAAGAAGAAGATGAGGAAGACCTCATAAAACGATTAGAAGTGGGAAAAGAGCAAGAAGTAACGGTCAGTTAAAATGGTGGAGGTGTTTAGAACAAATTGTGGAAGTGAACGATTCGACAAGGTTGAAAATGAGGCAATGGAAGGAAGTGAGGTGATTGGTTTAGCAGAAATGGATTATTGGACGAACAAGGACCAGAAGAGTATTGACGAGTTGATAGCGGATGAGGGATATGGAATCAATATCTTGGGAAATGAGGATGAAAATTACGAAGAGCGAAGAGAAGAGGAAGATGAGGAAACAGACGATACGATAGACGATGAAGAGTATGGAGACGAAGAAGAATTCAATGAAGATTATAGTATGGAAGAGGGAGAAAACTTTAACGAAGATTTAAAAAAGAGTTATGTAGTCGATAGTGACAAGGATGAAGAAAGAGAACTGAAATGCTTTCCAATAAGGAAGGAAGGACCAGGAAGAGGCAAGGAAAGTGAAGCAAGCAAGGCGATGAAAAAAGAACAAGGAACTATTTTACCGAAACATGGAAGAAGAGGAGGCAACGAGAGGAAAAGTGAAGATGAAGGACGAAGGATCGACATACAGAGAGGAAGAGGACGCAACAAGAGGAAAAGTGAAGATGAAGGACCGACGTTCTAGGAAAAAAGAGTTCGAAGTAGGGGAACTAGTGTTGGTGAGAACTCATGAACGATCCAGCAGCATAAATGCGGAGATCAAGAAGTTTTTTGATATATATGAAGGACCGTATAAAATTGTGGAGAGACCTCATCAACATGCATATTATCTTCAGTACCCGAAATCTGGAAAAGTGTTAGGTTTAAGGAACCTGAAAGATTTGAAACTGTACATCGAGTGAATGAGAGGATGAAAGTTGCAGAGAGTGAATGTAAATATTGTAAACTAAGAGAAAGAGATCTACATAATTTGTGGGGAAAATTTTGATGACAAGTAGCGGGGGGGATATGTAAGGTGACAAAGTCCCTTACACTTTAAATTTTGTGAATAAATTTTGTTAAAAGTTAATTAAATATTAGTTGTGTTGTGTTGTGAATACAAATGTGTTAATTTGTTATGAAAAAATGATAAAGATAAACGTATATTTAAGTACCAGAATATCTATGGACAATGATTATCTATAATAATGTATATCTTTGGACAAGAAGACAAAGAAAATATGGCAAGGGTATGGATGAGAATAAAATATATCTGTTAAGTTGTTGAGTAAAAAGGAATGTAAGAAGTGTGTTTTGACCCTTGTGAATATAAATAAAAGTGTTTTTCGAGTGTTACTTCAAAGAATTCGTTGTCTAGATATTTATTATTTATTTGTTTCTGAATTGTGAATGGAAATAATCTGCCGGCTTCTACAGCTTAGATTACGGCTTGAAGACGGGCAGATTACATATACCTAAACCTAAATACAGGAAGAGGGGACCTTACAAATTCCATAGCAATCGTGATTCTTGCTATCCATATCATCAAAACTGATATTCATATTAAGGTTTATAATAACATTATCCCCCCCTCCCCCCCCCCAGCAGCCACCACAATTGATTGAAAAGTTTGGTGGTTCATATGAAAAGGATGATTCATCTATGAAAATATAACCATGATCTTGCGTCTTGATCAAAGGAAGGCACAAAACAACGGATGACCAAAGAAGACGTGCATATTGAAAATACCTGCTAACCACAAAAACATGTGATCAATCAGAGGGGGCACGAAACTTAGTCACTTTCGTTTTCCTCGTGTAGGAACCAACATACCTTTCGCTAAAACATAGTAACCCGTATACCCATAGATATACTTAATATAGTAGCTATTCTTGACATGGGAAAATAGATTCATGATTGAAGAAACATCGAAAAAATGTTAAGCTATCACATATATCAAATCTAATTCAAATGTATGTATGGGTTAGGGATTGCAGTTTTGGATCAATTGCTTTCATATTTCCAATATTAACTGGAACATGTCCAAATTATTAATCATTGTCAGCGACTAAATTTCACGTACTAAAAGACGTTAAAACTTCTCTGCGCACGTATGGGCTCAATTGTTATTCATAAAGTGCAAAAGAGTGCTGTATTCAATAGCCGTATTACAGCTCCTCTCAAAATTCCACAGCCCTCTCAGCGTTATAACGAACCGGAAACTGAACGAATGGGCGCCAGAGAAAGCCTCGCTGTGCGTGCCCGAGCTACTGATTCTGCTCCGCCGGCCTCACGCCCAAGACACGCAGGTTGCACGCTGCAAGGTGCTGCTGTAGTAACCGTCACTACAATTAATACGGCTAGCGACACCAAGAGGCTTAAGACATTGTCGGAAAGCCTTCTTCGGTGACCACAGGAGGAACAGAATATTTTGCAGATTTATCTATAGTCCTTCATGAGACGATACGTAGAGAAACCATTACTAACCTAGGAAAGAATGACCGTAGCATAAAATATAGAACGAAGATTATTTTTCAAATAACGTCCATTTTTTAATGAGGATAAATAGCAGCATGGTTTACTGGTAATATCAGTAAACGAAATGTATGGCGAAAATATCTTTGGCGTAGGTTGGGACACACATTTTGTGTACGTATCAGATACACGTGTTGGAGAATGTGCAAAGAGAGCAGATTTGTTTCTGGAAATCACCGCAAGACCCACTCAGTAACGGATATTATGAAGGAGCTGGATTGGGAATCTTTGAAAAATGTACAAGGTTTATGTTGGTGATGAGGCTTGGAAGCAGATTGGTCGCAAATTAGGAGTAGTGAATGGAAGGGAAAAGATGCACAAATTCGTAAATAAGTTATCAAGGGAAGCGATGAATAGTTTACCAAAAACGCTGAAGTAATTTAAAAGCAAGATTCAAAAAGTATAAGATAATAATTATAAAAAAAAAAAAAATACTAAAAAAGTGTAACTAGCTAGGGAAATTGTCACTAGAACATACGCTCCAACGCAATTAAATTAAAAATACTGTAAATATCGTTAAAATACATTTATTTCCATATTCAACATACTTTCATTCACTTTTCTAGATAATACCCATTTTTATTCAAGCATCTCGTATGTCATACCGTTAAATAAGTTTTTTAATTCAGTTGTGAATGGAATCTGCCCTCTATGAAGAAGCACAATCAATGACTGTCACCTGTTCGTCGTCGTTGAATAGTTGACAACCAAAGAACTCCATTAAGTAGCGATATACATGAAAAATCATTGAATGCAAGGTCTGGACTTAGGAATTTTTTTGTCCACATCACGAATTAATTTTTCATAAATCAGACAAGGTCGCCCTAGGAGTGGCCATCCATGAACATTCTCACCCACTTTCGAATTTTACTATTATTCATAGCATTATCACTGTACGCTTCACAGATCTGACTGTGAATTTCCGCTGGTGCCATGTTTCTTGCAATCAAGACCTCACAGTCGGCGGCGAAATCAATTTTATAAAACATTATAATCTTCTACAGCTCAGACAGTCAATACGGCTGCAAATGCCGTCTAAACGCGGGAGAAGCGTTGTAATATAGCAGAGATATTGTCAGGATCGTATTTGAATCCTACTCGATGCAGTTACAGGAAGCAAAGACAGGCTTATAAGGGCTACTTCTGCGTGGACTTGTTCACACAACCTGCTGATGCGATGGGTCAATCAACTGCACCGATTTCAACTGGCTGATGACGTCAATGGTAAAAAGTAAAGTAATATTTCTTGCTCTCAGTCCGCGAGTAGCTTTCATCGATTCATTATGGGTAACTAACAGCTAGGCCGACTCCCTTAAGCTTCAGTCTGTACACCACGTAACATCATGGGGCCCGGTATTCAATCTATCCATTCAGTGTCCATTCAACCAACCATTGTTAATTCTTCATTCATTCAGTCTATCTTCAATTAAATGCAGAAGCATCGTTGATAGACGCAGCCAGACAGATCGTTACAGGTCATGTTATCAACTGTATTGTCTACAATTTTCAATGATTAAGTGTGATTCCCTAAATTGTTAGCCGCCTGTCATCATTTATCAGGGCAGATTCTCAACTAGCCATTCAACACGATCTGGTCTTCCTTATCCTATTTAATCAGCTGGTGTGAGATAATCCCGACTTAACACCTTCTTCTTATCAAGATACAAGAGGTTTCTTCAGCAACTCGAACACCACAATGTCAGTAAGCTCTCCTCTAGAGCCCCACCACATCAGACGTCCACAAATCACTCAAATCAACCACTCGGCTACCCTTTCAGTGCTTCCAAATAGGCAGGACTCTTACTGTATACTGAAATGACTTATAGAATATCTTAACGTATTTCGTAAAGATAAATTCTACTCTGGAGCTCAAGCAAGCAGACGCAAGGACACATGTCACGAGCCAGGTAATGGGCTCATTATTTTTATCCTCTCCAAGCATATTAATCAACTGACAGCAGTTGCTGGAATAACAGACGAGACTCTTACGCAGCCTCAAAGGTGATTAGCGATCTAGCGGCGTGCTGTATGAATAAGCTCCTTTGTATCTGAAGATCCGTACGGTCGAAGTCGTCTCCCAACTACATTACCATATTAGGACGCGCTAAATGACAGAGACTACATGTGTTCACAAGGCGACTCTGTACTAGCCATCCATTAAAGATAACGCACCACTGAATCACTTTGCGACCTAACGCAGGTATTTAGTCGTTAACTATTGGATCTGCCTTGGGGAAGTAACTTGCATCTTTTTCTTCAATAATTTTACTTTCCTAATGTAAAACAGCACTCTTAACAGTCTTACATTAAACTTCTGCAGTGCGGTACTTGTATTCCCAAGCTCTGATGTTACTTTCTATGCTTGCTTAAAATTACTACGATCCTTCGGCAAGAGCCGCTGCTTTGTCTAATCATCGAATCCGTGTCCTCAATATCTCAACCGAGCGTGGTGGTGTAACGGATAGCGTTCTGGCCTCGCATTCGGGAGGACGGCGGTTCGAATCCCCGTCCGGGCATCCAGATTTGGGTTTTCCATGGTTTCCCCAAATCACTCCAGGCGAATGCCGGGATGCTTCCTTCAAAAGGCCATGGCCGAATTCCTTCCCATTCCTTGCCCCCATCCTTTCCCGTCTCTAAAGACCACGTTGTTAAAAAGGGACGTTAAACTGTTACAAAAAAAAAAAAAAAAAATCAATATCTCAATCCGGAGTAACAAGCTGGGATAGGACAACATGCTAGGAGCAGACGCGCAAGCGCACTTCTGCGATACGCCGTCACTCTCTCATTCACAAACGGAACTTATTTAAAAAATAACCCTGGTATTACCTCCCGAACACCAGGCCTTAGCCCTCTTTTTCTCCAGCTCCAGACAATGAATGTGTACCGGAAAACTTATAAAAAGCGTAAGGCAGATATGATTGTACTATCACTTATTTTATCAAATCTCCCATTGTGAGGTATTAATATCGATAATTTTAAACAACCTTGATGTTGTTTTCCATGTTAGTGTACACCTTCCGTTGGACGAAAGCAACGAATAATAAAAAATGCCACAAACATTCAATTTCGTAAAGAAGTAAATAATAATTAGTTGTTGTGAGCCGTTTCTACACCTACGATACAATCAAGTGCAAAACAATTTAATTACATGTATACACACTCAACAGATAGAACCTCTAAAGATGCTGCAGTAAACGAAGTGAAACGCATTCTGAAAAAAAATAATTCAAATGCATTTGGGGTGATAGTAATTAATCATACAAATTGAATTAAATAAAAATTTACGTGTAAGTGTCGGTTCATTCATATATTAAATTAATTCCATTTAATAACGTAATCATTATTACTTAAATTTACGGGCCAGCAATCACCATTTAAATATGTTGCTAATTATCTGCCAGGCAATTATACTCATTAATCCAGAAATAATATATTGGCAGGCAGTAGCGTAACTACCATTGAGGCTCGTGGCTAATTCATCGGATGCCCTTCTGGAGTTCTGGAACTCGAGGAGGGGGGGAGGAGGCAACCGGGTCACCCAATTTATGGGTGATAATTTTTTAGCACCACTATTGTCCTGGGTGGCGAAAATAGGCGGGTTCCTGATTGCTGAAGGATGCGGCCCCTACAGGTAGGAGTGGGGGCGGACCCCCTCCTGCTGGGGGCCCGTGGCATTTTGCCCGTCCAGCCACCTGCCACCCTGTTGTTACGCCAATGGTGGAAGGTATTTACCTAGACCGAAGAGAAATTCTTCTTAACAGAAAATACACAAGATATATATGAAAAGATGTTACTCATTTACCACTTCTCTCTTCATGAAGTTAATGTTGGGACATTGCAATCCGTGTTTTAGTTCTGTTCGTTCTGTGATTCTGAATAGATTAAAGTGGTACTTGTTGCTTTCGGACCAAATCAGAACCTATCAGACTCCACTGACTTCCAGAATTTAACGCTCAACTGCCACGTCAGAAGATGTTAAAGCTGCGCGCATCCAAATATGCATCAAAATCAGTGATCAGAATAAGAAGCCAGTTATACCAACTGGGATCGAATTATTGTTGCTGGGGTACAATGGACAGTAGTTTTCGAATTTACCAGCGAAACTCTCCCCCGACACGAACTCCATACCATACTGGTCTCCTCGAGTGTACCGACCTTTAGGGTCATAATTTCTCTGCTTTGTCCGTCTACAATTTGTCAAGGTTGCACTCAGCGTGACTTCAAAGGGCTGACGCGAGGGACGCAGTTTCTCGGACGAAAACGTAGAGGAAAAAACGTGGAGCAGAAATATTGTCATATAAAATATTTAGCGAAAATTTTAATACTTTCTGACGACAGAGTAAACAACTTTAACATAAAAATTTAACTCAAAATAGGTGTGTATGTACTTATCTTAACACAAAATTTACCTTTAAAATAGTGCTGTTGGACGAGAATATGCAAAACAGTGAAACATACAATACAACTAATGTGAGCTGAGAACATCTCTCTATAATAAGGTGGCATAAAGTATTGTAGTTGGGTCACTTCTTGTGAGAAACTAAATTCAACTTTCTGCACTTGATGATACAAAGGAAAATTATTGAGTAATTTGAAATCTCATTCAGAACCAATTTATGGCTATATTATATTTCCTCTTCACTACCGTGATACCGTCCTAGACGAAGGATCGCTTTGAACAACAAAGTTGGCAGTAAATCAATCGTAGGTTTTAGAACGGCTGGAATCTATTATGATGGCTTTGAATTGTAGGTCACCGAGCGTAGTGAGTGAGAGGTAACGCTTTGGCCTCGCATTCGCGAACACGCGGGTTTGAATCCCCGTCTGGTCACCCAGAATTGGGTTTTCGTGGTCCCCCAGAATCATTCTAGGCGAATGGGGGGATGTTCCCTTCAAATGGTCATGGCCGAATTCCTTACCTCCAGTCCTTTCCCGTCTCTAATGATCTCAATGTCGTCGAGGCGTAAAGACGTAACCAAATAAAGGGGTTAAAGGGGATATTTGAACGGATCGGTTACTCCAACCGGTTTACGCGTAGCGTAGGGAAACAATTTTAGTTTTACATGCATGTCATTCTCCTTTCACAGACTTTTTACACACATTCCTCGTACAAGTGCCGAATCTGAATAGGATGTTAAACCCAATAGGAATAGAATACATATTTCGAAAAATCCCTCGAAGAGGATGCTGGGAAGGATGTAACATTGCTTGAGCTTATTTTAAGACTTTATTTAAGGAGTTTTGGGCCATTTTTGCTGTATTATTGCATGGCGCAATGTTTACATATGTTGGTATGGTAATTTCTGAACCAGTGGGCTTTAGTGGAAGAACTTCTTTCTGAAGTCACATTAAACAAGATCTAGCATGTTGGGGAGTGTTAGTGGGCTAGATTATGGCCTTTCGCCGATGAAGTCAGAGGGAGCGTATTGTCGCTCCAGTTATTTGAGAAGTAGCGGACCCGTGTCTTTACTGGGAGTGAAACATCGATTTTCTTGATAGCTGAATTCGTTCAATGATTGATGGGGAGTAAGTGATGATTCGGTCGAGTGTTGTTTGTGTCGTAACGTCTTTTCAAAAACTTATTGAGGGTCCATAATATTATCTAGAGACCCAGTGTTTAACTCCAGGGTATGTGAGTGCGGCTGCTTTTAATGTGTTTTGGAAGACCAACATAACTTCGAAAGCATTCAAAGGCGATTCAGCCAAGCTTTATTTCAGTTTTAAATTTGTTTCGTTTCTTAGCCAGAAAGATTGGTTCTACAGGAGAAGTAAAGTGAAGATTCAATGATTGGGTAATACTCCAATATAAAAGTTTTAAATTAACTCTAACGAAACCGACATTACTTATTCAGAGAAGTGAATGTAGTCAGATGCGTTAATATTAGCTATAGGAAGCACTGTTAAACTATTAAATACGAGTGCGGTAGCTGTGCGACTCATATGAAACTATTCAGAAAGACATCTACAAGGATTTATTTTTAATGTGAATAGATATAGAGAACTTTTTACTTTACGTAATAGAGAAAATACTTATGAATCTTATAGTTAAAAGAACGATTGACTTTCCATTGTAGTGTAATAAACAATTTTTATTTTTGGATTCGGTTGAATCTTCTGATAAATTTATTTCAACTTCTATTTCAAAAGGAAAGGACAGTATTAAATGTAAAGGTGCCAGTCTGATGTGAAAAATTTATTACGATTGTTTCAGAAGTTCTTTGGAAACCTTTTATGTTTTTTTTTTTTCAGTTCCTGGAATCTGAAGTTGGCTGAAGTCTCTATGAATTCAGCCACCTACCGTTTAACACTTACTGCTCCTTTAAAATACACCAAGACCTGTAAGTAATTAAGGCAACTTACTAATATAAAAACGGGGAGGACTGTTAGGTCGGCGAGGCGTAAAGTAATAAGCAAACAGAAAAGAATATTAGCTTGCTTGCTGGAACGAAAAAAGCGGACTACTAAAGTTGTCTAGACATGATCCTGGATGAAGAGCAGTTAGAGCGAGGCCCGTATATGCAGATTTTTTTTATTTTTGTTTTTGCAGTTCTCGAAATAAATATAGTAACAAGAGTTCCTTCAACAATTGCGTTCATGAGGTGTTGGCTGGCAAAATACAAAATGAGCTTGGATTCATTGTGTCTAGAAGCTTTTTCGCCTCTCGACATTCACAAAAACCTTTATTATAGTAATCGGCTACCGGACATGACACATAGAAACAAAGAATCTATTTTAATTAACTGCATTAATGGATGAGAAATATGCGAATTATTACAATGAAAACAGAATATTTTTACAGTGATCGAGAAATTTTTCTGGTGCATATTACTCATCCACTTAGGAATACAACCATCTTGTAAAAATGTTTATCGAAATATACGGGGAAATTGAAGTACAGGTGAAAAGAATCAGGAGTCGCAAGTCTGTCGCCATTTAATCCACATTTTTTCAGAGAAACGTTTATCCGTCTTATTTGCTGGAAGAAGCTCTAACTTTGTCCAGGCATCAACCAAGAACTGCCGAACCACTGTGGATGGAGTTTTCACAGTTCGAAAACTTATAGTCTGAAGTATATCTTACGACCTACAGCAAAAAATCATAACCGTTCATAACAGATAACTCTACTTCTCAAATAAACAATTGTTTGCGAGATTTCTACCAAAGATCACACCACAACTCTCTACCCTTTGGATCCTGTTAATATTGTTTTTTGACTACGTAACTTAATTTATTTATTTCTTAAATTGTTTAAAATATAGTAATTTACAATACACAGAAAAACACAGAAAACCTCTACATCAAAGATTAATACTCAAATAAGGGTATCGAAATTGTGGAATTTATAAACGTTTGTTCTTTGCTACAGTAGAAATACAAAAGTCAAACGCATTACTATGAGCACCAAGGTCGGCGAAGGCAAATCAACGGAGAAATGATAGTTGAAAACAAAGTATTAATTAGAAGTGGATGTGGGAGTAACTCTGTCACTTCTTCCGCTGAACGTCTTCGCGAAGTCCTGAGGAAAGATTATATTCGGGAACAGAACTTTGTTTAAGTTAGTAACACCGAGTTTGCGCAGCTGTTTTATGGCGTGGGACCTGTCCAGCTTGCTGGGTGGGGAGTGCGCGGCTCAGTTTAAAACCCACAGCGGGACAACTTTTTACTGTTGTTGCAAGTTTTAATGAGAACTGAGAATGGCGTCACTCGCCGGATCCGAGGTGACACTGAGTCTCCATTTGCAGAAAATCGTTAGTTCGCATTATGCGCTAATTTGGCTCTTCCCAACTACCTCAGAGGGTCAAGTTAATTGTTGAAAAAATATGTGCGGTCGGAGTTAATTTAAACAATTACTACAGCTCTTTCGTTCTAGTTTGTGTTTCTACCAGCATAGATAATTCCAGTAAGTGAGATTTAGACGTGGGCTTTCGTGCGGTGAGCAAATAATTCAGGCAAGAAATAAATTTAATATTCGCTGGTAGCATTGTTGTTATTTTTAGTGATAGAAATTCATAGATCGAATCCTGAAAAATTGTGATGAACAAACAAAGGAGATAGTGTACAAATCCCATGTATATGTGTAGATATAGAAAAAGTTCTTTCCACGTTGTTTTTACGTGACTTTCACTGGATTATTTGTTTTTTTTTCTGGGGGGGGGGGGGCTATGTCTTCGATTCCAATTTACGGTGATTTTAGTCATTATCCCTTACGGAAAAAATTCTACTTGCGTTTTGATGTTAGTGATTTTAAGTGTGCCAATTACTATACTTCTGGTCTGCTGGTGTGATGGGTCTCTGGTTAAGGCGTTTGACTGGATATCGAAAGACTCCGTTACGAATCACGGTCTTGGCTGGGAGTTTCATAGACGCTTAACCCGGCCTCCCGCTCTGGCACATCTTGCTGGTTAATGTGACTCCAGAAAGATTTTGTGGCTCGTTTTCCACGTTAAACTGTAGGTCCCCTGTACCCTGTAGGATTACCGGGTTAGGTAAGTTAGTAACGACAAGACGCACATTGCGCGGCGAATCCAAAGCTGTCACCTGGGGGCCTAAGAATTCTTCTGGATCTGCCTGCAATCAGTTCTATGCTATAATTTGATTTGTCTAGCCTCTCACCCAATGAATTAGAATTTCCGCTGATTGCCTTATTAACGATCAGTTTGATGACCATTAATTTGTAGATCAGCCACCTCGTATCTTCGCAAACATCTAGTCTCAGACGGTGGTTACTACGTCTATGAACCCTGAAATTTGCTACAGTAAAACTGAACAAAGTTTACTGAAAATGGCACTGGACTGGACTAGACCAAAGCATAAACTTCGCTCCTCTTCTTAATTTAAGCCATTAATTTCAAAATATTAAACCAAGCAGTCACTTTTAATATTCTTGGTAAAGATATTTTATATTTTATTAGTTCGTTGTACTGTTCTTCAAGGTAATTTTAAAAACAAAAAAAATTCTGCTCATAATTTGTCACTTACAGGACAAATACTGCACATGCATGGCTACAATTAAAGTTGACATCTACCCAATGGCTATCACCTTCTCAAGCACCCGCTTCTTTACGAGCGGTCTGGTGGCTCAGTGGTTGAGGCGTATGACTGGAGAGCGATAGTTCCTCACTTGAATCCCTGTCTACGCGGGGTTTTCAGATGCTCATAACCCGACCTTCACTTCTGGCACAGCCTGCTGTGTAATGTGAAGTTCACCAGAACGCTTTCCGTCCCCTGTAGGATTGTCGGGTTAGGTTAAGTTGGCTAAGACAATGGCGGAATGCACAGCTAATAGAAACCGTCAGAAGGTCACTACGGCCACTCGAAATTATTATTATTATTATTATAGCTTCTTTACTCCGTTCTCATGACCATCCTCCAGCTGAATGGTGGAAACACATCTCTTGAAAGAGATCTGCAACGCGTGAACCAATGCAATGCTGCTTCACATCACTGCCATTATTTGCATTGAACCACCTGATAACAATAAATGGTATACTATACTAATCCGATGGAAAAGATCTCGAGAACGTATAAGCCTCGAGAAAAAGCCTCAAATTATACAGTGGAAATGCTGTCAAAAGCCCTGATATACGGATTACGGTCGTCCAAAAGGGCTATTCTAATACTAACTGACTCCAAACCATTCATTCAAAAAATCTTAGCTCTCAAAAATAACAATCGAAATGATTTTGTGATAATGAAAATCTTATATACATGCAGCCAAATCAACATCTTGAGCAAAGAAGTTATATTTATATGGATAAAATCACATGTTGGCATATCGGGAAATGATGAGGCAGACCACCTAGCAAAGAGTGCTATAAGAATTTGTGAGGAAGAGACAAAGATACCAGGTCTAGATATTACAAACTTCTTTAACAAAGACTGAAGGAAGGGAGAGAAGGTCGGAAACAACACAATTTAGAAGTCACCATCCGCCCGCATATACCAGCATCCCAGTGATATCAAAAGGGCTCTCCATCAAGAGACTAATAATTACAGTAGCTAGGTTAAACTTTAACCACGGCTTCTTTCCCTCGCATCTGTAACGAATTAAAGCAATCGAATCACCACGGTGTGATTGTGAGGAAGATGTTGAAGCGACAATAACCACGTGTTTTTCGGATGCAAGAAATACTGGAACAACATAACAATCTTCATGAAAACACTTTCAGAAGAGGACATCCAGCTAACAGTGAAATGACACATTTACTAACCAGTGAAAATATTATAGAATTTGTGGCAAATGATAAATTAAAAGTTTAGAGCTGTTCAATTTTACTTTGTATTGCTGCATGACCCAAAGGTCAAATGCCAATAATTTTTTTTTTAAAAAAGGTAAATTAAACAGGAAACTGAACTCTTAGTATATACCACAATATATACAGGGCGTTCGCCGGGAAACGCAACCCACTGTTAGCGCTACAAGGAAGAAACTGCTCCCGGCGAGCGAGCGCTCAGTTTCCGGCATTGAACGACCGTCGGCCGCGGACTATTTCATAATAATTACGCTTCATAAACTTGTGTGCTAAGCATTTAAATGTGACGTAATTCATTAGCTTACCTTATAAAAGATGCTGGAAGTGTTGACCCTCTTGTGTAATGCACATTTCACATCTTCTGAACATATTTCGAGACACACGCTGCCCTAACTGACTTAATGATTTTTTGGGTGACTGTTCTAGTCGAAAAGCGATATCGTCAATTTTCTCCTCTGTGAGAATACGGTTGACCGACAGTCTCTTTTTGTTAAAAAATGAACCCGTTTCTCTTACTTTTTTAACCAGACGCAGAATTGTTGATTTAGCTGGCAGTAAAGCGCCAGGAAATTCGCGACGAAATTTACTGCGACACTTTTTAAACGACTTCTTCTTCACATATGTATCGTAGAGAAATATTCTTTGTTGCAAACTGTAACGTACCATAATTTTACTCACACTCAAACACGGTACAGATTAATAAGAGTATGAAGCCCCAAACCAGCCAAACCGCAAAGAAACGTTTATTCACAACACTGATTAATAAGAGACTGTAGTCACAAACTATCTACAATGCAAAGAAACCGTTCTTAACAATGTAAGGGTCACTGCACTGCACTGTTGGGGCAGCGGAGGTATTAAACAGTGCGGTGATTCACGGTGCCGTGTGGCGGAAACCGCTGGGGAGACTGACCGAGCAAGTTGCCGACGGCAACAGACTGGGAGGGTAGCGTTTTCCGGCGAACGCCCTGTACTACACATGCCACCTTAAACTATATATATTTGAAGTTTCGTTTTACAGTTATTCGATGACATCTTTGACTATATAAAAGAGGAGGCCTTGATCTCTCGCCATAAAATGGAATTTATATACTTCTGGGTATTCCTCGCTTCGATACCACCAAAGTAGAATATTTAAGTGTCTTAAGAAATGAATTCGTGCAAGATTTCTGAAAAACAGTTACTTTCTTGGGTACTCATTGATTCTTAATGGTATAGGAACATCAACTGGTAACTGTGAAACAGTCTGATACGAATGATTACTCATTGCAGTAAACATTCTTCTGAAAAAAAATTTCAAACAAAATGACTAATCTTGCCATACAGCAATGGCATCGTCTACTGCTGTCGCATAAACAAGGCTAACAGATCTTTCTCGGAATGCTGCAATTAAAACTAATATGGGTTCATGAAACATAATTCTTCTTCATCATCACCTTTTCTCAACATTAGATGAAGGCTTCCTCTGATGAATTTTAGTCATCATTGACATGGTCAAATTTGGAGCCCTGATTTTACGGCCGCATGCCGCTGCTGACGGGAATCATTTTATATCTACCGCCAGGTCGTACTACGAAAAGCGTTGCCCTGTATGCGATATGTGTAACTGTGTGCTGTGTGTGATTAGTGTATTTTCGTTTTTTTAAATGTGTAGTTTATGAGGCGACATTCACCTTGATGGCTGTGGAAAACCACATAAAAACCGCAGTCAGGACCGCAGGTATGCGGGAACATTGGCTCCTGCCCGGTCCCCCGGTCCGTTGTTCCTCCTCAATCTACTGAGCCACAATGACAGGTCACGATTATTTTAAAAAATGGTCCTATCATTAACGGTGTACACAAGGCCATGAAACAAGAGATTGGTTCTTATCATTTTCCCAAGAAGCATGGTGGGTGGGCGATATCGCTCTGGCCTCGCATTCTGTAGGACGCGGGTTCAAATTCTCGTCCGGGCATACAGATTTGGGATTTTCATGGTTTCCCAAAATCATTACAGGCAAATTCCCGGATGCAATAGCCAAATTCCTTCCAGTTCCTTGCCACCAGCCCCTTCCCGCCTCTAATGACCATGACGTCAACGAGGCGTAAGCAATAAGAAAAAAAATCATTTAATCATTTATTATCAATTTTTAGTTTTCATTTCCATTTATTTATTTTATGTCTCGCATCATACGTGACCATGTGGTAAAATAAGTTTTTGATGGCACCAGGTTCAGTGTAGTTTCTAATTCCATCACTTTTGTACTAGGCCATTGATTTTTACGTTAGGTCTATAACTGAACGTGTTTGCTGTTTATATTGACAGGGGATGTGATAATGATGAATCATTCGTCCAGAGACGTCCTCGTGCAGGTGGCTGGAGTGAAGCTCCTTTCAGCGCTGGCTGCGGTTGGCCCTGTTTCCGCTACATCGCACGCATATCCCAGCGGGCGAGCCCTGCGCGTTCCCGGGCTTCAGATCCCATCAGCGAGGGAGCGAGCGACCGAGCGTTGGATTTATAAGATATAAAATAAAACCAATCCGCAGAAAGAACGGAAAATGAATGAAAGCTAAAATTTACCAAGAAATAAAAATTAATCTTTTGAAAAAGAAGAAAATAAACTGGATAATGATAGAAATGGTAGTATGGGCAGAAAATATACTTTATAATAATGAAACATCCTATTTTTGTTTTGTCTATTAGAATTAACTAATACATTATGATCACCAATGAACAGGCTATTCTAATTATAGTATATGTTACGCTCAAAGACCGAAAACGCTCATTGAGACAGAAAAAAAACCGACCACAACGCGTTCTGTTTTCTTGAATACGTCCACAACACTTTGTGGCTTATCAGTATCTAATTCTCTGTGTTCGCGACGAAACGGTACAGGTAATATATATGATTCTTCTTTCACGTCGCATTATAAGTCTCTAAAACAGAAATGTGAATTTGGATTAACTGCTTCCTTATAATGTCCTCTTCACGTTTTGCACTTTCCTTTTTCGGAAAAGTCGCCACGATTTAAATTAAAAATGCTAGTAGATGCCGCCGGCGTTACGAAATCAATGATAATCTCTTGAAATGTTGGTTTAATCCTTTTTTGTAATATTTTCTTGCCATTTTAGCTTCACTCCGTTGTAAATCGTCGCATGAAATTAACAGATACAAAATAATTATCGGAAATCAAGTACAACAAGGCTCGCCATCTTAGAATCGATACTTTCAGTCAGAGACTATCGATTTCTTCCGTTGTAAACAAATGTGCCGTTTCCGAGATGGATGCCGCACAACGAATTTCCTCTAAATTTTTAACTCTTGGTCCAGGCCGAATTTCAACCTAACCACGATCACTACTACAAAACGAACCTGTTTACGTCCCTATGCCGATAGTTTTTGTGTCACTTTTGCAGTGTCACTAACATTTCGCGGTTGTGGAGCGCCCCACATTTCGGCATTTTTAATTTAACTCGTGACTAATTTTCCGAAAAAGGAGAAAGAAAAACGTGAAGAGGACATGTGTGAAGAATGGGACCAGGATCAGACCCGAATTTCATGTTGTTGTTGTGGTCGTTTCTTTTTTTCGCTCAATGAGCGTTCGCGGTATTTGAGCCTAACATAGAAACATAAAGTTAGTATAATCATTTTCAACTCTAGCGACCAATAACCTTCCTTCACGTGTTAACTCCATGTACCAGAGCAGATGTTGTGTTTTGACTATATCCATAGTTACATGATTGTATATATATATGCTGCTGGAGATATTCAGAAATAACTCTTATCCTTAATATAAAATTGTATGCTTTTAGCAGGTGTAATGTATGTAAAATTTCACTTGATTTTGTGGGTTTAACACTATTTCAATGATGTTACTGTCAACGTTTCGGCACCCAACATGGGGCTTTCCTCAGTCTAGCTTGCGGAAAACCAAAATAATGAGCCTATTGTGCAAGCGAAAGACGAGATGGTGTAACCAGCCGTCAGCAGCAGATACATAAACCCGAAATAGCTCTGAGGAAACCCCGAGGTTAGGTGCCGAAAAACCGAGCGTGGTGGTGTAACGGTTAGCGTTCTGGCCTTGCATTCGGGAGGACGGCGGTTCGAATACCCGTCCGGGCATCCAGATTTGGGTTTTCCATGGTTTCCCAAATCACTCCAGGCAAATGCCGGGATGCTTCCTTCAAAAGGCCATGGCCGAATTCCCTCCCATTCCTTGCCCCCCATCCTTTCCCGTTTCTAAAGACCTCGCTGTTAGAGAGACGTTAAGCAGTTAAAAAAAAGGCGCCGAAAATTTTACAGTAACATTATCATTGAAGAAGCGTTAAAACCAGCAAGTAAGTGGAATTTTACAAATGTTTCCCTGGTATTTAAATGTTTTCTTGTTAATTAGTGACCAGCCTCAGCTTTGTATTGGTAAAATTTGGTGTTTGTGAGGTACAATAATCTTTAATCCTCTACATCTCCAAACTCGGGCAACATTTCAGCAAAACGCCATTACCTTATGGAGATAAAAAAATTTTAATGTTACTTTTGAAGTCAAATTATGTGACGTGCGACAAAATGCAATATCTTTTAAAGAACAGTTCACTTCTTCTACTCTTTTTTGTCTGATATTCACTCGTAAAAGTTTCACTGATGCTTAAATAAAAAATTACACTTGGACGAAAAATATATACTTATAAGTAGATATATTTCTATATTATACATCCGAATAAAATTTACACAAATGAAATAATAATTTGTAATTACAAAACAATAAATTGTCACCGAGAGTGGTAACGGAAATGAAGGTAACTTGAAAGTTAGAACCTGGAATTTGAGAGGTATAAAAAATCAAGAAGATAGTGACAGAGAGTTATTTAGAATTATAGTTGCTGTAATTACAGTGACAAAAAGTGCAAGGGACAAAATAAATTGATAAATATACAAGAGAGTCACATTAGAAGAAAGAGGTGCAGAAGGAAGCCGTACGATTAGTGGATATAAAATGGAAAAACTAAATAATCTGTATCATTTCAATAAATGAGAGGATTCTGATTCTAAGATTGACAGTAAAGAGAGGCAATTTAACTTTTATCGCCAAATACGCCCCAGAGAGAAACAAAAAAAAAAAGAAGAATTTTATGAAAACCTTCAAGCAGAAGTTAGAAGGGCAGTGAACGAAATGAAAAAAGGATCAGCTAGTGGTTATGACGGCCTGTCTATTGACGTACTCCAATTGACTGGAGAAGAAACTTACAGACACCTAGCTAAGGTGTTTTCACAATGCCTCGAAGAGAGAAATATCCCATCCAGCTGGAACAAAGCAATGATTGTGTTGCTATACAAAAAGGGCAGTCGTTACAATATTAAAAACTACCGCCCCATCAGCCTTCTTCCTGTCATATACAAAGTGTTTACAAAGGTCATCAATAACCGCATCAGTTCCACCTTGGACACAGCGCAACCAATTGAACAGGCTGGTTTTAGGTCAGGATTCAGCACAGTAGATCACATCCAAGTCATCAACGAAGTAATAAGTCGAGCAAATGAATACCAGATGCCCCTCTGTTTGGCCTTTATCGATTTTGAAAAAGCTTTTGATTCAGTCCATCACTCTGCAATCATGCAAGCCCTTTTAGAACAAGGAGTGAATCCCGGCTATATTGACTTACTGTACAACATCTACACCACTTCCACTGCTTTTGTCAACATCGCTGAAGTCACCAAAGAGTTCCCAGTAGAAAGAGGGGTAAAACAAGGAGACTCTATATCCCCCAAGCTATTCACATCAGTCCTAGAGTTGGCAATGTCAAAAATCCAATGGCAAAACCGAGGTTTGAGAATAAATGGAAGAAATCTCAACAACTTAAGATTCGCTGATGATATAGTTTTACTCTCAAACAGTCTGGAAGAGCTCAAAGAACTGATAAATGAACTAGAGACAGCGTGCAGTGAAGTGGGCCTTAAAATAAATATATCAAAAAGCAAAATCATGCAAAACAAATGGGCAGAAAAAGATAAAGACAAGGCGGACATGAAAGATTCTGGTATTGAGTTCGTAGATCAGTACATCTATCTTGGCCAACTGATCAATATGAATGGTGACTCAAAGCCTGAGATCTACAGACGGATAAAGCTGGGCTGGAGAGCATATGGAAGAAATTCCATAGTTTTTAAATCGAACATGCCAATACATCTTAAAAAACAGGTATTTGAACAATGTGTATTACCGGTCCTCACATATGCCTGCCAGACTTGGACCTTAAATAGTCACACGAAGCAAAAACTGAGAACTGCCCAGCGAAGTATGGAAAGAGCAATGCTAGGGTTTACAAGAAGAGACAGGAAAAGGGCTGTGCACATCCGTTCAATAACTAAAGTAACAGACATCTTAAAAAGAGTCATGACCCAAAAATGGCAATGGGCCGGTCATGTTGCTCGCAAAAGAGATGAAAGATGGACTACGGTAGTGCTGGACTGGATACCGAGAAACCTGAAAAGAGCAAGAGGAAGACCCCCGGATCGCTGGGATAAGGATATACGTCGAGTTACAGGCGTGAACTGGAAGAGGGCGGCTCAGGATCGATCGGCCTGGAAAGAACTACAGCAACACTATGTAGAATTAAATTCTAATATATAGCTCATTAGGCTTAAAGAGGCTACATCCTGAAAAAAGGATCGATATAGCTGCAATAATAATAATAATAATTTGTAACAATGGCTTAATATTTTAATGCTGTGAAAGAACCGAATACCAAATGTAATGCGAAATAAAGGTGAATACACGTTAAATAAAAATGGTAAATTACCGAGAGAATTTGCGTCCTTCAGTCAAATAAAGATTACTAATGCATACTTTCGATAAAGGATAAAAGTTTACATTGACAGCAAGATGGACCCATTATTGACAATGTGATGATCAATAAAAAAAAATAGGTCGAGATGCAGTAAACACCAGACTACATAGAGGCAGTGACATATATTCAGATTATTATCTCGCTATCTCAAAAATTGGAATACTTTATTCAGTGGCGTAATTAGGTAACAAGGGCCCCAGTGCAAAAAAAAAATATTTTGGGGCTCCTGAGCTCTGAACGTGGGTCCCCTGAGCTGCGCTTGGGGGCCCCGGTGCACGCACCGTTTAGCCCTCCGATAGCTACGCCCCTGACTTTACTACAGAATTAATTAACATCCCTATTATTAATCGAAGTCTATATAAATAATTAGATCAAATCATAGAGAATTGAATATGAGCCTTTAAATATACTCGGCTGTTCTAGCTCTTAAGGGTTTCACTTCCGGTACAGGGAAAGGGAAATTTTAGGTCATAATCACTAGGATGTTGAGATTATGTACAAACCATTTCTCTCATCGTGGTTAGGTTGCTGAATCTGGCATGGTGATATAACTGAACATAACTAATACACATCTAATCCTCAGAGTGTCAGTATATATGCGAACGTCACGGATGAGTACGTTCCTTGTACGATATTGATGGCGACTTCAATAAACGGATTGGTAATTCATCTAAAGAATGTCGGTGATACAAACATTATTTATTACTTACAGGTGGCATGGAAAATGTATGTGGCTCCGTAATTATTTTTTTTATTTTTCACACTTTCACTTCATTTGTATATTCTTTTGAAACCATATGAACAAATAAAAAAAATAAAAAAAACATGCTTTTGTAGCAATGTGAACTAAAAACTTAAAAATTATCGTTAAATATGTGGATTTAGTTCAATAGCTATGGCAAGTCCCGCAATTCAGTTTTTTTTTTGTTGAATAAGCTTAAAATAAGAATAAAGTCATTGATAAACAAAGTAACTTTAATGTAAAAAGCGTAGATATCAGTTGTCTTAAATTTTTTATCGCTAGCTACTCGTAGAGTCATTATGAAAACTAAGTAGAGACCATCCCACGCTTTTTTACATTAAAGTTAATTTTTTCGTCAGTGATTTTATTCTTATTTTAAGCTTATTCAAAAAATTAAGTTTTACTAAGTTGTGGGACATATTGCTATTGCACAAAATGTTTATATTTAAAGATGACGTTTAATTTTTTTGTTAACATTGCTACGAAAGTTTTAGTTTCTTTAAACATAATTTTATTTTTAAGTTGCTACAAAACGTATTTTTTAGTTTTTTAAACTGCATTTTTTGTTACTCTCAAAACAAAACTGTAGATATAAAAATGAGTACACATGCGTCTTAGAATTTCATGTGCAACAATGAACTAAAAATTATTTAATTCATTTTCGCGTTATCTAGACATTTCATATAAATACTTAACATTACCTGGAACTCTTCCTGTTATGTTGAAGCAATAAAGTTCTTCCATCTGAAGATCATC
Organism: Vandiemenella viatica; assembly: GCA_031002005.1. Lineage (NCBI taxonomy): Eukaryota > Metazoa > Arthropoda > Insecta > Orthoptera > Morabidae > Vandiemenella > Vandiemenella viatica. The sequence goes on from JARYHS010011408.1 coordinate 52,082,185, forward strand.
CAGTGACTTTACGCGACTAATAGCTGCAATAGCGTGTCGAAAAGCAAAGTGACTTATTGATAGAAGTCTAAGCAGACTTTGTTCAACATAGGAAGCTATTTTGAATTTAATGTATCAATTCAGTGGACAGCTGATTCTGACGAACGTGCTGAGGTGGACGCCTGTTTATTTGCAACCAGTTCAACACTGGTATTCACAAGATTGTATAGCACGCAGACGACTACTTACAGCGATGGGATTTCTTTTTCTTTACTGTCAAAGTAGTGAGAATACTAGGACATAGCTATGAAATTACTGAATTATCATCTGTTCTTAATATGTGTGCAAAATTGAGGTCTGGATGTTGGTGAAAATTGAATTGAAAGATTCCATTAGTTTCATACATACACATACGTCCAGATAGTAACAAAAGGGTATTCATTAATAATTAACATGGCAAAATGGGTGACAAAATTAATATCAGAAGGTATTAAATTTCGTCATGACAGAGAAATTATGAGTAGGATACAACAGACAAGAGTAATTCAATGCAATGAGGTCTTCACGGGTGTACTTTCACATAGTTTTGTGAAAACACGATATTTCGACGACTGTAAGATAATTAAGTACAAAATTATTGGTGTAAATAAGGTACAAATAGATATGGTGAAACGGCTTCAGCCTAATATTAAATAAGTGCATTAGTAAATTAGGCTGGCTAGCCTGTAAGAAGCATCCTAATGTACTGATTATCGCTGAGATTAGCAAATAAGGTTTTGTGTATTCGTTGTTATGCAAAAGTGTGTTGAGTCTGAGGACTAAAGATTCTTTTTATGAAATGAGTTAAAAGAATGTAATTATAAATGGTTAAATGCAATGGTGAAAATAAATATTTTTTAAGATGAAGAACATGAGAAGAATTGATAACTGTGAGGCAGATAATTTATGAGCAGCAAGGCAGCTATCGTAAGTCGGTTTGGTTGTGAGTCAGTAATGCATTACCAGCTACGTATAATAAAAAATAATAACCTTACGCGACTGGCTCCGTCGTCTTCTTCAGGTGTGAAAACATCGGTGCTGATCGACTGATACCTGCGGATTGTGCGCATCTGTCGGTCAGCCGACAGATGTTTTCGCGACTGAAGAAGACGATGGAGTTAGTCGTCGAAATATCGTGTTTTCACAAGACAATCCGGCTGTACAGCCGTGAAGACTTCATTGAAATTATACTCCTGCAAAATCTCCGTTTTTACTAGAGTAATTTAATGTATGACTGGTAAACTCGTAAAATACAAAAGTAGGTGAGTAGAGAAAATGCCTCTGGGGCTCCAACACAGTTAAAATAACTTTAAAAAACCACCTCGCCAGGATCGATGAATTAGGGAATGTTGAGGCACGAAATGAAGTTGGTTCTGGCGATGCTGGGGTGAGGCTGCTCTATTTGGGGCTGTGTACTTACCTGAAGCGTCTTCCAGCCCCGGGGATGGGCGGCGCGCCGTCGCCATTTAAACATTCAGGCTCGGGGCGGAGCGCGGCGGGTCGTCTCCCACGGCAGCTGCAGGGGTTCGCACGGCAACTCGCGAAAAGCTGCTGCGACAGAGCTGTTAATTATTGAGCAGTCCTCAGGGGATGTGCCACTTGTCGCTCCATTCCCGCACCGCTATAGTTACAGCCTGGTCTTCAGTCTCATTCGCTGGAATGCTCCTAATTCGCCATCCTGTTTCTTACACCAGACTCCCCTCAACCTTTTTGCCCCGCTATTCAAAACAAGTTTAATCGTCAGATGGTGAGCTCTTCGGTAAATTCCATTTCTAGAACGTATTAAATAACAAATTACATTTGAAAACAGTAGGCGGTGTAACTTCTATTGCTTCCAGTGATACAAAATTTTAGTTTTTGACTACGAATATGAAGACACTGTCAGATTCTTCGTGGTTTAATTAATGTGATAATTAAGTAGTCCACAATGTACTTCAGCTTAAACTTTCGTTTATTTCCAGAGAACACGTCAACGATATTGTTTACATGCATAGATACAATCCAGAGATACTACTAACGCAGTCCTTCGTAGTTGCAAAGTGAATCCGTATAAAACTACTACTGTCCTTCTGCTGCTTTCTTTATATAGGCTCTATCGAAATTTCTAGAACACTTCAAAAGATTCCGACAGATATTTCTCGAACATTAACAATTACTCAAACAATTAAACATATTAAAAACAATCAGAATTAGTATTTAATCATTTAACATCATTACAAAACGGTCAGAAATGGAAATTAAAGATACTTAAACACAAAATTATTTACAGAAATCATTTTAAACTGTAGAAAATTTTCTTGTAGACATCGTAACTTGCATTAATACTTGGAATTACAAACATTTAAGCAATTCTCTTGCACAATTCGGTTCTTAAACATATTAAATGGCCTTTCAATAATTTATTTTCATAAAATAAAGTCTATATACACTGATTTACAAGAAATTGCAAAACAAAAATACCAGATCATATTCAAGCAAACTTTAGCTCACTACAAATACTTCATTAAATACAATTCTATTTAAAGTTCAGGTATGAGGGCTGTTACAACACCATCAGGAATAATTCCGGGATCAACACCCACACCGTTAACTCTGATCTATTTAACCTCCCAGCAAATGGAAGGAAACTTAGTTGTACAGGAAGTAGCAACTGAGATATATCACGTAAACAAACAGGCACATTTTGTTCTACCAGAAGTATCACTATTACATTATTTCAATAAACAATTGTGATACAGTTTAATAAAAATTTCAATAAACAATAATTACATATTTTTGGAATATATTCGCTTTATCGTTTAAACAGTTGAAATTGTGAAGGGCTTTGTGATTGAATTGGAAATTTCTGTCCTCTGTGAAATGTATTCGAAGCTTTGATGGAATGCATTGGATGTTATCATGAATTCTCTAATGCGTGCATTCCACTATGTAATTATAATTAGAGCGCTGTAGGTATAGCTGTTTATTTTAAGAATTCCTCAAATCCTATGTGATTTGTCCCATAGCTCTGTTATAGTTCATATTTGTAACCATTGACGCAATAGCTCGAAGAAGGTTTTAAAATAATGCTGTAATGAATCTACTACATTTTTTTTTCATATCGCTTTACGCTTCATCACAACGTCAAGGTCATTAGAGGCAGAGAAAGGACTGGGAGCAAGGAACTGGAAGGAATTCAGCCATGGTCTAGGAAAACCATGCAAACCCCAAATCTATATCGTCGTCCTCCCGAATGCGAGGCCAGAAAGTTTCCATTCACACACCAAGCTCGGTTTACCACATTTATGGTCTCTTCATAAAACATGAAAGAATGTTTATCTTGACTCATATTAGACATCATGATATGCAGAATTCGCCTTGTTTCCGCTATGGAGGTGAGACTGTTGGAATAAATTTATAGGTAAATTTCTTGCAAAGATTTTAACGTTTAGGCAAATTTGCTCAGTATAGCATATCGATATAGTGGGGGTGATTTCGAACATTCCATAGATTCTGCAAATATTTGCCCAGGCTGCAACTGCGAAGAGACTTTTTACAAAATTATTAAAACTACGAAATCATACCGAAGGAAAGTTTTAATTATTAATAGGTTGGTTTGTGACCGTTAATTCAAATATTACGAACAGTAAATATCACAGTTATGTCTTATAAGCGATAAAGGTGGTTTCACACCTGCGGAAGGCAGCAGAGCTAGCCGTAGAAATATGTGTTTTTAATTTTTTTTTAACGCAATCCAGCATAAGGATTTCATTACACTTTGCAAGTTGTTCAGAAGCTGTTATATTAGCCTGAAGAGACACTTAAAACAATATGAATATAAGGGAAGGGGAAACCTGTTTAGCCTCATTATCACGTTGCTATTCCTCCGGTATATGATGTTTTAGTATTGAGCTGAATTTTCCTACCGAACATCCTCTCGTGGGGTCTACTACTGTTAGCGACTTGTATTTACCAGTTATTATAAATTGCTATTACACCTATGAGTGTAGTACGGTTTTCTCCTGATAAATAAAATCGTCATAAAGAATTAAATCTAGACGTTGCCTGAGATTTAAGGAATTACGGAATTTTAAATAAATATCTTGTTATGTGAAATACATTTTGGGAACTTAGTATAATTTTTGAATGGATAATTAAATTTAAAACGCAATACATTTGACTAAAATTAATGGATGTTATTCAGTGGTAGAAGTTTTCAATGTTTTGAGTTTAAGATATTACTTCCTCACGGTCAACAGAACGTTGTTAGTCTTCGAATAAGAGGTCCTCAGAACAGTCCGATAAAAACCACAGACTTAACAATGTTGGATGCCATTTACAATTGTGAAACTGATTTCATGTTTCTCTATATTATCGCATAAATTTATGGCTTCATTTTCTGCTCAACACCTTATCATCACGTATCAACAATCTATACTGTTCAGCAGCACAAGTGTCTATTGTTCCATAAAAATAGTATTTATTTACTACGAGAGATCAAATTCATTGACGTATACAAAGAATCCTCAAGACGACGTAGTATTAAAGGATCCACAAATATCTTCACTACTTAAAGGAGAAGGTACTTTAAATTCCCTAATAACTTTATGATATTGATAATACTTCCTGATTTTTTCTCTCATTCAAACTAACACTTCCATAAATCGGGATTAGATCATTATGCTTTCAGTTATTGTTCCTGCAATAACAGCTGGTGGCTTTCCATAGTATTATCAACTGGAAATGGAAACTATGCGATAAAATTCAGAATTCTGATACCACAGTATAATTTTATTGACTATGGAAAATTCGAATGAGAAATGGCAAACAATTCTTAAGCCAAAAAAACTTTGGTATAAATGTACTTGTAATTTCTCAAGCTCGTCGTTCGAAAATATTAGTCCATAAGGTTGTTTACTTCTACATGAAAAAAAGCTTGTAAATAATTCATTTGTTATCACACAAAATGGCTCAACAATTGTTTTTTTTTTTTTTTTTTTGCTGTCATCTGTCTTTTGGTTGGCTTAATGCAATCCTCCATCCTTTCCTATCTTGTGCTAACCTCTTCATCTCTACATATCCCTTACAACCCAAATCCTCAACTATTTGTTTCAACATACTTTTCGTCAAATATGTATTCATTTTGTCAATTTTTTAAAAATTTCTCATAACTGAAAGATCCACGCTTACGTTGCTTGGTTGACGTTTAAATGGCCTTGATCGTACTAGTACCAGCTAATGTTTAGATAGTAATTTGTTTTCTGTCCAATTTTTCAACTTTTATCTACATTGCAGATATAAAGTTTCTATGTGTTGGTGTGCATACTGCATTAGATTCTGAGGGATATTTTTCTCGTTCAGTCTGTTGTGTTGACAATAACAGTTTTTAGCGTAACGTGAAACAAAGGCTACGAAAACTACACTGTAGCAAAATTTTGACAAGCATTGAGTCCTATAACAATATACGAATACCACATCTTCGGAGTGAAAGCTGAGAATAAAAAAGTATAGTTTAATATGAACCTATCACTTGATACCGCTCATATGCCAGTGAAAAGGCAGTTATTTGTGAATTTTCGAATAGTACTAAAAACTACGTTTATCAATAAATCACTACTGGGAAAAACATCTCGTGAAGTATTGGCACAGGGATTTATTGCATGTTGTTGAAGGAAACTTTTTAAGGCGTATTCACCAGGCAGCGCTTTTCGGATTCCATTAGATTTACGGCGGCAAAAGCAGACCACAACTTGGAAAGAAACGCGAGTCAGCTTTCTTCCAGTTATGAAATCGATCACGTTACATCGAATTAAAATCCGATTGCTATATTCTTGCTTGACTAAGCATTTGAAATGCTTCGAAGGACAATAATTTAACCATGTTAAATGCTGGATAATCTTCAATCTCCGTTTTCATTCTTTTTTTCTCTTCGGAAATATATTTTATGTATAACGCATTCATTTCCTCTACCCACTTCTCTCTCTCAAATTTCATCTTCTTTTGGAATTTTCCGTTCTTTTGTTTTTAAAATATTCCTTTAAATTTCATTTACAGTACCTTACAGTTTTTATTCTGAGATTTATAAAAAAACTTTTTTAAGACCTTAAATGTCTGCCGCAGAAGTTGTTGAAAGTTGCGCTTGTGACGGTGGTTACATTTTTCATCACTCGTAGCGCCACTGACGATAGCAGGCGTGGGGTGGGGGAGGGGGAGGTTACATGCCGCGCTTCCACCCCGCATTAAGACAAAGGTCTTTGTCCACCGCGGAATCGCCGCTCAAGTCCCCGAGATTTATGTCCGTAGTCATCTCCCCCTTTATTGTACACGGCCGAACAATAAGGGGCGCCATACCCCACCTCCTACGTTCCACTTTCCATACTGGCTCCTGCTCTGTTTTTTTCATAGCTTCACTGTCCTTATACGGCAAAGTTAAGCCATTAACTAGAAGAAGCATCTATTGTCTTTCGGTACTATCATTGTGTAACTATGTTGAGGAAATTCTGAACAAGGTGTAACTTGGAATTTACGTTTCTGTTAATCTCAAGAACACTTCTCACGAATACTTATTCCAGTCCAAACTCTTATTGTATCCCACATTAGAGCTTGAAGTAATAGTTTCCAGTTTTCTCTACTAGTGTGGAGGTAGTAATGTTTTCATACGAATAACATCTGACACGAAAATTTCGTTTTAGTTGGTTAAATTTGGACATGTAGTTTTATCTTTAATGTTACAAAGCTTTAAGCGAAAATTGGTTTTAGGATTCAAATAATAGTAACGCAATAATATCATTTATTAGTTAAGTATGCAAACTTATAAAATACTTCACATTGTTTCGTATGTAAATTTATCTGTTAATGGTCATACATTAATTCTGTGAATACACTACAGTGCTAATGTTAGACTGTGCTGGAAATTCTCATAACTTCCCTAACTTAATTTAATTGCAATGGACTGCTCACTCTGGTAGCAATTTCCCTAGGCACTCGTATTTCCTTTTTCCTTTTCCCACCTATTTTTGTCCTCCTCTAATTTCAATTTAAATTCTTTCTGGGTTTTTGGTAAATTATTCATCATCTCTCCTGGTAATTTTTCCAATCCTTGACCCCTTTATCTACGGAAAAAAAAAAATTGTACCGCGTCCTTATGTCTGAAATCGAGTGTCAGTTTGGGGTCATTGTTATCTTTACCTTCCATGCACCTATGCTAATGCTTTGACCAATATATTTCCACGCCTCGTCACCAATAACTGTGACTCTCTTCATCCTCCTCCTGTCTTCCAGTGATTCCCATTTCAGCTCCTTTACCGTATCAGTGAATTAACAGTTTTTAAGTTTTTTCCGTGGAATCTTTGCTGGAAAAGTCTTAATTCGCAAATATCTGAACTTAACCTATACACAAATTTCGTTTTCTCTGTTCCTTATTTAATGACCATCAATACGTTGCCAATCAGAATTAACTTGAACGTTTTAGTTCCTGCTATGTTTTTTTTTTTTTTTTTTTCGGCAAGTATACCATGCTTTCATAATAAAGCTACATTTTTGTTAGAACACTCATTTAGCTTGAGTTATGGTTGCATTTCGTCACCGTGAAATTAACGAAAGCAATCCAGGCAAATTTAAGGGGGGAGTGGCCTCCGTTCGGATCCCCGTCTGGCCATCTAGATTTCAGTTTTACATGGTTTCCAGAAATCACTCCAGGCCAATGCCGGGATGGTTCCTTCAATACTTCATGGCACAATTCCTTCATTTCCAACTTCAAACGACATTGGCGTTGACAGTCCGAATAATTAAATAAACCAGTAAGTAAAAAGTAAGATTTTAAACCAATGTTGGCTGCTTTAAAACATAGTGTTAGGTGAAAATGTTTTATTGCGTGCCGTGTGGTCGTCGCTACCACCTTCCGCGGCACAAATCACATTACGCCGCTGAGCTCTTTCCTCGCCGTCTCTGTGCATAAGTCATGCCGAGACTCTGCGCCGGCTACACAATAAACCATAACATCCAAGTCCTGTTTGTTTGCAGGGCCAGCACGTCTAGGAAGTAGCTTCAAGTTGTGCATTATGTAATCGTGTATTAATTTAAAGATATTAAAGGAGAGGAAGCCTTACGTGTGCAAGGTCTTAATATTACGATAAGTAGGCTGATGCCTCATAAGAGTCGATTACCGTGTTTCGAGAGTGTTCCATAAATGAAATTGAGCATTGCTGGCGAGCGGTAATGCTCTGGTCTTCCACTCGCTAGGACGTAGGTTCGATTCTCCGTCTGGTCATGCATGGCTCCCCCGAAAACAGTCCAGAAAAAAAAGCGTAAATGAATTTTGCATTTTTACTAGAGTGTACATGTTTAAGATAACAGTTAACTGCGAACCAGCATAATGTTCCTGGAATGGAAGGAAAATGTATTTAAAAATCACTAACGTTTAATAAAATGAAAATACCACGTATTTTTAATAATTTTGTTGAATCATTATCTTAGACACTAAATAACGTATCATGTATTTATTATTATTATTTTCGTATGTACCCTTAATGGAGAACGATAAGCAATCTTGACTGGATGCGTTCAGTTCCTCTTTGGAATGTTCTTCTTGTCGGAACAATATTTTTTCATTCTTTCACTGACGGTTTTCTTTTCTTCCGCAGTCCAGATGCGTTTTGATTTTCCCTTTTTCGTCTTTTCGTCTCTGAAATTACTTCCCATGAGTTCACCTTCTTATTAAAAATCTCTTGATCTGTGACGTCTCCCTTATCAATACCCGCAGACTTCAGGACTTTCTCCACCTCCTTCATCCATGTGGTTGTAGTTTTTACTGTGTATTCTAAACTTTGTCTCGAGATTCTTTCCTTCGGAAGTCTGCTCAGATGTTCATATAATTTCAGCCTTCTTTTCTTCATGTCTGATTCTATGTTTGATATTTTCTCTGTAGTTTTTATAGTTTGAAATCTGTACTGTCCATCTTCATTCACTTTGGGTCCCCGGATTTTTCTGATAATTTTTCTTTCTTCTTTCTTGATTTGTTCTGTTGCTTTTTTGTGTTCATTGCTAATGTTTCACTTGCGTATGTAACTGCTGTCTTAATTACCGTGTTATAAGTTCTTATCTTGGTGTTATCTGAAATACATTTTTTGTTGTAAGTGTTTTGTACTAATGCCATTGCTTTCTTCATCTTCTGTACTCTTGCTTCTTGTGCTTTCCCTTCTAGTCCTGTTGGTTCTATGATTTCGCCTAGATATTTAAACTGTTTTACCCTGTTGATTTCACCATATTTTGTCCTTAGTTTTTGCGTTTCTATTTTTTCCCCTATTAATTCTGTGTGTGTATGTGTGGTTTTTTTTTAATGAAATTTGTAATCCTGTTTATTCTGCGCATTGCTTGAGGATCTCTATTGGCCTGATGGCCACTTCTTCTTTGTCTGTGATGATTGCTAGGTCGTCATCAAATGTTAGATATGGTATGTATAGTCCTTTAGCTCCGATTTTTATGGGTGTCCACAAGTTTTCTGCTTTCAGTTGTTTTTCCCATTCTGTCATTACTTTATCTAGTACGATGTTGAAGAGTAGTGGTGACAATCCATCTCCCTGTCTTACTCCTGTTCTAATTTCGAATGGTTCAGATATTTCACCCATGAATTTAACTTTGGATGTGGTTTCGGTTAGTATCAGTTCTATCAATCGTCTGGTTTTGACGTCTAAATTCCTTTCTTTTAAGACAGTAAATAAGGATTGCCTATCTATGGAGTCATATGCTTTTTTAAAGGCAACAACATGCACACTTTGGGTCTATTTCTAAGTGCCACACTTTTCAGATTGAGTATCTGTTCTGTGCAAGATCTTCCAGGTCTGAACCCTGCTTGTAGGTCACTAATGTTTTTTTCGGTTGTTCTTGAGTTATTTTGAGTAGACATGCAGATAATATCGTGTACGTGACTGGTAGTAGCGAAATCCGTCTATAGTTATTCACATCAGTTCTAGTTCCTTTTTTGAAAAGTGGGTGGAGAAGTGCACGTTTCCAGTCTGCCGGTATCTTTCATTTCCACAAATTTCTTGTATTATTTCTGTAATCTCTTTTAACGTTTTGGGTCCTACGTTCTTCAGAAGTTCTGCTACTATCCCGTCCTCTCCTGATATTTTGTCATTTTTGAGTTTCTGAATGTGTCTGTAAATTTCTATTTATTATTATAATACTATTATTTTAATTTCCAAATTCTTGCAGATTAATCGAGCTGAGATAATATTGAGTGTTGATGCTAATAATCACTGTGTGAATCGAATGGATGTTACAATTCAGCTAGCGCTGATATGTATTTGTTGCATAAGGGGGAACATTATATAAATGTTCAAAGAAATATTGCGTAAAATAATGAATCTGAGAATTAATGTAGTTACGAAAAGTAATTTAGGTTATCTGTTCAAAACTTGCAATAGTTTTCCACGAGGTGAATCAAATATATTAAGAAGCCTTATTTACTAGGAGGTATTGTAGCAGAATGACCAAAAATGGGTCATTCCGTACATTTTTATATATATATTTTTGCATATTTATATATATAAAAAGAATAGAGAGAAATTATCGGAAAGAGTTGTCAGTGTGTGTGTGGCACGTGAGCCAGACGCGCCAGAAGGTCGCGGCAGCCTGGCGGCGGCCAGGGACAATGGACACCAGCTACCCTTCTCACGCAGTCGGTCAGGCGTATAATCCCTTAGCTCCGGGGAAACGGTAAACCAAGGTGAACAAACTACCCGAGCCCAAGTTTTACGAACGGGGAATTTCGGAGGTCACAGGTGACGGAAATGTCCGAGGCTATCCCGAGTTCACCCGAGTCGAGGAAGACAAGGTTCGCCTATCGTGACAGCCGAAGGGAGGAGCTTAAAAATGGCAGAACCAATCGACAGAGACGTTCCTTTGCATTTTGTAACGATGGTGTATTGTTTTTCATGTACACCACGAGTGTAAGAGGAGGCTTTTTCCGGCGGACGCCAGAGAGAGGACTTGGTTCCGAGCCTTCAGAGGAGAAGGAGCGGATCTGCCGAAGCTGGAGATCGCTCTTGGCTTCGAACCTGAGGGTTAATAAGCGTGTTGTACAGTGAGGTCACTGTGCACGCATCCATTACGCTTGCACGGACGTGGTGCTTTGTCCGCTATAGCCAAGGGGCTATAGTACTTCCGCCGTCGCGGGAAATACATCGCCGTCACGGTAATCATCCTACAAGTGCAGTGTGGTACTTTTATTCGGTCATTGAGTACAGCCCTGTAACGGCCACTGAATGATTAGGAGTTCTCGCACCCCCAAATATTGAGCTAGCTGGGGCAGACTTTCTTAAAGCCACACTTGGTGGATAATATAAATTATCCTGGCGCCCGGCATTTGAGATTGAATACAGTTGATGCCAATACTGTGTTTGATTTATGGTTCCCGATCATTGTGACGGGAGCTTTCATTTAAACAAATCAAGTGTGTAGCTTTCTTGCTTGCCAATTGACATTGGGAGTTTGTTTCAAGATTAATTTAAAGGTGGTTGTATTTTGATGCTTTTGTTTATTTGTTAACTAGCTGCCCCGACAGATTTCTTTCTGTCAAATGTTATTGTCCTATCGTAGTCCAAAACGTATTACAGAGTGATCACTTTATTTATTGATTTAATGTCTCAATAATTAACAACGATTACTTACAAAAATATGTTTTCTATTTCGTACACTGCATGACGTTAGTAATAATGTGATGATATTTTTATTGTAATGCTTTGTGGTACACGATATTTTTTGTTTGGTTACCTGGCGCGTAAACAAATAAAACTGACGGTTTTCCAACGCGGGAGCAGGCAACATACAACTGTCCATGAGAGAAGCATGGGTTTTCAAGATTATCGTCGCAAACACTCAACGACTCACCCTGCGACTTATTTATGGTCATAGCGAAAGCAAGCAGCATTGGAAATTGTAGTCGTTTAAATTCAAATGGTACGTCAGTTGGTACAATTGGGATGCGAGGTATCAACACATCTTCTCCCTCATATTTTCCCCTTGGAATGGTTGCTTCGATCACATTGTTCAGTAATTTTTTCACTGCTAGCCGTTTGCCATTACAAAGACGCAGTTGGTTGATATTTCGCAATATTATGACCACCGATCCTACTTTTAATTGAAGATTATGAGGCAGTCAATCCTGGCAAATCCAGTGAGTTCAAAAATTCTGGTGGATAGTTGACGACATCATCTTGGTTAGTTGCACAATCAACTGATTTGTATGTCCTTAATTCACCGGCAATTTCATTTACATCCGTGTTTTTGTCTCTATAATATAGCTCGTTCGTTCAACCAAAAAATTGACAGGAAATGTAATGCAGCCAGTCAAAACGTCTACAGAGATTTTGTCATTACCAATGCCAATGAATTGTTTTAAAAACATTTCTTCAGATCGATCATTTTGTAATTTCAAAGATAATCATAAAGCGCCTTTGTTTTGTTATGATTGACTGGCAGTAATATTATTTTCGTTGATGGCACGCAAACCCTTTTTTTTCCTTCGAACTTTATTTTGGGCAGGCATAGACTAATATCCATCCATACAGTCTAATCAACTTGAAGGCATACCAGAGATAATCCTAATGTGCCTTTGTTTTGTTTTGATTGACTGGTTTGTATGGAGAAAGAAAAGTGTTGAATTTTACTATTTTCCTCGCAATCTTTACATTTTTTCTCTCCATAAAAACCTTCATTGTGAATTAACAAAAATTATGAAAAAAATTAGCCGAATTGGTCGAGCCGTTCTCGAGTTTTGCGCATAGCAACACATTTGGTGATTCATTTTTGTTTATATAGATTTTAAAAGTAAGAAAGTATTTTTACTTGCAGCCAATTCAATCATCGTGAATTCAACCTGAACATAATTTAAAACGAATGGAACCCATCACCACAAGGCTTACCAGAACAGAAAGTATTTTTACTTGCAGCCAATTCAATCATCGTGAATTCTACCTGAACATAATTTAAAACGAATGGAACCCATCACCACAAGGCTTACCAGAACATTGCATTCTTAAAATAAAAGGATAAGTGTGGATCGATCGTCAGACGATAATGCATATCGCTTCTCAACTGAAATACCAGTAATCGATTTTGCTTTTTAGGTATTCTTAGTATTGCTTCCTTCTAAACTGATGCATTCTATTTTCATAGTCGAAACTTTCGTGGTAGGCGGCATGGGTCTACATATAAACACACTGAACAAATAAACACACAATTGGTTTTCGAGAGAAGCGAAAATTTAAAAGCATCCAAGAAAATGCCACGCACAGAGGAAATAATGATAACACGTACGTCAGTGATATTATTTTTGCTGATCACACGCAGACATACATTAATATCCATGGAGCCTATGAAGTCATACCAAAGATAATCCTAACGCGCCTTTGTTTTGTTTTGATTGACGGAAAAGAAAAGTGTGGTTTTTACTATTTTCCTTCTAATTTTTAGCGTTTTATCTCTCCATAAGAACCTTCCCGGTGCCGTAACGAAAATATAAAAAAAAGAATTAGCCGAATTGGTCCAGGCGTTGTTGAGTTATGCGCTTACCAACACATTTTGCGATTCATTTTTATATTATAGATATGTGTTGGCAATTGTAAGAAGAGGCTTTGCATAGTTCTTTTTATCATATTTCAATGTGTCAATGTTAACGATAAATAAGCCTCGCCTGTACGCCATTTGAGTACCAAATAAATTAGCGGCCTACGGTTTCTTTAATTATATAAAAAGAAGTAAAAAGGTTTTCACCCTTACCTCCCCACCCACGCTAAACCGCCACAATTGGCGCCCAACGTTCGGCTTCGATTTAATTAATCAAGCGATTAAAATATCTCAATGACTGGGTTTTAAAAGTACACACTGTTCTGGCTATTTTCAAATTTTTGTGTAGCTTGCATATTTTTGTGTTTTTTTATTAACGTTCAATTTGCTCATGTTTTCATGTTGCTTTGATTATTTGAACAATCCATTCATAATTTTTCAATGATTATGGGAGTTTGTTTTTCAAAACACTCCATGTGTAATTGAAATTGATGTGTTTGTGCAGAGTGTTCTGTCCACGTGCACTTGGATGCGTTGTGTTCATGACGGCGTTGCTTGATATTTGTTGTGTTCTGTTTTGCAAAATCTGTGGTTACAATTTAATTTTATATTGCGTGTTTGTGATGCAAAATTTGCTGAATTGTTGTATTGAATCGCGGGATTGATGTTGGATTTTCTATTTGATTTCGTGTTGAGCGGGGAATTTGTGTATTTCTGTGATTTATTTCGTTTGTTTGCGGGAGTTTCATGTTTGCTATTATAGATTCCGTTAATGAAGCTTAGATCCGGGATTGTTTTAATAGAAAACTTATCTGTAATTTCGGGAAGTAGTGAGATGATGAATGAATTAAATTCAGAGACAATGCATCAACGAACTATGGCAGAAACGGAGACGAATACGAATGTTGATTTAGCTTCTGAAGCGGGTTATAGCTCTCAATCCACGACAAGCATCGGGGAGACAGATATGGAAAATTTTCCAAATGTCTCTGATAGTATCTCAGAAAAGATCTCAGTTCCACCCATTGCTAAAAACACCCACAATCCAGAAAACACTACACCAGTTCCACAACAAAACATACAACTGGGCGATATCATGGCATTTCTAGCACAAATGCAGTCACAGTTGTCAGAGAAAATCGATGCACTTGACAAGAAGCATGAGGTTACTCTCAGGATGGTTGAAGAACGATTGTCCAGCTTTCAAGGGCAGATCTCGGAAGAAGTGAAGAGTTTTAAAGCTAGCATTAGGTCGGACGTCAATAGTTTGTCCCAGACTACAGATAAATTAGCTGAAACTTGTGATTCACTGAAAATTTCAAATGATGAGTTATGTAAACGGTTAGAGTCTACTAACCAGTCAGTTGAAAAAACCCGAGCTGAAAGCAGTGCGAACCTCGGACAAATTTCCGAATTTGTACATTCAGTCAAGGACCAAACCGAGGCTAAGTTCACGAAAGTGAACACTGAAATCGAAGTTCTGTCTGGTTCAATCGAACAGATTAAAGACGGTCAGAAAGAGCTTCAGATTTCACAAGAAAAGTTTGTACAGGATACAGGATCTAAGTTATCCTTATTTGAAAAGAAAATAAACAACTTAAATGATTCTTGCGCGAGTGGTGGATCGATAAATGCGACGTGTCGACATTACGCTGTCAGCAATGTCGAGTTAAAGATTCCACGGTTTGGCTCACGTAAAAATATCAATCCAAAAGCATATATTTCTGAGCTTGACAGGTATTTTGATATAAAGGGAGTGCCGGAAACAGCGAAATTGCTGATCATTGAACATTCTTTCTTTGAAACGGACCGCCCATGGCTGTTGCTAGCTTACCAACCGGGTATGTCATACAATGAATTCAAAGAGTTATTTTTACGGACATTCTGGTCCACAAAAATACAGAATCAGGCAAGGCTAAAACTTCATCAGAGCAGATATGACCCGAAGGTCAACGACTCGATGGAAAATTACGTCGAGAGACTGGTCATACAGTCGAGGTATTTTGACGTATCCATGTCAGACGGCGAATTTATTGACGCGGTCGTCACGCATTTCAGTCCGCACGTACAGGCTCATATAAATCCTGTGCTGATTCGCACCATTCCGGAGTTGCTGGATACTTTGAAGAATTTGGATGCCATTGGTCAGCGGGCAATGAACGCTAAAACGCGGGATGAGAAAGATTCGGGGCGAAAGGAGTCGGAACTAAATTCCCACGGTGACTATTCAAAACAAGGAAAGGATCATCGAAACAAGCGTTGGAAGGGAAACGACGGAAAACCCTACCAACAAGACGGACGTGTTCCGTGGAAAAATGAAGGCCACAGAGAAAATAACGGGCAATCTCGTAAAGACGGGTCCGAAATGAATGCGGTCACGGTAGTAGAAGCTCGACCCGAACTCCCAGCCGAACAATAATTATCACTATCGGTTCAAAAATGTACAGGTGCTTGTACAGTTTGTAACCGGGAATTCTAGTTGAATAGTTTTGAGATGTAAATATAAATGTAAATTTTGTATAACAAATAAATAGATTAATAGCAAAAGGAAGCTGTGTCGCGCAGATGTTGTGGATGCAAACTTAAAGTTGTTAAACGCGGATACCGTTAAGGTTGGTCGTGTTCGGAACAACACCTGACACAGATATTCCCAGAACTGCTACTACAGGAGAGCCTTTGTTTGGTAAGAGGGTCCCCTCAGGTAGAAGCAGCCTCTTCAATGGGACCTACCCATTAACGAGCAAAGACTGAAAGGCTTATTCGCCGGTTGCTCATTGTATGGAACATATGTTTTTGCTGGTTACAGATAGAATGAAATCCGCATTCGGAAACCAGGAGCTGAATCAACATTTCCGAACTTTATATTTTGCCCACGTGAAATTTTTATAGTCAAATTGACTTTCACGATGTTAGGTGGACGTGATTGGATAAAGTCCTGAAATTTTAAATGATTTCCTGTGCCGTAAAAATTGATATGCAGTCGCAGGTAAAATGTAACGCTGTTGTTGCTCCCAACCTCTTATCTTCGCGATCAGAATTCATCTAACGGCGACACACATGTTGTGATATGCTTTCCAAAAATATTCTGTGACATAAACCAAAAGATTTCAACGTTTTGTGATGAATCAGGTCGATGTAACGTTTATACCGCTAGGTTGTTACATGGTATTTTCTGGGCAGAAGCTTGCAGCGAGCGCGGTGTCGCTTTGTCTGTAGTTGGTCAAAGATCTAAAGTTATCTTGCCAACATGTTTTAGCTTCCTTTTTTTTGTGTGTCTATTAAAGGGTGGCGTACTTGCCGTGAATAATGCCCATAGAACACGAAATTCTTGCCGGAAAGAGTTTTTCAAATTGTGCTGGTCATCACAGGAATAAGGAATCCTAAGTTGAATGATTACAGGAACACTGGCGAGTTATCGCGACACTTTGCTGTTATTTTGTTAACGGTTGAGCAAGGTCAAAGGGGAGTAAGTTACAGTTGATTGCATTTGTAAAGGCTAAATGGAAACATTTTGTTCACGGGATGAGTTCAATAATTCAGCTAACTGTTCATGTTAAGGTGATTTATCTTTGATACTAACTTCAGTTAAAGGGAATGTTGATTTTTATTTCAGTTGGTTTCATATCGTTCTTTAATCTGGCATTCATTGGCGGTAGAAGCGTCATGAACACACGCAGAAAAGTTGACAAGTTCGGGCATGAAGCTTAAAATTGAGGTTTACTCGCCATTTGCAGTAATTGCAATTTTAACTTGTTTGAGAGATAACAACAGTAACTTCATGTGCATTTTTTTTTTATATTATGTTTATCATGTTTCTTTTCCCTGTATGTTTCAGTCTGTGTTTTCCTTATTTTATCTATAGCTATTTGTGTATAGATTTAGGAATGATTGGTTCTCGCTAAGGCTCTGCTTCAGGCTACATGTAAATCCTTTGTAAGAAAATGGCCGGAACAATTCCTATTCGCAGCGCGTGTAATTTCCTTGCAGAGTAATTAACTTGATTTTATAATCACGAGCGAAAGGGATAGAGTGAAAACCAAAGCTTCAAATATTTTTAACTATAAATGATTGTATCAGATCATTAAGTACATTGAAATTATGGTTATTGTATTAAAATTATCGTATTAGACAATAATTTTAAAATTAACTGGGTGCCATATGTAGCAGAATGACCAAAATGGGTCATTCCGTACATTTTTATATATATATTTTTGCATATTTATATATATAAAAAGAATAGAGAGAAATTATCGGAAAGAGTTGTCAGTGTGGTGTGGCACGTGAGCCAGACGCGCCAGAAGGTCGCGGCAGCCTGGCGGCGGCCAGGGACAATGGACACCAGCTACCCTTCTCACGCAGTCGGTCAGGCGTATAATCCCTTAGCTCCGGGGAAACGGTAAACCAAGGTGAACAAACTACCCGAGCCCAAGTTTTACGAACGGGGAATTTCGGAGGTCACAGGTGACGGAAATGTCCGAGGCTATCCCGAGTTCACCCGAGTCGAGGAAGACAAGGTTCGCCTATCGTGACAGCCGAAGGGAGGAGCTTAAAAATGGCAGAACCAATCGACAGAGACGTTCCTTTGCATTTTGTAACGATGGTGTATTGTTTTTCATGTACACCACGAGTGTAAGAGGAGGCTTTTTCCGGCGGACGCCAGAGAGAGGACTTGGTTCCGAGCCTTCAGAGGAGAAGGAGCGGATCTGCCGAAGCTGGAGATCGCTCTTTGTCATCGAACCTGAGGGTCAATAAGCGTGTCTTGTACAGTGAGGTCGCTGTGCACGCATCCAGTACGTTTGCTGACGGACGTGGTGCATTGTCCGCTATAGCCAAGGGGCTATAGTAATTCCGCCGTCGCGGGAAATACATCGCCGTCACGGTAATAATTCTACAGTGCAGTGTGGTACTTTTATTCGGTCATTGAGTACAGCCCTGTAACGACCACTGAGTTCTCGCACTCCCAAATATTGAGCTAGCTGGGGCAGACTTTCTTAAAGCCACACTTGGTGGATAATTTAAATTATCCTGGCGCCCGGCATTTGAGATCGGATACAGTTAATGTCAATACTGTATTTGATTTATGGTTCCCGATCATTGTGAAGGGAACTTTCATTTAAGAAAAAACCAAGTGTGTAGCTTTCTTGCTTGCCAGTTAACATTGGGAGTTTGTTTCAATATTAAATTTAAAAGTGATTGTGTTTTAATGCTTTGTTTATTTGTTAATATGTTGGCAATTGTAAGAAGAGGCCTTGCATAGTTCTTTTTATCATATTTCAATGTGTCAATGTTAACGATAAATAAGCCTCACCTGTACGCCATTATGAGTACCCAACAAATTAGCAGCCTAGGGTTTCTTAGAATTATAAAAAGAAGTAAAAGGTTTTCACCTTTACCTCCCCACTGGCACATACCGCTACACAGTGAAGCAGCAATAGATTTCAGGCATGAAGTTTAGATTTATTTGTAAGGAAGTCCAGAATCGGAATAAATTATTAATGTATGCACAGAAAAAATTATCTGACACGGTAGAGGTATTAGAAGAAAGAATTACTGTAGCGTAAAAGTAGATTTGCAGGGCAAAGGAGACCATGGAATGAGTCCCACAGAAATTAAAAATAATTTCAGTTCTAACACACAACGTAGGCAGAAATCTCAGGGGAAAAGTTCTTTTGCCGCCTCTAATGACCTCGACGTCGACAAGGTATAGAGTCATGAAAAAAAGAAACAGTATTGTTGTTATTAGTAATTGACATTATTTCTTAATTTATTGATGCATTGACACTTTGCATTTGCGCCAATATTTAGTTCAGAAGCAATCATCTGAACCAACAAAAGTACTATACATTCGAAACGGCAATTAACTAATGAATCACCATAACCAATTACAAAGCTTTAGGCGAGAACCATAATTTAACAAATCAGTTTATTGGAGTAGCATGAACTAACTCCAAAAAACAATGAAACTTATTACCTCGCTGTTCTTAATTAAGTTAGTGGTTTCTACTGATACTGTCGTAGTCAGAATTCGCGAGACACCTCGCCTTTGTATTACACTTCGGTCTAGACACATAACTGTAAGTAATACACTAAACTCAAAGATACAATAGACCTCAAATTCCCATACCAAACATTAAATAACAACAATGAATCATAATAAGAATGGAGTAATTAGATAACAAGGGAAATTACCACCGGAGCATGCGCTCCATCTCAATTGCAGAGAAAAAGTTATTGTAATGTTTAAACATATTTTTTTTTATCTAATCGAGCCACTACGAACTTCATGATAACAACCAAATTCATTTGTAGTAAGTAGATGTTATTCGTCCAGCGGTTTTCGGACATCCTGCCAATATTTCTTGAGATCTTCCAGCAGTGATTGCCCGTTATTCCAACAGAGATCGTATCCGTTTCCTGGATCCACCTCAAAATCGTGATAGTTAAAGACTGCCCATATAAAATGATGTCGTTATTGATTATATTCTTTGAGTTACCAATCTGATTCAAATTATTTTTATTTTCTTCAAACCGTTACCACATTGTAGCCTTTTGCTTAGTGAATTAAAAGCTTCTTAATTATTAGGTCAGCATTCACTCCTAAGATATCTCTAAAATTATTTTAATGGGTATACGTCCTAGATTTACGCACTGTAGTAGATACACAGGTGTTCAACGCTCGAATACACGAAAAAACCAATATGGAAGAAGTAGGTCAAATATTATTTTTGCGATATAAAAACGTTAACGTGTAAATACGAGCAATGAGGCGGGAAATACTCAGGCATAGATGAAGGATTAGTAAATTGTATTAATATAGGGTAAAACATTTCAGATACGAGTAGATGATATGGTCCCAGTACATACTAAATATGCAGTTCGGTTCGGCAAAGCATACTTGAGACCCACCAAGCCGTCAGCTCAGCTATTGTTCGAGCAGGTAGCCCATTAAGCGGGTCGTTTCCTTAGCAACCAGCCTGGGTGCAATTAAAAATCTCGTTTGCGAGATGGTGATGGAAATCGCCCCCCAACGTTCTTCCGCCATTCACGGTATCGTTGGTTTAATCACTAACGAACTGCCTGCAGTAAACGAGCAAAGATGTTAGATTAGAATCATTCACGCAGCTAATTTCCTTTCGTCGGTAGACTCCTGGATTTCGTTCAAAACTCTACAGATATATCATTCCTTTTAAAGAGCATTCCACTTTCATCTTCCAAACAATATTGTTACAGCCACTGACACCAATATGATAAGGAAACTGACAAGAAATAGCGGATGCTGTTCTTAGAAATATTCAGCTGTGCTTTTTCGCTAATATTATAGGGAATTCTTAGTTTATGAGTAATATTTTCCAAACAATGATTTCACAACAAGTAACCTTAAGTATATTGTGTAAACAGCATTTTAGTGGAAAAGTATAAAAAGTGGGCGATTGTTACTTTCTATAGACCAATGTTAGTTCCCAAGTCAGTTTGTAAATTTATTTGTCATCACGACTTAGAATTGTTGGTATCTCCAGCAATCTCTTGGCCCAGAACATTTCAGACAGTGTATTGTTGAGCACAGAAACTAAGGCAGTAATAATGATGTGGTTTTTTGTCTTGTTATGCATAGATGTATTTAATAACTTAATAGTGGAGGAATGTTCAGATTAAGGAGGAAATTATATTAATTTTCATTAAAATAAAATAAAAATCCTCAATAGGGAATGTAGGAACATATTAATATGAAGTTCCACTGTGTCAAAAATTAAAACAACAATCATTATTTAAATTTACATACTTATGGCTTAGCTTGATTTAAAAAATCCCTGAGATCCATTTGAACTGAACTTGAAGTGACTTGCTCAGTCGTTTATGGTTAGCTGTTAGAAACGACACCAGCTACTACATCCGTAAGGATCTGTAATCGAATAGTATCCTCTAAAATATTTAAATATGTAAAAGACTGGAAAATATACTCTTCTAATAAAGTACTTGTGTTATACCTTTGCAAAGTAATAACGCATTTCACTCAGCGATGTTCCTCATCGCAATCCCCTTCATAACCGTTGTCCAATTTCAATGTACGCTAATGTTTTTGTTTCCTTGGACGTAATCGGACTTTGACCAGTGACGTAACAATAGGATGGCAGAACGGACAAAATAACTTGGGCCTTCTCGCCGGAGGGAGACCCAGGCCCCCAGTTGGAGGGGGCCCCCGGCTTAACGACCCTTTAAACAACTTCCGCTTATTGTCCACCCCGGGGCAGTAGTGGAGCTAAAAGAAAAAAAAAAAGTAGCCCAACACCTTTAAATTTGAGCGCTCTAGTGGCTCAGTGGTTAAGGTGTCTGACTGGGGAGTTAAAGGGTCCCTGGTTCGAATCCCTGTCTAGTCGGGAATTTTCATAGGCCCTTAACCAGGCCTTCACCTCTGGCAAAGCTTGCTGTGTAATGTGAAGGACGCTAGAGCGCTTCCGTGGTAAGTTTGCTGGGTTAGGTTAAGGCGGCTACGACGGGGGCGGAATGCGCAGCCAATAGAAACCCTGTCAGCAGGTCATTTCGTCCACACGGAATTAGTATTATTATTATACCTTTAAATTTGGTTACCCCAGTTTGCCCCCTCCCTAATTAGTCACTGATGGTGGGCCCCATCCGATGAATTTGCAACGGGCCCCAACGGTATAGTTACGCCATTGACTGTAACTAAATCTTCTTGCTCTTTCTCCGTCAAAAAAAAAAAAAAAAAAAATTATAATAATAATAATAATTGTACTCGTATCAAATATTGATTTTGCGGAGTATGTGTTTACTTCTGCACGTTTGCCTCTGAGCGAACGGCCTTTCCGTTCTAAATTCACGTCTAAGCGTGTCTGAGAAGGCCAGAGTAGATTCATTTAACGACGATGTTACCGAGGAAGCCTGAAACTCTATCTTCCGCCACTCAGTCTGTTGCATCTCTAACGAACGGCAGACCGCGGCGACATTAACGGCGCCTTCCTGTGATACGACCGGCCTCATAACCGGCTTGAAACTGAATTACAACCCGTCCTATCATCTGTCGACAGCCACAACGGAGCAGAGTGGTTTACGTCACACCGACTGACAAGGCGCTCACTCACTCTTCGTAATTGTGTAAATGCACTCTAACTTATAACAGCTCTCAGCGCATTTCCATACCCGTTGTATTTTGAGGCTCCAAAGGAGAAACTGATCCAACAACACTGAGTGCAGTTCAAGTAGTCAGCAGCGGTTATGGGCAATATTCCGCACTTACGTAACTGAATGTTGTATTTAACCAATTGTATGTGAGATTTTGTTGTTGTTATACTACGTTCGCTCTCATCTGCCGCGTCAAGGTCATGTGCCCCTCGCCTCGCGCCTCACCTCACCAAACCCTCCGAGCAGTCCGTGCCTACTACATGCATTGTCGTTTGTCGCAGTATTGTCGTGTTTATTCCGATACACCGTTATAAAACGCTGTGAGTGAAATGGCGTCAGATAGTTGTTACATTAGGCGACAGTCAAAAACAATTATTTTTTATGTGTATAATTTTTTAAGGCGTTAGAAAAACTCTGAAGAGAAAGTTAATATACTTTTTAGGTAACTGCTAAAAATGACGGCAGAGGCGTGTGGCGTATCGTTACGAACAGTGCGGCGCCTATGTAGTGAAGCCCAGCTGAGTGTTCCAGGACCATCCTTTTCTTCTCCAAAGAAAAACATTCACAGAGAAAAACTGGTCACGGAGATGGATGACTTTCAGAAAGTTGTCATTCGACGTTCCGTTCTAGAATTTTATGACCCTACCTTACGAAAATTGAGGGAGTTACTGAAAGAGAAAATTAAATACACTGGAGGCGTATAAATTATTAAAAGCACTCGACTTCATATACAGAAAATATAATGACGGTAGACGTTTTCTGATGGAAAGGACAGACATTATTGCAGCAAGGGCCTCATTTTTAAGAAAAATGCAATTTAAGGAAGGAACATCCTTTTCGACCTGTCATCTACCTTGACGAGACGTGGGTAATTCAAAATCACGCAAGGAAGTTTATTTGGTAACACACTAAACGCAATGGTGGTCTCATCAACGATTTCTGTAAACAGAAACTATCGCTTGGAGTAAATATCACTTTCATTTCAAAATTTAAACGACGTGTTTAGAGAATTAAATTCCACTGAGAAGACATCTAAAAATTAGATTTAAACGTCAAAATGTCTTGCGCAACTTTTAAAATTAAAAATAATGATTGGAAGCAATAAGTTTTATTCACTGATATATAAATAATTTTTATATTTATTAACATATGAAATTGTAATTGGTAAACACGAAATTTCTATGACATACGATTCACTCATTTTCGTCACGACAAATAGTTAAAATGTTCGATTTTACTGAAGAAATCATCAAATTAGATGCAACATATTGTACCACATACGTCGTGTCGACGTTTGCGCATGCGCGGCAGCTGTTTCCCCTTCGCCTGTAGGGGCTGGGGCAATGGAGTGGGGATAGAGGAGAGTGACCTTGGCCCGCCTTTCCTGTCTGATATAGTATAGGATAGTACCTTTTATATAATAGTAACCCAATACAAACATATTATACAAAACAACAATTATAAACCTACAACCTTGTCAGTAGCTACCTAATGATATTCTGGTTATCTGACTGGACGTCATAATCAAGAAGTTATGCTGGATCCATACTGCTATGAAATCCTCTGAAATGTGATTTGGATACTAAGAATTCTTATTATATTCAGAACTCATCCTGTCAAACTGCAATCCCTGTTGTAGAAGGAAATTCCACACATGGATGTGCCGATAGGTCACTTATATTATGGTCCGTTTTAATTCTAAAAATTAGGAATTGTTAAAAAAAAGTTCTAGCTACTTTAATAAGACTGGTGGTGCAATCATTTAACATCATGTTTGCTCTATCACACTGTAGAAGAAATTAAGGATGAAAATAGCACGAGTTATTAAAATAAGTATTGATTAAATTTCCTTTCTGTACAATAAACTTGTATTTAATGACAAAAAGCTGTGATTTTAATCGTTTTTTATTTAAGTATCGTATTTAGTTATATTTTTTCACAGATAACATGGTTTTGTCAACTTTAAACGGACCAAGAAGGCTTTGGTCCATTTTTCTTCTAAGTTGATACACTATTTTTGTTAAAAACGAGAGGTAAACTGACAGTTTAGTCTACTTTATAATTCAGAATTCACAGTATCCTACCAGATGATATCACTTATGACGTGACCGTGACCGTGACCAAGTAACGTCTTTCTGTGTGCTACTTTCTCTTGAAACCGTGATTCTCAGCAGATCGCAGTTTGCGCCTGAAATGTTATCACGTATAACGTGACTGTGGGACCAAGTAACGTCTTCTCTTTGTGCTACTTTCTCTTGAAACCGTGAATTCCTCCGCAGATCGCCGTTGCGCCCTAAAATGGTATCCACGTATAAACGTGACTGTTGACGAAGAGTAACGTCTTCCTTTGTGCCTACTTTCTCTGAAAACCGTGATTCTCCGCAGATCGCAGTTTGCGCCTAAAATGTTATCACGTATGAACGTGACTGTGACCAAGTAAGTCGTCCTTTGTGCTACTTTCTCTTGAAACCGTGATTCTCCGCAGATTCGCAAGTTTGCGCCTAAATGTTATCACGTATAACGTGGACCTGTGACCAAGTAACGTCTTCCTTTGGGCTACTTTCTCTTGAAACCGGAGTGATCTCCGCAGGCGCAGTTGTGGCGGCCTGAAAATGTGTTATCAGTATAAACGTGACTGTGACCAAGTAACGGCTTCCTTTGTGTCTACTTTCTCTTGAAACCGTGATTCTCGCAGATCGCAGTTTGCGCCTAAACTGTTATCACGTATAACGTGACTGTGACCAAGTAACGTCTTCCTTTGTGCTACTTTCTCTTGAAACCGTGATTCTCCGCAGATCGCAGTTTGCGCCTAAATGTTATCACGTATAACGTGACTGTGACCAAGTAACGTCTTCCTTTGTGGCTACTTTCTCTTGAAACCGTGATTCTCCGCAGATCGCAGTTTGCGCCTAAAATGTTTATCACTATAACGTGACTGTGACCAAGGAACGTCTCCTTTGTGCTACTTTCTCTTGAAACCGTGATTCTCCGCAGATCGCAGTTTGCGCCTAAAATGTTATCACGTATAACGTGACTGTGACCAAGTAACGTCTTCCTTTGTGCTACTTTCTCTTGAAACCGTGATTCTCCGCAGATCGCAGTTTGCGCCTAAAATGTTATCCCGTATAACGTGACTGTGACCAAGTAACGTCTTCCTTTATGCTACTTTCTCTTGAAACCGTGATTCTCCGCAGATCGCAGTTTGCGCCTAAAATGTTATCACGTATAACGTGACTGTGACCAAGTAACGTCTTCCTTGTGTTTACCCCGCATCAGTTGCCTAATGTTATCACGTATAACGTGACTGTGACCTAAGTACTGTCTTCCTTTGTCTACTTTTCTCTTGAACCGTGATTCTCCGCAGATCGCAGTTTGCGCCTAAAATGTTATCACGTATAAACGTGACTGTGACCAAGTAACGTCTTCCTTTGTGCTACTTTCTCTTGAAACCGTGATTCTCCGCAGATCGCAGTTTGCGCCTAAATATGTTATCACGTATAAACGTGACTGTGACCAAGTAACGTCTTCCTTTGTGCTACTTTCTCTTGAAAACCGTGATTCTCCGCAGATCGCAGTTTGCGCCTAAAATGTTATCACGTATAACGTGACTGTGACCAAGTAACGTCTTCCTTTGTGCTACTTTCTCTTGAAACCGTGATTCTCCGCAGATCGCAGTTTGCGCCTAAAATGTTATCACGTATAACGTGACTGTGACCAAGTAACGTCTTCCTTTGTGCTACTTTCTCTTGAAACCGTGATTTCTCCGCAGATCGCAGTTTGCGCCTAAAATGTTATCACGTATAACGTGACTGTGACCAAGTAACGTCTTCCTTTGTGCTACTTTCTCTTGAAACCGTGATTCTCCGCAGATCGCAGTTTGCGCCTAAAATGTTATCACGTATAACGTGACTGTGACCAAGTAACGTCTTCCTTTGTGCTACTTTCTCTTGAAACCGTGATTCTCCGCAGATCGCAGTTTGCGCCTAAAATGTTATCACGTATAACGTGACTGTGACCAAGTAACGTCTTCCTTTGTGCTACTTTCTCTTGAAACCGTGATTCTCCGCAGATCGCAGTTTGCGCCTAAAATGTTATCACGTATAACGTGACTGTGACCAAGTAACGTCTTCCTTTGTGCTACTTTCTCTTGAAACCGTGATTCTCCGCAGATCGCAGTTTGCGCCTAAAATGTTATCACGTATAACGTGACTGTGACCAAGTAACGTCTTCCTTTGTGCTACTTTCTCTTGAAACCGTGATTCTCCGCAGATCGCAGTTTGCGCCTAAAATGTTATCACGTATAACGTGACTGTGACCAAGTAACGTCTTCCTTTGTGCTACTTTCTCTTGAAACCGTGATTCTCCGCAGATCGCAGTTTGCGCCTAAAATGTTATCACGTATAACGTGACTGTGACCAAGTAACGTCTTCCTTTGTGCTACTTTCTCTTGAAACCGTGATTCTCCGCAGATCGCAGTTTGCGCCTAAAATGTTATCACGTATAACGTGACTGTGACCAAGTAACGTCTTCCTTTGTGCTACTTTCTCTTGAAACCGTGATTCTCCGCAGATCGCAGTTTGCGCCTAAAATGTTATCACGTATAACGTGACTGTGACCAAGTAACGTCTTCCTTTGTGCTACTTTCTCTTGAAACCGTGATTCTCCGCAGATCGCAGTTTGCGCCTAAAATGTTATCACGTATAACGTGACTGTGACCAAGTAACGTCTTCCTTTGTGCTACTTTCTCTTGAAACCGTGATTCTCCGCAGATCGCAGTTTGCGCCTAAAATGTTATCACGTATAACGTGACTGTGACCAAGTAACGTCTTCCTTTGTGCTACTTTCTCTTGAAACCGTGATTCTCCGCAGATCGCAGTTTGCGCCTAAAATGTTATCACGTATAACGTGACTGTGACCAAGTAACGTCTTCCTTTGTGCTACTTTCTCTTGAAACCGTGATTCTCCGCAGATCGCAGTTTGCGCCTAAAATGTTATCACGTATAACGTGACTGTGACCAAGTAACGTCTTCCTTTGTGCTACTTTCTCTTGAAACCGTGATTCTCCGCAGATCGCAGTTTCGCCTAAAATGTTATCACGTATAACGTGACTGTGACCAAGTAACGTCTTCCTTTGTGCTACTTTCTCTTGAAACCGTGATTCTCCGCAGATCGCAGTTTGCGCCTAAAATGTTATCACGTATAACGTGACTGTGACCAAGTAACGTCTTCCTTTGTGCTACTTTCTCTTGAAACCGTGATTCTCCGCAGATCGCAGTTTGCGCCTAAAATGTTATCACGTATAACGTTGATGTGACCAAGTAACGTCTTCCTTTGTGCTACTTTCTCTTGAAACCGTGATTCTCCGCAGATCGCAGTTTGCGCCTAAAATGTTATCACGTATAACGTGACTGTGACCAAGTAACGTCTTCCTTTGTGCTACTTTCTCTTGAAACCGTGATTCTCCGCAGATCGCAGTTTGCGCCTAAAATGTTATCACGTATAACGTGACTGTGACCAAGTAACGTCTTCCTTTGTGCTACTTTCTCTTGAAACCGTGATTCTCCGCAGATCGCAGTTTGCGCCTAAAATGTTATCACGTTATACGTGACCTGTGACCAAGTAACGTCTTCCTTTGTGCTACTTTCTCTTGAAACCGTGATTCTCCGCAGATCGCAGTTTGCGCCTAAAATGTTATCACGTATAACGTGACTGTGACCAAGTAACGTCTTCCTTTGTGCTACTTTCTCTTGAAACCGTGATTCTCCGCAGATCGCAGTTTGCGCCTAAAATGTTATCACGTATAACGTGACTGTGACCAAGTAACGTCTTCCTTTGTGCTACTTTCTCTTTAAACCGTGATTCTCCGCAGATCGCAGTTTGCGCACTAAATGTTATCACGTATAACGTGACTGTGACCAAGTAACGTCTTCCTTTGTGCTACTTTCTCTTGAAACCGTGATTCTCCGCAGATCGCAGTTTGCGCCTAAAATGTTATCACGTATAACGTGACTGTGACCAAGTAACGTCTTCCTTTGTGCTACTTTCTCTTGAAACCGTGATTCTCCGCAGATCGCAGTTTGCGCCTAAAATGTTATCACGTATAACGTGACTGTGACCAAGTAACGTCTTCCTTTGTGCTACTTTCTCTTGAAACCGTGATTCTCCGCAGATCGCAGTTTGCGCCTAAAATGTTATCACGTATAACGTGACTGTGACCAAGTAACGTCTTCCTTTGTGCTACTTTCTCTTGAAACCGTGATTCTCCGCAGATCGCAGTTTGCGCCTAAAATGTTATCACGTATAACGTGACTGTGACCAAGTAACGTCTTCCTTTGTGCTACTTTCTCTTGAAACCGTGATTCTCCGCAGATCGCAGTTTGCGCCTAAAATGTTATCACGTATAACGTGACTGTGACCAAGTAACGTCTTCCTTTGTGCTACTTTCTCTTGAAACCGTGATTCTCCGCAGATCGCAGTTTGCGCCTAAAATGTTATCACGTATAACGTGACTGTGACCAAGTAACGTCTTCCTTTGTGCTACTTTCTCTTGAAACCGTGATTCTCCGCAGATCGCAGTTTGCGCCTAAAATGTTATCACGTATAACGTGACTGTGACCAAGTAACGTCTTCCTTTGTGCTACTTTCTCTTGAAACCGTGATTCTCCGCAGATCGCAGTTTGCGCCTAAAATGTTATCACGTATAACGTGACTGTGACCAAGTAACGTCTTCCTTTGTGCTACTTTCTCTTGAAACCGTGATTCTCCGCAGATCGCAGTTTGCGCCTAAAATGTTATCACGTATAACGTGACTGTGACCAAGTAACGTCTTCCTTTGTGCTACTTTCTCTTGAAACCGTGATTCTCCGCAGATCGCAGTTTACGCCTAAAATGTTATCACGTGAACGTTACTTAGTCACGTCCAGATTCTGTCACAGTTACTTTTTGTCACTGTGACTTTCCGGTCACATTGTGAATGTAGCTGCGACGTTATTTCTCGGCTATCCCTAGTATAGGACTTTAGGGCGCATCGGCAGCATTCCTTTTCGGATACAAATGTTGTACATCGCACATCATTATATTTAAAACATTTCTTCGTCCCTACTACATTACATTACTAGACATGATGCTGCCATTAATCACTGAGTTCAGAACGATAACACACTATCGTGCCAGCAGTACCACAGTGAAATGAGATAAAGGAGAAATCAAACAAAGCATACAGATGACTTATTTAACATCTTAACAATCTTCTTAGTCCAGGATGCTTCGAAAAAGAATAAAGAAAAAAAATATCTACAAAAAATTTAAAAGAAGACCCTATGCCACTCAAAGAGGATCGAAGATTAGTGATTATGTATTCCGCCCTCATATAAAGAAGTAAATACCAACCTAATTCAGTGCTGTGGCATTCTTGGCGGGAATTACGGTCCTCTTTTCAATCTATTGTGGGACGTTTCACGTTCGTCATTATTTTTACTCACAAATAATTATCTAAGATGAATTATTTAGTTAATTATTACGTTGAGATAATACGGAATATTTTAAGAGTGGGGTTGAAGAACTTTCCATTGTTATAGAACTTTAATTTGTTATTATTGAAAAGATCACTTCAATCAACATTTCAGAACTAATAATGTAGACAATTTGTCGCGTACTATTGCCCAGCATAAGCAAAAACTAATCTGACATTGAATTACAAATTGAGAAGTTGAACATCCAAAGAGGATCAAATACTCCAGTCATGAAACCTGCTAGTTCAACCACTTAAATCTTCAATCGTTCATAAATACGAAAGTATTCATTACTGTTCGATTAGTGGAACGTTAATTTGTAAACTGAGTTAATATCACCTCAGTTCAGTAGATTTCTCTGCAGGATCGTTTCGGAAACATCAGAGGATAACAGATTGCAGTGAACTTAACCGTCGATACAATACCGTTCTACAGTATAGCCATTATCTAGGAACACAAAATGCCACCTCTATCACAAACGTTTACAGCCAACGACTCATTTCGTATTAATAATCACGAGGTGATTATTAATACAAAATGAGCCACATCTGTGCATAAAATCAATTCTTACTCTCTTAATCACTATTAAAAAATTGTGCAAAACCCCACCATCCTCCGAACAAGGCAATATATTTTCTCTCTAAAGTCGACAGTTAACAATTGGGGCAGTTCTGTCTTCTCGTTGCTGTCGCAGCCTCCAAATTGGTATCACTCTCCACCAAAGAGACTGCATACCCATCAGGTGAACGTAACAATTTCCGGTCAACGGCGATTGGGTACATCAAAACAGATAGTTAATGTTCTTGATAATGTTTATCTTGCACGAGCACGATTTTCACAAACACATCTACTGTTCAGCTCGTAATCACATGGGTGAATACTTCTTCCAACATACCACCGATCTAAGAATTTTAGATTTGTTCGGTATATTTCTCTGGATGACAGCTCTTCGTGACCCATGTGGATACCTCTCGGACATCTCCTTTTCACGAAACTATCTCTCACCAACAGCCTGCCAAACAAAACACTAAACCTTTGGAAAAGCCTGTGCTCATCTACTCAAATAAAAATAAAATTCTTTTCGCATTACTTGAAAACGGCTGGACTAATTTGGCTATTTTTTATTTTTTTTTGAAAATGTTCATAACGGTCCGAATAAGTATTTTAAGGAAATAAAAAATGGAAGGTTTCCTTGAAAAATTGAAAATTCGGAAATTCGGTAAAAATGAAACTACCTTTGTCTATGAACCGAATTGGCTATTTTTTTAATGCTCGTAGTACTCCCAATAAGAATTTTGGGGATAGAAAAATTGGAAAAGTTGTCCGGAAATATGTAAAATTCGCCAACAACCTTGAAGTGCTTTTTTTTAGGACCTATTTATTTAAATCTCCATAATGGTCCGAACAAGAATTTCAGACAAAGAAAAAAATGTAATAGTTGCCAGAAAGTTGGAAAATTTGGGGAATATGAAAGTGTTTTTTCAATGGTTGAATTTGTCTTTTCAAATTAAAAATGTTCGTAATAATCTGAGTAAGGTTTTTAGGAAAAGAAAAAATGGAGAAATTGTCGGGAAAATTCGGGAAATATTAAAGTTATTTTTTCTGTTGGATTTTTGTACGAACTCAAGACTTATAATTCGAAATACGTATTTTTTTTCCTTATGCTCCTGGGATATAAGTATTTCGTTTAAATTTTTTCTATTGAAACAAAACTGCAAGATCTAGTGAAAAACCTGGAAAAACGTATTCCAGCCTAAATTAAATTATTGTTATCATTTTTGTGTTGTTTTGCGATCAGTCCAACAAATGTAGTTATTTTGTTTCCATTACATTGATATTAAATGAGGACATGTGCTCGATGATATCGAACAAGATATTACCTCAGTAGGTCACGACAGCGCCCAGTCTTCCAATGCATGACACATTTAATCAAGAGTTGAAACGCGTAAAACGTTATGATTGTGAATTATTGAGAGAATCAGTTCAAACGAAAGTTCCACTGTTAAATCGGAAACAAAAATATGCTCATGGAAGTTGTGAACGATGGACCTAGAGGAATTTTCTTCTTGGACACTACCGGTGAATCTGAAAAAACTTTGTTGATTTCGTTAATTTTGACAATGATTCGCTAGCAGAAAGAAATTGCACTTGCACTGCATTGCAGCTACGTTGTTGAAAGGCGGTCAAACCGTTCATTCAACATTCAGGTTGCCGTTGAATATGTAAGTCAACGAAACTCCAACATGCAAACTTTCTGAGAACTGTGCAATGGCCAAAGTCAGCAGCATTGCAAATTGATCGTTTGGTGTGAATGTACTATGGCACATAAGAAGTCTTTGGAGGCATTAGACCGATCGATGCAAAATCTACGAAACAATAAAAAACGGTTTCATTATGTGATGATAGAAATGTAAATAAATACCTTGAGATTCATTGAGATTTAAAATTTAATGAAAAAAAAAATCATTTGGTTATCATGAAATTCTGACTTAATTTAACTGTGACTTAAATTTCGGAACACAACCGCATGGTCTAAGTCGATCACATTTCAGCCACATCACACTTTTACATCATTTCAGTGGTGTACTGCCCACAGAAACCCCGAATGTAAAATTTCTCATTGGCGTATTTCTGATTCCTCCACAAATTGAATAACCATGGACACAATCGCTAATATATATAATGATCACTCAGAAACATGTTCTTTTTTTCTCATTTTTACTTTGTTTACACATTTTCAACAGCTTTTCACAAATTCGCAAAACGATAACAAACAAATTTATTGAAATTTGGATAGGAAGTCTGTCCGGTCAGTTAGTTGAAACTAAATTGACCCTCCACTTATACGGGCAAATACCCGTTTCATTCCACACTCACTACTTTTCAAAGACTTAACTGGAAAATATAGATACGAAGCCGCATGTCTCACGCCATTATCAACAGACAGGTGATTTTCCATCAAAGATGTATTATCTGTAATATATCAATGTGTATACTTTAGTAAACTCCTACTGACAGCGAATGTAGCGTTATAAAATATCATCCAGTGCTTTACACAAAAGCCTTTGCGTGCCTTTGAATATGAATTTGTGTCAGCCCATTTTACTTACAAATTACATGTGTAACTCTCTGATTTTAGTTCACTTCCCATCAGATGCAACTTATGCTGTAACCAGATTTGGCAAAGACTCAACAAGGCAAACAACTTACGAAGACAATTAAAAAAGCGAGGGTATTAAATCCTGTAATACTCTATAGTTGCGTATACATGTGCAGATCTTGAATTATCTTGCGGGTGAAACTGTGAGTAAGAAGAAAGTAACATTTTGTATGAAGCAAATCACAAAGTACGTGGGCCTCGTATATTTAAATCTCTCTCTGTATTTTATCTTTAGATCACGAATCTTCCATCCTTGATTTGAAATTGAAATAAAAAGATTTATTAAAAGATATTTTATTCATTACAAATGCACTGTGAGAAACTGGTACCACTTAGTAGATCGATTAATCGAGAGTCCCATGGATCGAAGGAAAACTTCGTGGTGGAAAAAGCGTAACCCATAAAGGGAGAGACATAGAAGTAACTCAAGATCACATTCTAAAGTTTGGTCAAAAAGTTTTCCTTGACTAAACAAACTACAATTTGTTTTAACCGCCGCCTTTCGTGCACTTCATCTCTCAATGAATGAGTCCGACTCCGTACCTTCTCTATCTCTAACATGTCCATCACATGAACGTGAAAATACTAACCAACTAGCGTAATAGATTCCCTAGTGTATCTTCGTTCGTATCTATTAATATAGAGGTAAATGATGTGAAAGTGTGTGTGTGTGTGTGTGTGTACAGTAAGATTTTTTTTTGTATAATATCAAATGAGAAATGAAGAAGGCCTACTCTTCCGAAAGACACAAAGGGGGTCATCAGGCTTAATGGTCCGATTCGAGGAAAAATCACCATCAACAGAATCGTATGCCTCCACTCCATGCGCACTGCTTAGGTGCTTGGAATGTAACACCGAACTTTAGTTTCACAATCTAGTGATTAAGAATTGTGCACTAGCATGCCGGTCAAGTGCTAGTGACAGAAATTTTTTACACAACCACAACTTGAACCAACGTCCGCGTCAGCTCCGGACACCATCACGTTATCGCAGCCAATTGAGCCAACGGGGCGGGCCTGACTGCTTAATACATGCTGGTCGTTTGGTCTCATTGTGTTAGCCAAATACGCTAGTAATACTATTTCCGAGATATAAACATTTGTTCAAACATATCTTATAAATGACTGTGTTATACACTCGTTGTCAGAATAACAGGAAATTACATTGTGGAAACGGTTCTGTTGGACAATTCCGTTGGACTTTATTCCACTTTGCAATCTGGAAATTCTTGGAGGAGAAATCAAGACTGGGTCCTAAGATGCTATCGCACAGTGAGATTGCTTCCAGAGATCTTAAACCTATCTATTTTACGGTCTGGTAATTTATATGCACTTTTGCGTCAGTTATTTTTGCATATTTTTATGTGCTTTCGATGTACTGTTTCAAAAAAGCGATACTAAAAATATTTAACATATACTTTTAAAAGAATACGGAAATCGTTTGTGTTAGAATGGGTGCAGTTTTCTTACAAATTAAGCAAAACCCTGCAATTAAAATCAGGACTGAATTTTTGTAAAAAATACTGTCGTAATTAAAAAGTGATTGCCTACATTTTAGCTTAATTAATTCAGCTCGCAGAGCCGCTGTGATTCGTGTAAAACAAAGAACTACTTGATTACGAAGGTGGTGTAAATAGTTTCAGTCGTCGACGACAGATTATTCAATATAGTAACTTTAAAAATGCCGCAAGAATTTCATGTGTGATTTTACAGAGTATAAAAACCGATTTTACGGGAATATTGACGTAATTTATTTTCTTTCTTTCTTTCTTTTCATATATTATCAATGGTATAGTTATCTATGGACGAAGATGACAATCTTATGCATATATAAAAATAGACGTGTGTTTTAATATATTTCACTTTTCAGCCACCACTACCAAAAACAGATCACTGGTCTTTGTGTGTGGAAGTAGCATGGAGTTTCCTGTCGTGCACAACGTTGGCCGGATGTCGATAGCTGTGGGGATGTGGGAGATATGGTGATTAAAGTTGCCAATGCAGGGCGTTTTCATATTTCGACCAAAAATTTGTGTCTTCTTATACTTCTCTTTTCTGCCACAACTACATAGCATAGACCATTGGTGTTTGTGTGTGGTAGTTGAATCATGTCTCCTGTCGTGCATTATGGTTGTTAGATGTCTGTACCTATGGGAGTGTGGGAAATACAGAGGTTGAAAGTGTTCGAGCTGCGGCAATTTCATATTTCAGCCAAAGACGCATGTGTCATGGCGTATCACTTTTCAGCGAAAACTATCTATCGTGATTCACTGGCGTTTGTGTGTGGTAGTAACACAGAGTCACCCATCGATTACAACGTTGGCCGAATTTCGGTAACTGTGGAAGTGTGGGAGATATGGTGGTTGAAAGTGGTAGATCAAGGATATTTTCGTATTTCATCCAAAGACATGTGTGTCCGTAAATTTTTTTTTTTATTTTTATTTTTTTTTATTTTTTTTTGCTGCCTTAACTACATAGCGCAGATGACTGGCATTTGTATGTGGTAATAGCATCGCGACTCCCAACGTGCACTATGGTTGTTAGATGTCGGTAGCTGTCAATACAAATTCTTTACAAACAAGAACGAAGTCGTGGGTACCAGCTAGTTTTTTTATATTATCCTTGGGATAGTTGTGTAAACATGAAATTTGAATTTATATTGTTTAAAGTGGGAAACTGTTAAGAAATAAAGTTGTTGTTCAAACAAAGAAAGGAGGAAACTGATGAAAGATTGCTGACTGTTAATTGAACAGCTCTGAGAAAATTAAGATATTCAAGCCATTATAAATCATATAACGTTAAATGAAGAGATCCTTTCCGTTTGGGGATGTAAAAGTATAAGCAACTCACAGAGGAATTGCCACCATAATTACAACCGCGATGATGACTGACCGCCTAAGTTAAGATTAAAATCCGTTTAATTTATTGGACCATGAGAAATTGAAAAATGAACTAAGGAGACATGCTGAGGGTAAAAACAAAATGAACTGTTAATCTTGTAGCATATAAACCGCTTAATGCTGATATCAAATTTCTGCGGTGATCAAGGAATAAGAAGCCAAATTTCTTACCATAAATTACAGTAGCAAGTTTTAACATTGTCAACAGTTTGAAAACTATGAAGTTCAGATAGAAATTTATAAGGTCTTAAGGGACAGAATAAAACGATTTGAAATTGAGCAACTAAAAGGACCTTACATGAAACACATCTTTACAGAAATATGAAATGCAAGCCTTAGGAAAAAACTTTAAAGGCATTTCAACTGAAGGACAATGTATTCAAGATCAGTTGAAATAGTTTTTTGTTACATGTGATCAACACAATTAGAGTGGGTCACGAATAATCCAGAAGAAATATCTGCGCGTTATTCACACTTGTAGAAAAGCCAAGGATGGGACGGTTACCACTAGGACCCGCAGGTAGCTTGTTACCCGGTAATCCGTCGTACATCAGAACTCGGGAGTTTCAGAGGGATTAGAGGTAGGCACCTATACTGCTAAGCCTTTGACAGCATAGAGAAGTTTTGAATGACAGGAACACTAAATACAATTTATTGCATGGGTACTTCATAGATGTACAGAACGTTACAAGTGACGTGGGACAGAATATTGTGGAAGGTAGTCGCAACAAATTAGTGTATGTGATTGCTGTACGTGAAGAAGTGAAAATGGAATAGCGAATAAGATGACGGTATGAATGGAAAATACGCTAAAGTCTCTGTGGACAAGCTGATGCCAGTAAAGGCATTCAATCTTTGGGTTTTCGACTGGAATCTGCTGGCTGGTCGTGGAGTTAGCCTACGCCCGGTGGACAGCTGCTGACTGCCAATAACTGCTTAACCGCCTACACAGCACACTACATACGCCGACAGGGGCGACGCTGCCGCCGCGACACGACTCCATCAGTCGCAGCCATCTCCTCGCTGAGTCGAGATCACGTAATGGTAACATGCCGTCATACCACGTCACCGCGCAACACTCTTACCTATGAACGCTAAGGGAACATAGTTCGTGCCACAACATTTCTCACCAGAACTCATTTTAAAAATGCACAGTAATGCATAAGATGTTTCATACCCTCCACTGAAGTAGACCAGACATGAAATGCTAAGATCTTTTGCTGTAATTATTCAATAATCTCAGTCACGTATGTCATTTGTTTTGTTTGAAAAAATATATTTCATTTTCTTTGATTTATTAAAACTAAATAAAGATGTCATTTGTTTTGTAAATTCATGGGTTTTTCAATTTCTAGAATGGTAAGGTTAACCACCCTTTCCATGTTAAAATAATTTTGATGGATAAAAAATCAATTTTATATACCACTGACACCCAGAACGAGTGGACAAGAGAAGATGAAAAGGTTGTAAACCTTAAGAGGTATTGTACAAAATAAGGCAAAAAAAATGCTTAAGATGAAAAAGGATGACAACAAAGTCTGATACATGATTTATTAAATAAACAAAAAATTAAAATTAAACAAAACAATTTGGCTACAAGACAGGTGACCAAATTAACAAACTGTATGTCACAAAATTCTTACATTGTTAAGAAGAAAAAACATGCTACGACTTTGACAAATGTGTTTCCAGACTAAACAATACCAATTCTCATTTACTGTAATCATTGACTTCAAATTTCAGAATTATGTTAGGGACACCAACAGCTTCAGTGGTCTGGTGGTTAAGATGCCTGGCGAGGGGCAGAATGGTCCCCAGTTCGAATCCTTGTCTCGGAGGGGATTTTTATAGTACCTTAATCCGACCTTCACCTCCGGCACAGCCTGCTGTGTAATGGGAAATAAGCCTGAACGCTTCAGTGGTTCGGATTCCACGTTAAACTGTAGGTCCCGCTATAACCGGTAGGACTACCTGGTTAGGTTAAGGCAGCGACGACGGGGGCGGAATGCGCAGCCAATAGAAATCCTGTCACAGGTCATTACAACCACACGGAATAATTGTTACCAACAGATTCAATAAATTATTATCTGCACCAACAACTGTTAGACCTACCATATATTTCAAAATTATTGATTAAAGTCATATGCAGATTAATAGATAAGGTTAATTTACGCCATGGCCTTCTGTAGGTACCATCTATGCATGCTTTCTGGAAACCCTGAAAAACCGAAATCTGGATGGTAGGACGGGAATTTGAAGCCACGTCCACCCGGATACCCAAGCGTTATCGTTCACCCGTTGGACTCGATAAACATAAAGAGGGAAAAAAGAGAAACTGTAGGGAAATATTTTGCGCTTAAGGAAAGCAGTGGTATCAGAGAAGAAATTCTGGCTTTGAGTTAAAAGTCACATTATATCCGTAAATAGAGTAACATGGCTAAAATTTTAGAATTTTAGATTAAGGATACATGAACTAAATATAAATGAGGTTGTGATAG
This sequence comes from Vandiemenella viatica, assembly GCA_031002005.1. Taxonomy (NCBI): domain Eukaryota; kingdom Metazoa; phylum Arthropoda; class Insecta; order Orthoptera; family Morabidae; genus Vandiemenella; species Vandiemenella viatica. The sequence continues at coordinate 52,120,954 of JARYHS010011408.1, forward strand.
TAAATTTGGTAGATGATATAAGACAAAGAAGACGATAGAGTGTGAGAAAAGTGAGTACGTGGAACGAAAATGATACCAAAAAAAAGAGTCGCAATGCAACAATTTGCTAATGGTATTGTTCTACTCCGTTATAACAGTGAAGACATTGGGACATTTACTGATAACTAAAACAAAATATTGGGAAAGAATGAACACTGTAATTCAGACTAAAGCAAATCAGTGTGCTTGTGCTCAAATCAACTAAAACGGCTGAAAGTGGAACATTGTAGTAATCACTTATATAATTAATTTTTTCCAATAATTTCTAATGTTTGTATTGCTATAAAGTTATTTACAATATTAACAAATAAACTATTCCTCTATGATTAAAATATGAGATACTTGCATAGAGTGTTATGTAGAAAATGAGAGAGATAACAGTAGAACAATTCAATTAACATTGTCTCTATTATGCCTTTTTTAAACGTAGCCCGTCGCATCTCATTTTATTTATGTAAAAGCGGTGTATTTATACTAATAAAGATAAACTTAAGTATCGTTGAAGTTAAAAGTTACAATACATAAACTTTGAAAAAGAACTGTGAAAATTCTTCCAAAGATAAGGAGTTCATATTGCTTATACGCTTAGCCTTTGTTTTTAACGACAACGGAACTTTGCATACAAACTGTGGTAGAGTTGTAAACTAGCATCCGAAACGACAGCAGTTTCACTATTTTAATAACTCATGGAAATAAAGAGAAAAATTATGTTACACTATACTTTATGTACAATGTGCCTAGTAGTCTCATGCTGTTTGGAACTACACTTATAAAGCGTCTTTTTACACAAAATACTTGTCTCTTCTAACAAAGTGCCTCCTTGGGCGAAGCATTCTATTTGCAGATGTGGAACTCTGCAGACTAAAAGCGTAGTACAAATTTGAAAGGGGAAGTTAAAGAGAAACCTGTACATGATGTAATTGAGAGATCAAGGCTCCAGTGGTAAGAATACATGAAGAGGATGAGAGATGAAAAGATGCCAAAAACAATGCGTAATTTGAATTTGGAAGGGAACAGGCCTACAATGAGTTTATAAAGGAAAACGTGTGTGCAAGACAGAAGAGCAAACTGGAATGTACTGGAAAAAGAAATATAATGGAAGGATAGGAGACGCCGCAGAAAAGTGTGTGCCTAGGACAGAGGTTGGAAACTGTCAACGATAATGATGGTGACCATGATGAAGGTATCAAATATTAAGAAGAGAATCCTCAAAAGAGTTGAACTAAAATATCATTGAAACAGTTCAACGGATTTCCACAGAACTGCAAATAACTCTGCGAAAAGAATACATTTAAAGGTTATTGAAACTGTTACTAAGGAGTTGTTAAACAGAAGAAAACATTCATCATGGTGCTATTTCATGATTATGTTATGTTATTAGTAGCAGATAAAACGAAGAAACTGAGAAAATTCTGATTCATGTGGAAAAAGTGTTGGTAGAAGACTATACATTAAATATGAACCAAATCAAGATTAAATTCAGTTAAAAGCTATTATACAGCTCTGACAATATGGTGTCAGCGGGCTTTTTGTGCTCTCGGTTCATGACGTAAGGTTTCTGTTTTTCACGGTTTCCTCAAATCATTGTAATGCCTAGATAATTTCTTTAACCAATTATTTCATCCTTCAAATCTAGGCTTAAGGTCCAAAATAACATATTTCCAGATTTTCTCGAAATTTCTTTCCATTTTACTTTTTTTCATACGTAATATTTTAGGAATTCGATTTCAGCTTTAATATTACACTCAAAATAATAGCGTAACATGAAAATGACCCTATTACAGGTTTTATTTAAGAGATATTATGGTTTAGGTTAGTTTTTATTCGTTTCATATTCAGTACTGGCCAAAACAATACGTAACTGAGAGTGCAGTCCAATTTATTTTGCTATTAATGATGCCAGTTCATCTGTGAATGTGATTTCTTTTTCATTGAATAGTTGAAGATATTTTATAGAATTTTTTTGAACTTAAAGATTCAAAGTGCTTGTAAAACTGTAAAATAATTAGATTGAAATATAAACAAGCCAATAAAAATATCTATAATATTTTTGGATAAAAAATTATACGAATTACTCACCATCGCTTTTATAAAATTACGACAGATTTGATTGAGTTTTCGTTGCCAGATCTGCTTGTTATGGAACGATGCATTGTTGCTGATCTATTTCAAGAACCCATTATACCAATATAATATTTTGTCATATTAAACAAATTTTTCAATTAGTTTATAAATAATGTGTCTTTTTTTTCAATGATTGGGACATGAAAACGGATTCTTGTTATTGAGTTAATAAATATTTAACTCTTGCTTGTCCTATACATCGATTCACTGATCTTAAAAATCGGACCTCTTATGCCTGTATCTATTGTCGTTACCTCTTCCCTACCGTCCGTGCTTCATTTCCGTAAAGCATAGCAAACAATTTGAGAGACGTTTGTAGCTGGATTTTGTCTTTGCGCCACACACTAGCTGGTTTTAATGTATCTTCGTTTTTTATCACTGCTCCCATACTGAGAAATGTTATTACCAATTTGAATAAAGTACGATTACCTACTTTGTCTTTTTCCCGTTGGTACAATTTCACTTCAAATAGAATATTTCACACTAAAACCCATTATTTTTGTTTAATGGTAGAAATTCCTAAATTGTATTGTTACAGTTAGTTTATTAATTGGAATGTAATTTTTATAAAGCTGAATAATTTGTAATATTTCTGATGTAGGTGTAATTTCTCAAAATTTCCATAATTGTTATTCATATGTCATTTTCAGATTTAAATGCAACAGAAACGGTTATTTCAACGAGTCTTATTGCTACCGGTGGCTTCATACGCGTGTACTTAGAATTTTATTGCTAGAATTGTATATATATGTAAGTTAAAAAAATGATGTCCCCAAAAACCATAGTGTTCGAATAATATGACGGGAAGTCATTAACATTGATTTACGCCAGGAAGGCATATAAAAAATGAAGACAAAATGTATAGATGCAAAAATTTAATACAAAATAAAAGTGTGGTGCAGTGCAAATCCATATCTACACTATATAAGTTGTGTCTGTACATGAAATTTATGAACAAATCTTATACAAACTGACTGTAAGAGAAACAAAGCCTGAAAGACCAATACAACATTACAGAGGCTTACATGCGCTATACGTCTGTCTGAGTCCGTTCGGTTAGTTTTCTAAATTTCGTGACAAATATGTTATTTATCTAGAAAAAAGTCTCTTACATCCCTCCCCATGTTACATAGTATTTCATCACGATCGGCTTAGCCGTTTAGTCGTGAATACGTAACAAATAGACAGAGTTACGTTCGCATTTATAATATTAGTATACATAAACAAATCTTGGAATACTTGCGTAAGCAAATGTCATTAAACCAGAGACATTTTTCTCTTATTTGTCTATAAATGTTCCATAGTAATAGTAATTGTCTTGTATAGCAACTCTATGAAAGGAAATGTGGTAATGAGGGAGCTGATCGAAGTGAACAACAGAGCTGCAGACCAGGTCGGCTCGGGTATACGGCAACTACAAAACTCTGCGCGCGCCCGTAATAAAATTTTCACTTCCTCCGACGGAGTTAATTAACCAATGCGACAGGCGCAGTCCTGGGAGGCATGGCACGCATTACAAACGAGCACGAGCAGAACGTGACAACCTTTCATTAAGTCAGGTCTATAGGAAAGGCATTTGACAAATTTTTTTATTCGTTTTCCATGTGTGGTAGTGCATACAAAATATAATAATGGTTCGATAATGAACAAATTATTTCTTTTGTTGGATAATATGGTATCAAACCATGTAAAAATGTTGGTATTGAAGTATAATGTTAAATGTTAAAAAATCAACAAATTTCCAGCTATAAAAATTCAGTTAGTTTCTCAATGAGAATTATATTTATATCAGCTCATCAGGAAACAATTATTGAGGTGATTTTTTTATACTTCATTTACATATAGTTATTTAACCTCTTCTTGGATAACACGCTCTCGAGCGGAGGAGGTATTTCTGTCTTTGCTATCATTATTTTTGTTATTATTATTTTGAATCATGCTCTAATTATGTGAGTGGTCTGGAAGGTCGGTGACCAAGAAGCTTATTTTCAAATTTCGGCGTTCGGTCACAGTTTCAAATCCCGGTAGGGTCAAGAGTTTTCAAGAGTTATGTTTGATCATATGAGCTATGCCAGAATGTTCCGTGGTTCGCATTCCACGTTAAACTGATCCCAGATGAGAGGAACTGACTGTCCTTACCTCTTACAATGGCTTAGCATGCCTCCTTCGGAAGGTTCCAATCAACCTTCGGGTTGTGGACTAAGTTTCTTTAGTAATTATGTATGAAATAAACTCATGCATATAGTGCAAACAAGACTTGTTAATTTTGTAACTATACTCAAATCATATCATAATGCACGTATTGCAAATTATCTTTTGTAGCAAATATCCTGGTCAATTCAGTCTGCGTAATCATTATATGGGATTAATGATGGCTTCCAAAAAGAAATGGATCATTACGAGTCGTACAGACTGGAATTTAATTTTATTCCTCTTCTATATTTAATGTTTTCCCACAGCAAATAAAAATAAAGTAGCATAAACCTTCTATCTACAAGTTCACACTCAAAATGCTTATTCACTTCAGCTATTTTACATTCCTCTTAGTGAACTAAAAGCACTGCGAAATCAATTTATATTTGGTAAAGGAAAAAATATATACTTTAAATCAATTACAATATTTGTGTATGTTTTTTTTAAAAAAATTGCCTTTTCTACTGCCAATAATTCTATTCGTATTAGTTTTAGAGTATGAACTTGAGATTCGTAGTTACTAGCTTTAGTCAAGTATTGTTAATCTTATCAGTTTTAAGAACATCATTTACGGCATCACAACATAAAAATAAACATATGAATTCTATTTTCAATACTAACCTTACCAGTTTTAATACATATTATCCATTAACGCTTTCAAACACAATTTATGGCTTTGTGACTATGCACATTTTTGCGTTCGCGTTTAGTATTAGAGTCAGTTGTTTCACCATCCGAGTGAAATGACTGCATTACTGTAAAACTTGTTACGATTGTACTAATTCTTCATATAAAGTTCATTTTTATTACCATGTTCTTTTTTGTTTAAAATCACTTTGAGCATTGTTTGTCCGCGTGGAATTTTGTAATTGATTTTAAACTAACTTCTTGATGAGCTAGAGACTTGAAATTTTGACCATAGCTCAAAGGTGGATGACAATACATGTAAAGTTGGAAAAATGGAAAAGTTGTCAAAAAAATAGGAAAATTCTGGAACAACTAAACGTAAATTTTCTATGGACCAATTAGGGTAACTTTTTATAAATGTTTTTAATATTCCAGTTCATAGAAAAAAATATGGAAAAGTAGCCCAAAAAATTGGTAAATTATGGTAAACAGAAAGTTTTTTTTTTCTATGGTCCACTTTGGCTAATTTTTTAAAAAAATGTAATGGTGCGAATAAAGTTTTTAGAGATAAAAAATTTGAAACGTAGCCCGAAAAGTTCTTGAAAAATGGAAAGTGCATTTTTCTATATACCAATTTGAGTAATTTTTTTGGTAAGTTCTTGCTCCACTTTTTTAATGTATATATTTCCGACATTCCTCAAACAGAATCCAGACAATTCTTTTAAGCTGACGATCTGGCAGTAGCACAACAATCCGATAACGTTCAGCAAATTGAAAATAGTTTCAAAACAGACCTCAAAACCCTGAGCAACTATTTTAGGAAATGTCGTTTCGTACCCAGTTCCAGCAAGACGGAAACTAGTGTCTTCCATCTTAACAATCGGGCGGCGAATCTCTCACTTGATGTTCTTCTAGATGCCACTCCCCTCAGACACAATCCCTTCCCCAAGTATTTGGGAATCGTAATGGATCGCACCTTGTCATACATTAAACATCTAAACAACCTTGCAGCAAAACTAAGAACATGAAATATTATTCCGCAGAAGTTAACTAGCACCTCCTGGGGACCATCCACCTCCACACTTCGCACATCAGCACTGAGCCTTGTAAATTCTGCAGCTGAGTACTGCTCATCTGTCTGGATGAATAGCATCCACGTCGAAAATATCGACATATTTTGAACCAGACAATGCGGATAATTAATGGATGTATCAAGACCACTCCACTGTGCTGGCTACCCGTTTTGTGTAACATCGAACCACCTAAGATGTAATTTTTTTCATGTTTGTAATAGTCTGAATAAGGATTTTAGGGAAAGAACAATTGGAAACGCTGCCTGAAAAATTTTAAAATTCAGGAAGAAGTAGAAGTGCTTTTTTTCTTTTGGATTTTTGTTCGAATTCAATACCTCAACTTGTGAATCAAACGTTGGATATGCATAATTATTTTATTGTTTTGTTCCTTATTTTCCCGTGATGGAAAGAAGTCAGTTATATGTTTTCTATTAAAAAACACTGGAACTTGTCGCATGTCTCTGCGATTATGTCATAAAAGTATTTAAAACCAATTCCAAATTATCACTCACACAACCCTAAAAAGCAGAAATCATAATAAAATAAAAAACTTTTAATGAACCATTTTTTTTTATAATGGACTGAAAAGTATAAAATAATTTCTCTAAACCTTATGAAGGATAAAACCATATCTAGATTTCTAGCTTCTTCTAAACTGTACTGAAAATTTGGAAATTTTTGATAGCTATTAAAATACTTGTAAGATTGGTAACAATATGGTGCGCATGCAACAGATAATTGATGCATTAGTAGTTCAACTAACAATTTTTTTGCACCGCAAATAATGTGAACTGATAAGTAAGCTATTTCATTAATAGCTACTCTCTACACTTTATATATTTATGTATTGCATGCGCCCCATATTTTTCGTCGCCAATCTTACAAGTATTTTAATAGCTATCAAAAATTTCCAAGTATACCTGTAAGTTTTCAGTATAATTTAGAAGTTATAAATCTGAATGTGATTTTATTCTTCATAAGGATTAGAAAAAATATTTTATACTTTTTAGTCCATTATAAAAACATGACAATTAAAAAAATATTTTTTTTAATAATTTTATTTCTGTTCCTGAAATAGTTATTTTACTGGCAGTAACAAAAAAACATAAAATTAAGAGATGTAAAATACTTCGCAAATTGCTTCGGAACCTAATCAAAGTGACAGGTTTAGCACGTGCCTAAGTTTTGTGCCTGTCACCTTTTCAGAATCTGGCCATGACGATGACTAGGTGAAATGAAAATCCGCAAGATATTTAAAAATTTTCACCACTGCCGTAATATTTTACATAGTAAGTATTTGTATTACTTCATCAGTGTGGTTATTCTTTTAGTTATATTCTGAAATTTTTTTGCTGTTATAGAAAGTCGCTATGTGTCTAGCTTACCTCAATACATCAGCATTGATCTTTAAGTAGAAAAAATTATATACGTGACTACCTTACCTCAATGCATCAGCATTGATCTTTAAGCAGAGAAAATTATAGATTTCAGTAGTTAAAAAGTCGTAAAATCACTTCACATCACTTCAAATTACTTGTTAAAACAAAAAATTGCGCAGAGCTCACAATTATTGCAGTATTTGATTTGATTGTAGTGCTATTTGCGAAATGTGAAATCAAAAATATAAAAAAAAATTAAGGAAAAATTACGTTTATAAACATACTGTAGGTATGAAACAGTAATAACGAAAAAGACTAAGGCTTCAGTGGTTGCGTGGTATTCAACGCCAGTTTCACTTTGGATCTGTATTGTAGGGAAAAGCTATCTTATGTACAGCGAACCACAATATTGGACGATGTGCTGACTGGCGGTTGTTCAAGTGCTTAACAAGCAGAAGTCGTAGAGACAGCGGTTTTAGTGCGATAGTTCCCTGTCCGCCGTGATTGCCTGTTTGCTCTTAGTTAGAGACAACGCTGTCTCCCAGTCCTCCACGACGTCAATTCAATCTGGCAGCAAGATCTGTTACTCCTGTCGTCGCTAATCGTCACTCTAACCCTGTCACGAGTCAATATAATCAACGGTGTTTTAAAGGAAGTAAAAGCAACATCATCAGTTAAGATTCAATGATTCGCGGTCACTGATATCAAGGCAGTATTAAGGAGGTAAAAATAGGAACCGTCTCATAGAATTGAATAACTACAATAAAAAACAAAATATCAAGAATGGTTTTTCCTTTCGTAGCTCCATGATAGCACAGTGTGACATTACAGAGCGATAAGCTAACGAACTGTTAAAGTTCAACTATGTCAAAGATGTCGATAATCGATATCCATCATAAGTCATTGAGGAAGGAAATATATGGAGGAGAAATGACGTTAAATCTGTGACGCCGCCTCTAAACTCTCGGCTGATACTGCGCATGCGCGGTGGTGGCAGCGGCCATATTGCGAATCCATACAAATTCAAAATTCACATTGTGTTTGATGTTGTGATTATTTCATTTTCTAATGTGTCTAAGTTTTTTAAAATGCCATCTAGGAATCATGATGAAGCAAACGATGTTGTTACCCCAAATGCAGTTTGCGATTCAAATACGCGTGTGTTGATGTGTCTACATAGTTTGATTCTGTAGCGGCAATTTAGTGGAGATTGTGGTTAGGTCTAAATGCAGTCTGTACCAGAATGGTTTAGTTGTTGTATATATAAGGGACAAAGAATTTATCAATTATCGTTAGTAATTTCATGAGAACCATGTTAGTGACAAAACTTGTATCGCAATGTAAACTACTTCCAGCTGTTCCCAATTAAGCGTACGATGTATGGTAACAAGATAACTATTTTTATTCTGGTCTAGGCCGCATTTAAACCTAACAACAAGTGGTAGTAAAAAACTAAAATATCAATTCTGCATGTCAACCATGTAATTCATTGTGGCTTTAGCAGAATTAATTTTTGGTCCAGGCTGGATATCAATCCAATCCCCTCAATTTGGAGACAGTATATCCCGAAAAGTAAGCAAGATATAGAAAAATTTTATTCTTTATTTTCGATTTTTTTCGTCGTGTTACATAAGAACCCATCATCAAATTTGACTTTTGCGAAATTTTTCTTCTGCATTTCAACTCAAGACACCTCACTTTTGATACAGTATATCTCAAGAACAAGGCAAGATATCGAAAAAATTTATTCTCTATTTTTTATTTGTCTCGTCTTTTTAAATACGAATCCAATTTTTTCTTCTAAATTTCAACCAAAAACATCTCACATTTGAGAAGGAAACTAGGAAGGATAACAAAAAATTTTATTCTTCATTTTTTATTTGTCTCATCGAGTTACATAATAATCCATCACCAGATTGCGGCGTTACGCTTATCCTAGAGTCCCCTTGAGGTTTATGTACATATACCACGTGTCGATATGGATGAGGCCTAGCCCCCCCCCCCCCCCACTCCTCCTCCGCCCGGCGTCACTTCAATGAGTGGTGAAGGTCTCTTGCGTCGTCTCCATATATTTATTTCCTCCATGTCATAAGTACGTCGTAATACTAAACTCTTTGTAAGAAGCTGCAGTTGGCGTATGAAAGTCGCAGATATACGTAACGCGACGACGATAATGTCGTATAAATGAGGTGTAGTGAAAATGGATACCTAATTCGTACTTCCGCACCGGAACAGAATATTGGCTGTCGTTCACGCCTCGTTCGGACAGACCAAGTCGTACAAACTGCATTTAGTGAGTGTGTAATAAGTGGATAAAGAACAGTGATTGTTGTGAGAACAGTGAAAACGCTAATAACTGAATTTACGCCAAGTGATTGTGCTTTTCACTCCAGCGGACCTGTAATCTGGGATTAATATTATTTTATAGTATTTTACAGTTGGTGGTCGACGTTTGAGTGATCATTTGAAACAAAAACGGTTTAAATAAAAACGAACTACAGTATTAACTGTGTGTGTTCATTGTTACAGTACCTCGTACAGTATTTAATGTTTAATACATACCGAGGATTAATAAATTGCTTGAAATTACGTCGACCAGCCAGCTGTGGAGACCGCATTGTATAAATAAGTTTAAACGAAGTCCGAAACCTTCCATTATGTTTGTCAGAACACCATTATATAGTGACTATCATTTTTAATTAATTAAACGTGTAAAGCAACCATATGTTTTACAACAGTACTATTGACTAACTATTTTTAATAGCATTTATTTATATCACTCGCCAATAATTTATTATTAACTTATAAGAAAAAACAAGTTGTTACAATTGCTTCACTGCCTATCATTCTGTCTTACTTGCGAAGTTATCACGATTGTAATCATAATTCTGATTATTTATTAGACGAAGTCAAACGTTTTCTCATGTGACTTCAGCAACCAACCAACTGTTCGCATAAATGTAGCCTTTATCATGTCGTCATTACCTGAGATGGGGCAAATGCCCATATTAGCAGATTCTCTGTACATCGACCTCTGTATTACGTGAATATAACAGGATCATGGCATCTATCAGTTACAAATATTGACAAAATTTAATTTCATCCATGTTTTACAGTTAAAGATTTTATTACTTTTATTGTATTAATTACAATTTACTTTAATTGATTTCACTATTCCAGGTAAAGTTTTAAGAATCATTTAATCCCGATATGTACAGAGAAGCGCGATAGGGTGGTATTTGGATATGATTTGGTGATTTTTAAACAAAGAATAAAAACCTCCGACCTGTCATCATATTGTAAATATATTCGTCATGCGTAATGTTCCTGTCTCTTTAGATTTTGACATACACTGAAGAGCCAATGAAACTGGTACACCTGCCTAATATCGTGCAGGGCCCCCGCGATCACGCAGAAGTGCCGCAACACGACGTGGCATGGACTCGACTAATGTCTGAAGTAGTGGTGGAGGGAAATGACACCACGCATCCTGCAGGGCTGTCCATAAATCCGTAAGAGTACGAGGGGGTGGAGATCTCTTCTGAATGGCACGCAAGGCATCCCAGATATGCTCAATAATGTTCATGTGAGGGGAGTTTTGTGGATAGCGGAGATGTTTAAACTCGGAGAGTGTTCCTGGAGCCACTCTGTAGCAATTCTGGCCGTGTGGGGTGTCGGATTGTCCTGCTGGCATTGCCCAAGTCCGTCGGAATGCACAATGGACATGAATGGATGCAGGTGATCAGCCAGGATGAGTACGTACGTGTTACATGTCAGAGTCGTTTCTAGTCGTATCAGGGGTCCCATGTCACTCCAACTGCACACGCCCCACACCATTACAGAGCCTCCACCACCTTGAACAGTTCCCTGCTGAAATGCAGGATCCATGAATTAATGAGGTTGTCTCCTTACCCGTACACGTCCATCCGCTCGATACAATTGGAAACGAGACTCGTCAGACCAGGCAACATGTTTCCAATCATCAACAGTCCATTGTCGGTGTTGACGGGCCCAGGTAAGGCGCAATGCTATATGTCGTGCACTGAGCAAGGGCAAACGAGTGGGCCTTCGGCTCTGAAAGCCCATATCGAAGATAATTCGTTGAATGGTTTGCACGCTGACACTAGTTGATGGCACAATATTGAAATATGCAGCAATTTGGGGAAGGGTTGCACTTCTGTCACGTTGAACGATTTTCTTCAGTCGTCGTTGGTCCCGTTCTTGCAGATCTTTTTCCGGCCGCATCGATGTCGGAGATTTGATGTTTTGCGGATTCCCGATATTCACGATAAACTCGTGAAATGGTCGTACCGGAAAATCCCGACCTCATCGCTACCTCGGAGATGCTGTGTCCCATCTCTCGTGCGCCGACTATAACACCACGTTCAAACTCACTTAAATCGTGATAACCTGCCATTGTAGCAGCTGTAACCGATCTAACGCCTGCGCCAGACACCCGTTGTCTTATATAGGCGTTGCCGACCGCAGCGCCGTACTCTAAGTATTTACATATCTCTGTATTTGCATAAGCATGCCAGTACCAGTTTCTTTGGCTCTTCAGTGTATATATCGTGAAAGAAATACGAATACATATTTTTCAATAACTATTCAATGGAAGTATTGCTTCTTAGAAAAAAGAAATTATTTTAAGACAATTACCAAGTAGTGTACATTATACCAAAATTACGTTAAAGTCTGCTACTGAGTTACATTGTCATTACTTCTATTTGTTATTCGAAACAAACAGTCGCTTTTTCTCTTCCACCAAGAGGGTTCAAAAGAACTCAGATGTTTTAAACATTTTAATCAACACAACTAAACTTAAATTATATCGTAAATATGTGAATTTTTTCTATTGTTGTGTTATGCGATAATTTTCCATTTGTTCCTACCTACAGGAGTATACAACTAC